>CM044958.1:50564645-50636122 GCA_024516035.1 Bactericera cockerelli
ATTTCGAATTATTCTATGACATTAATTTCTTTTTACTCTGGTAATGCCGCCACTGGTCGTTACTCATACAAGTAACTACTCATTTTTCCTCACGAGGTATGAGTGGACCCCGAACACCTAAGAACAGAGCAGAAAAAATCCTGCCCCGCTGGGGGATCGAACCCAGGTCACCGTGTGTGCAATGTCTAGCGCGCTAACTCACTCTGCCACGGTGACTTCTTTCATCTCTATACAGTATGTTTCAGAAAAGGTGGCCACCCCCTCGTAACTTTTGAACGCGACGGAATTTTTCAATTCTGTAAAGTCCTAAGTATAGGAAGTGCCCTATGGCCCATCCTGTGGTCATTTTTATTTTTGGCCCCGATCGGCCCTTCCGGCTTTTAGGCCATATTTTTTCATTTTTCTCGCGAATTTTAAATGGAATGCTATATTTTTTATTCCTGTTAATTAAAGTCCAAGTTAGACTGAGTATAATTAGCTTTTAAAATTTTCAAAAACTTTATCAGGGGCGGAGCTAGTAGGGCGCAAGGTTCAAAACTGTTACACGCTGTATTTCAGCGTTAGTTAGATTTTTTAGTACTTTTTTTATTTTCATAGGTTCAAAATATTGTTTTACACCATATGAAATCAAAAAAAAATTTCTTGTTTACTTCTAATCAGGGTCATATTAAGATTTTTGTAAAAGTACTTTTTTTCTCACGTCAATTTTTCCGTAAATTAATGGTGTTCTCGAAATTGGCATTTTTAGAGGTGAAAGTCTGCAGTGACATATGTTTTTTATGCTTGAAATCGAAAGAAAACTTAACGGAGAAGCGATTAAGATCATAAAAAAAGCCATTTAACCTGCTAGTTTTTTCACGACAG
The DNA here is from genome assembly GCA_024516035.1 of Bactericera cockerelli. Classification (NCBI taxonomy): domain Eukaryota; kingdom Metazoa; phylum Arthropoda; class Insecta; order Hemiptera; family Triozidae; genus Bactericera; species Bactericera cockerelli. The sequence continues at coordinate 50,565,510 of CM044958.1, forward strand.
TGTCCGGTAAAGTGGGTGAATTTCGTATTGGATTTTTTTGTTGAGGAAACACAATTGGCATAGAAAATAAATAATATCTAATAAGGGAATAATACTTCAATAAACATAACTAAATGCGCAATTAAATTAAAATTATTTCTCCTCAATCAGTGCCGGATATGTTTTTTTTTTCTCTCTCTCTTTTTTTCACTTTTCAAAGATCAAGTTGTATCAAAAATAATTATTGGATAATGCTGCTTCTAAAGTCGGCCTAGGGGTCCCCTCTTGAGACAATTTTAGTTGGTAAGTTGGTAAAATCTGTAGAAAACACATTGTCAATCATTCTGGAGTCAGTCCGATGGCGCTTCTAATGTAACGATTCTTGTAGGATCACCGACGTTAAGCAACGTCCAGCGAGGAGAAGACTTCGTGATGCTGGCATTCCGGCCTAACCCAGGCTGGGTGAGATAATTGTGTTTAGCAGGTTGGTGAGTTTCTTGCGAATGGAGGGTAACAGCCCCGTTATGATATGACTAAGCAGTTGAAACGCGATATTAATAAACCCAAACTAGCAACACCAGTATGATACTGGTGTTGCTAGTAATGAATACCAGGTCTCTAAATAAAAATCTAATTATCTCGAAATTTAAGAGAAAAAAATACCAGGTCAAGTACCAAACTCTTGAGGGTGAAAATTAAACCAATTCAATTATTTTAAAGAGGAGAAGAGAGAGAGAGAGAGAGAGAGAGAGAGAGAGAGAAAAAAAAAATATATCCGGCACTGATTTAGAAAAAATAATCTCCATTTATACTCGCATTTAGTTATGTTTATTGAAGTATTATTCCCTTATTAGGTATTATTTATTTTCTATGCCAATTGTGTTTCCTCAACAAAAAAAAATCCAATACGAAATTCACCCACTTTACCGGACACTGTCGTGAAAAAACTAGCAGGTTAAATGGCTTTTTTTATGATCTTAATCGCTTCTCCGTTAAGTTTTCTTTCGATTTCAAGCATAAAAAACATATGTCACTGCAGACTTTCACCTCTAAAAATGCCAATTTCGAGAACACCATTCATTTACCGAAAAATTGACGTGAGAAAAAAAGTACTTTTACAAAAACCTTACTATGACCCTGATTAGAAGTAAACAAGAATATTTTTTTGATTTCATATGGTGTAAAACAATATTTTGAACCTATGAACATAAAAAAAGTACTAAAAAATCTAACTAACGCTGAAATACAGCGTGTAACAGTTTTGAAACTTGCACTCTACTAGCTCCGCCCCTGATAAGGTTTTTGAAAATTTTAAAAGCTCATTATACTCAGTCTAACTTGGACTTTAATTAACAGGAATAAAAAATATAGCATTCCATTTAAAATTCGCGAGGAAAATGAAAAAATATGGCCTAAAAGCCGGAAGGGCCGATCGGGGCCAAAAATAAATATGACCACAGGATGGGCCATAGGGCACTTCCTATACTTAGAACTTTACAGAATTGAAAAATTCCGTCGCGTTCAAAAGTTACGAGGGGGTGGCCACCTTTTCTGAAACATACTGTATATAAATGTCAAAGTCACTGACCACTGACTGATCATCGCTCTACAGCCCAAACCGTAAGTCCTAGGAAGCTGAAATTTGGTAGGTAGCTTTGTCTTATAGTCTAGATGTGCAATAAGACGGGATTTTTCGAAATTCCCACTACAACACCTGCCATTGGCGAAAAAGGATTTATTGCTTTCACGGCCATGCCTCGGCCCGCAAAGCGGGCGACATCCCGCTAGTCTTGTATGTATGTAACATTGTACCATTGCGTGTTCCTCTCCAGGCTCGGGTGACGAAGTGCCGGACATCTGCGGGTTCCTGGACGGGAAGAAGCAGCACGTGGACAATGACCCCGAGACCAACCCCTTCGACGACGTGCGGCACTACGCCTACGAGGGCGACGGCAACACCACGGGGTCATTGTCCTCCCTGGCGTCTGGTGAGTGGACAGCGAGGTTAACACGTTGGTATAACGTCGCTCTCAACTACATTTTTTTTTTTTTAAGATGAGTGTTTTCACAGCGTTTTTTGTTTCGTAGCCATGAAACAGGAGCTACTGTAGACGCTTGTGGTCTGTGTTGTAGCCTGCCCATCCCGTAGTATGCCTCCCCTCTGTTGGGCGAGAAGTAACACAATACTTCCCATTTAGGTGCTGGGTCAACACTAGCGCACCGGAAGGTATCCCTTACAAACAACTGTAACCAAATTTTGAATACAAATTTTTGTCGGCGCGGGGGTTCGAACCCGGGACCTTCCGCATGGCAAGCGGGTGCAAGCGGGTGCTTAACCACTGAGCTATTCGTGCGCTCATGGTTATTGGTTAACACGTTACTATTTTTTTTTTTTTTTTTTTTTTTTTTGGTAGAACGTCGCTGCTCTCAACTACATGGTTATTGGTTAACACGTTACTTTTTTTTTTTTTTTTTTTTTTGGTAGAACGTCGCTGCTCTCAACTACATGGTTATTGGTTAACACGTTACTATTTTTTTTTTTTTTTTTTTTTTTTTGTAGAACGTGGCTCTCAACTACATGTTTATTGGTTAACACGTTACTATTTTTTTTTTTTTTTTTTTTTTGTAGAACGTGGCTCTCAACTACATGGTTATTGATCAACACGTTACTATTTATTTATTTTTGGTAGAACCTCGCTCTCAACTACATGGTTATTATATCACAACGGGGGTGGTTTCGCTGGAAACTTAAAAACCAGCTACTCAAATTAATCTCTCCCAGCATGAGTAGGGCCGGGAATAGCCAGCACCACGAGGGCTCACATTTGAATGGTCACGCATCCAAGTCCTAACCTCTCTGGACGTTGCTTAACTTTAGGGATAGAATTAAGAACTGGTGTATTCAACGTGCCATTGGCGCTGGTCTCGTAATCCAGGTAGCATCAATTTGTTCGGGTACCAACCAATTATTTCTCATATAATTTAGAATTTGACCACAAAAATATAATTTAGAATTTGACCACAAAAATATAATTTAGAATTTGACCACAAAAAGAAACTGTACAATCTTCCAACATAGATTTCTTTCTCTTGTTCGATCAATGAAATATTTTGTTATAATCATAAGATATAACTATATTTATAAAATCAAACAAATTTTATTGTCTTTTTCTATATTATTATCTTTATTATATATTTATGTATCTTAACTATATTTATATCAAATAAACATGGGTTTACCCCGTTAATTTATGAAAATAAAAAATAAAAATAGATTTCTGTGTCTAAGCGTGACGTCCTAACATGATTGTCTTTTGTGTTAACAGTTACAGATGAAGGTGATCTCAACTTTGACTATCTGTCCAACTTTGGACCCCGGTTCCGGAAGCTAGCGGATATGTACGGGGAAGACCCTAGTGACGAGGAGGAGGAGAACTACACGAATCAGCCTCAAGCGTCCGAGTCCTGGTGCTAGAACAGCACACTCTGACTGGACTAGCAGCCACCTCGGGTCCTGGTGCTAGAACTGCCCACTCTGACTGGACTAGCAGCCACCGAGTCCTGGTGCTAAACCGACATACTGTGACTGGACTAGCAGCTACCTCGGGTTCACTGGTTGATTTACCTTGGAAACAGCAACCGAGCATAGAACAAAATTATTCTAAAAGAAAATCAACCAGGGTGAACATCCTCTCGGAAGCTTACCTCTAGAATCGCCCCTGGGACTAGATTTCAGATGATTGCTTGATGAAGGGTATCTGGTGGACACTTCTGGGCTGTTGGTTGAGGTTATGGCAGATGAAAAACCCAAATAGACCTGGTAGTATAGATTAGATATAGTCCAAGTGTTGGGGTTCGATTCCGTTTCTACATATATACTTTAGTGCCATGCATAGATGAAATCTAAAAAAATGGATTATTCAACTGTTTTGGCAATACTTGGACCCTTTTTCTTTTTTCAATCATTATGTCTCTGTATCAGTAAGGACCTCATGACGTCTTAATAGATTCTGTCAACTAGATTTTGACGGTCCTACTATGAGGATATTGTGGGTGATTTAGATTTAGCTCGAAGAATCCATGTGTTTCAGTTACACATACTACTTCAGCTTACTTTACACATCCTGAAAAAAAGGGATTTTTTCAATAGTGTTGTTCATTTTTCAATATACCTATGTACGAAAAGTCTAAAAATTATGAAGTGCGGATTTCCCGATCTTGCGTTTAACAGTGTCATGTATAACAGCCCGTGTGTGTCCACCCCTCCCGCCTATTTCCACTTCACCATGCACGTGAGAGAGAGACTGACTTTTCCTTCTCATTTTTACGAAAACTTGGCTCTACCCTTGCAGTCCATTGTTCTTTTTGATATTTTTAATTTTTTTGTAAATACTTTCTCTGAAATCACCGAAGAGGTTGAAAGAAATCGAAGACAGTAGAATAAATGATGAAAATTGTGTTGCCTACTTAAGTTGACATAGTCATTTACTTTAAACTCGATGACAAATCCTAGTTATGAATAATACAGTAGCAACGCTTTCTATTTCTCTGAGGGAAAACAATAGAATTAACCCACACCAACTGACCCGAGTAGATATTTAAAATTGAGGATGATTTTATGCTGTCTTCAATTGCTTTCAAGCTGCTTGGTATTCAATCTGAAGACCACTTTGTGTTGACCAATTCATCGGTCACTCAGATTTTCATCATGTTCTACTGTGAATATGAATAATTTCGCAATATTTCTTCATTCCTACTCTTTCCGATTGTTGATATTTGTGTTTTGTACTTATATTATTATTTTTTATTTGTAGTTACAAATACTCTGACGAACTATTGTAAATAATATATGTTTTATGAACATATTCTGGATACTATTTTTTAACTCACTTTGACATTCCTTTCCGTTATTGGTTAATTCTTTCTTTTGAGCGGCATCGCAAGTATTTTGACCATAAAATATATTTATACAATTTAAAATTAATATGAATTTGCGATGCTCATAATGTGTTTCATATATCCTGGAACTGCCTTAGTATTACTTGTGTGGCGTCTGAGGTGGGTAGCTCACCTGTGTATGGACTAGTTGTGCACCAAAAGTTCGTACCTGAAATTTGTTCGCGCAAGCATTGATGTTCTCCGGTGTATGAACTAGTGGCTAGTGGATCATAATAAACTTTTGAACTGCCCTAACACAATGTTCGTGAGCACAGTGCTGGCGCAATTAGCTTCCCCGTGTATGCCTGGCTTGTATACATGAATCACCTCGTGGTGCGGGATTGTGTAATATTTTTGGGTTTTTAATAATTGAGAGTTAGCCGCGACCATTCCATTTGATCTTGAAGTTTTAGTCTTTCGCCAGACATTCCCAATGTTAGATATTTATTTTAGTTTTAGGTTTTTTGTTCATTAGAATTTTAGACATTTTCAATTAAGTGCATAAGGGCGCTGGAACGATTCCAATGAGAATTAAAATAGCCCTTTTATTTTACAAGAAGTTAACGTGTAAACCTGTACCAGCTTAGTAAGCAAGAAGTTGAAGTGAAACAGAAAATCAAGATTAGCGGCCCGGGTCCGGCCATTACGCGATGATGAAATTCAATCTGGAACCCTGCGCCCTTCTTTATGTTTACTAAACGTGTAATATTTGGGTAACAATTACTATACATATACATAATAAAGTGTATATACTATATAGACTAACTTGGTAGAATTTCTTATCAACATGCTAGTCTCATATTTTTGAAAATGGATTTTATAAAGAAAAACATTTTTTTTTTTTTTTTTTTTTTTAATATTAAAATATAAAAAAAGAGTTCTTGCAGTGGAACCTTGATCAATAATGACAAACAGTTTGAAAGAAAAAAGTCCTTGAATAATTTTACATTAATTAAGTAATGAAATTAATATTATAATGGTACTTCAAGTTTCATGGAGGGAGGTTGTAGTTTTTCATAAATGGAGGTACACCTCTGTTAAGAAAGTAATTCAATGTTACTGATACTGTTTTTTTTTAAGAAATAATATTAAGTAGTTGATTGTGATTTTCATCAAGCGTCCACTGTATGGATGAGTGTTCATTATATTCATAGCAAGGATTAGTTCCTGTGGAACTTCATATTCCTACTGTCTGATATACTTTCGGAGTAATCAGGCTATATATATCTAACACCTCGACTGAGTTGTTATACACAGAAAGAGACATAATTAATCTACAATGAGTTTTTGATCGTTCTCATGTCAATTTTTGATTTTGCAAAACACTATACATACTCGTATAGGTAGGTATGTTGATTTCATCAACGTTATATTACTGTAGCCACTAAGCTCTTTTGATCTGATATTTACTGAGAAATAATATTTGACCTCTAAAATAAAATAATTATTCAGAATGTTGTGCCATGTATTTTGAAATTTTATTGAAAGCTATAGGCATATCAATAGTTTGGTACTTTTGTAAAAGTCCAAATATTGTTCATTGTTTAAATGGGGTAAATTCAGGAGTAATTCTTTTTCTTTTATTAATTCTTCTTTAGCCAAAGGTAAACTGTAAAACACTAAATAACTTTTCTTTTTTAATAAATATTGAGATCTCACCCAAATCAACGGATTTCATGACACAAATCTATGATTTATATTCAGACTTGACATAATATATAGCATAAAATGGGTCAATTGTCTAGGGTAACCCTGGCCATAGTTTCTTTTTTTAATTCTAAGTAATTCCTCTGTTTCTGTAATAAAGTATTATTACCATTTTATTTTTTAAAATTCAAGAATCATCACACAGTAGTTTCCCAGGAACCCATTAAAAAAGTGACGCCTTTCCAATATCTATAATCAATTCAAGAAGAAGGATGAATCCATGGAACCTTATCTTCTGATTTAGATTAGGTACCATTTATCAACTGTACATACATAATATAGAAATAATTTACACTTTTTGTTGTGATAGCTTGATTCTTTTTTCTACTTTGTAAATATTGAATCCAAATTATTGTCTTATAATCGTCTTATAGTAGTTACTTTTACATTTTTATATTTAAATTACATTGTATCAAATTGTGTACATTTTAATGTTAAGTCTAAGAATTATTCAATTATTATCATTATTATACGATTGACGCAATATCATCATCAATGAGGGATTTTCATTAGCTTTTATTTTTTCTTAACTATGTCACTTAATAATATCTGTCGATTTCATTGAGGTTTTGAAAAACATACTATTATGATTTTCTTACGAGATTGATAGACAAGGACTAAAACCAAAAAAAATTGAAATGTGTTTTTTCTAAAATTGTAACTTTTCATAAAAAAAATTCACTAAAGTGCTTCATTTTCAATTATGAAAAAAGACAATGACTGAGCATAGTAGACATATTCGGTGTTGACTTTTTCAGATGGTATCAAAAGGTACATATTTGGAAGGTGGAACTCCAGTCTCTTCTAGATAATTAATAAATCATTTCTGTCTGATAAATATGAGAACAAAAAAAAAATCTCAAATTAAAAAAAAAAAAAAAATCCTACATTTGAGCATTTATTTTCTCGCATTTTCATTTATATACAGGGTAATTAAAAAAAGTTGTATATTTGAATAACAATATCTCGATGATAATCGTTCAGATTAGTATTTTTGAATTTGAAGCACGCAATTTGTAGAGAAATCACAAATGTTGCAGGATCTTGATAAGGGGCTTTCTGAACGATTCTCATCTTCGTGGTATTTATTTTTGAAAAAAGAAAGAAAAAATTTATCTTCAAAATTTACTGATTTATAAGGGTTTTTGAAGTCCTTCACACTTGATGAATGACACTGTAATATTCTCTACTCTGCTTTGTCCCTCTTCAGTAGAAGTGATGCCAGTGAAATTTCAATTTCCAATTTATTAATCCTCCAATTCCCGGGATATGTGGGAGCTAATGTAGAAATATAAATGTTTTTAAAAAAATGACAAAAGTCAGACAAGGACTTACTTACTACAGGAAATGGGAATGAATTAAGATGAACTTGACAGATATGTATACAAATACTAACATGGTCGCTCTTTTCCAGGACCTTTACTTAATACAATATTAAATATATGTATGTATGATTTTTATTTGTGGTCAAGCACAAGGCCTCTTCACATTTTTTGTGGGTAGTGCAGCATTACCTTTCGAGTTCTATTATATTAATTTCTTTATACTCTGGTAATGCCACCACTGGTCGTTATTCAAAGAAGTATTTCTGCGCCACTGGGGATCGAACCCAGGTTACCGTGCGTGCAAGCCTAGTGCGCTAACCCACTCGGCCACGGTGATTACTACAAAATTAAATATATTCTATACTTTTTGTCGCTTACCATTCCTTCTATTTACCTCTCATTTCTTCAAAAGATACGCCCGGAAAAGGTTACGCTTCAATAAGAGCCTCTCGTTTTTATTTATTTTATTTTTTTCAAATTTTCTGGTGGGTTATTTTGGTTTGTCCTCAACTTTCAATATTGTAATGTTTAGAAAAATCGCATGAAAGGGTAAATTTCTTTTGTTTCGTACTTACTACATTTAATATCTATTTTCTTTTTATAAAAAAAAATGAGACTGATTTTTTTGTTGCTTAAAATAAATTTTATTTGTTAAAATTTCCGCTGCATAAGAAAAATGGTTCCTATAAACTTTGGCAAAAGGTCCATAAAATAAATTTTCACAAGAATAATATATTATGTATATTAATATAAATCTCTTACATACTTACATTTTCTATGCAAATGATATGTAATATTGGTAAAATGTGAATTGTAATTCACTGATTTATAAACGAAAAGATCTGTTTCTATAAAGTTACCTAATATCAAAAGAAAGTTGACAGAAAATCAGTTATATTTCTGTGAAATAAAAATGCCGAATGAAAAACGAATGTTTTATATAATACAAATATAATAGATGTAATATACTATTCAAATTTCTGTGTACATGTACTATATCCTCGCTTTATTTTATTTATCTAGCTAGCTTTATTTTCAGGTTCACTTTAAGTTAGATTCCTGTCCGGGCAAGTGTTACTGCAATAAGGAAAGAACTTTCGATTCCAAGAGTTGACAAAAAAAAATCTATTCAAAACTTTGCTACAGTTGTTTGTAAGATATACCATCCGGCTTCCGGTGAGCTCGTGTCACTACAAGCGTTTACAGTAGCTGCTGTTTCATGGCTACGAATGAAAAAAAAAAAATCAACCGTCCCAGACAGCACAGTCAACTGGATGTATACCATACTGTTAGGTGGAAAAAGTCTACTTGCCCACCTGGAAATCAGCTGGAGATTTCCACCTTCCACCTGACCTCCACCTGGAAATCAACTGGAAATGAACTGGAAAGTAACCCAACTTTTAACTGGAAGTCAGTTGCCCAAAGTCAACTGGATTTGTTCCACTTATTTCCAGCTACTTGTAGCGCTCTCTAGTGGATGGGTAGTAACTCACTACCACAATGTTGACATACCTATTTACCTATACTGTACATTATACTACATAATAATCAAATGCTACGCTCTTGGTTTTTGAGGTCATGGGTTTGAATCCCATTATATGCATTTTTTTTTTTAAAAAAAAAATAATAATAGTAATAAAAATACTAGAAACAAATGTATATTAGGCATAAATTCAATTTCAGTTATTTAATTTAGAGGCCATACATTCAAATCTCATGAAGAATATTTTTTTTGTATAAAAATAAAGTAATAAATTTTAAATAGGTTTTTTTAACACATACCCACACACAAATTTGGGTATAATTTTTTTTATAGAAATTTGGAAAGAAAAAGAAAATAACTAATCTGTTTTAAACAACACAATTCAAATAAGACTCGTTAACATGATTATATTTTACAATAAGAGTGTTTATTATTAAAAAATTGTCCCAAAAGTGTAAAATGCACTATCAAATTTCCACCATGTCACAAGACCTTGTACCAATGTATTACAATTATTTCCTAAGTAGGTATAATCTCTATATATAAAACTCAAAGTTGTGCATGTCTGGCTGACTATGTCCTCTTGGGGTTACAATACCAAACGGTACTCTCACTGAGAGTTCACCCCCCCTAAGCCACCTTCAACATACTAGAAAATTATCAAAATTAAAATATCTAATACAATTTTCAAGTGCACTGGTAATCAAGTGGTTAACGCGCTAGTCAGATAATCAACCTAGCGTAGGGTTCCGTTGTTTCAAATTTTTCCTCATTATGGTTGTGACCACATAATGATAAGACTCTGAGGGTTAGGTTAGTAGAAAATGCTTTGAGCATAACCTTTAACCTTACCTGGTGGTTACCTTCCAATTAAAAGTGTTGTTATTATTTTTAATTGGGACACCGGCCATGAGAAAAAACCTTAATGGTGACAAAATGCCAGGTTTTAGCTAGTACCTATAGAAATAAAATAATGATATCCATAAAATATGCTCATAACATGTACAATTGTACATAATCACAATAAAATAATAATACAATGTAAATTAAAATATATTTCTTTTGTGAAACCAAAAATAACAAAGAAATAAACTAATAGCCAGCAGAAAATGAAGATGGGGCATGGAATACACCAGTTTTCATGAAATTGCAAAAGTTAAGCAATGTCTAAAGTGGTGGAACATGGATTAGTGAATTTTATTATGTATTTGTAATCCTTCATGACAATTTACATACTTCTGTGGCTAATTAGAATTGCTGGGTTGTTTGCTTTGAGAATTATTACCAAAAAAGCATTGTTATACTTAAATTAAAACAAAATTGACTTAATTGTTAAGACTAGTGAAATTATAAAACACAATAGTGTGGAACACTTTTTTTTAATAGATATAAAATGAACACAAAATTTGAGGGGCTTCATAGTAATAAGGTGGTTTAGAAAGCTGAATAGTTAATATTATTATTAGAGACAGTGCACAGAAAATTGGCTAATTAATTTTGAGTCAAATAATCAGGAAGCATGTAAAAAAGTATACACTACATCATCTTTTTAGTGTGGCAGAAGCACGTACGAGTGAAAAATTCATTTTATAATAATATATTATGTATTGCATATCTAAATAAAATCCACAGAATGAAAATTTTCATTATCTAGCACCATACATCAGATAATTCAGCTGTTTCCTTGCTTGACCCAGGACCTTTTTTAAGGTACAATTCCAAGTGAATTGATGGTGTTGACTGTCCAGTGTCCAGGAACAGTAGAGTGCAGAAAGTTCATTATTGTCCAAGTGCATGGAGTATTGTCCAATGAAGAATGTTATCCATTATTAACTGTTTGTTGTGTCCTCTCCTTTTCTTCTGTCACGATTCACGATTTAGAATTTTAGACAAACCAAAGAACTCCTTCTGTGACATCTCAAAATCAAATATGGAGTTCAGTAAGAATTAACATTTTCTCGAAATCAAATTTGAAGTTCAGTAAGAATTAATGTTGGTTTATGTTAAATAACAAAACACAGAGATGCAGTTTAGTCTGATAAGTAACATATTTTATTGGAGTACAGAGATTACAAAAGGTTTTCCAGCAAAAGATTCAAAAGGCAGAACGTCAAGAACAGATCACACATTCAAAAGACAAGAGGGAAAAATGAAAATATAAAACCAGTGTTGTCAAGTTTCATTTTGTTCACCAACAATTAACACTTGCAGTAGTTATAAAAATGTTCAAAAACTAATTGAAATAGGTACCAATTATAAAAAGAATTAAAACAACTCACAATAATCGAGAATCACAAAAACGAAATTTCTCAAAAAAATATTCAAAGATTAAAGATGGCGAATTCAACAAGAACACTCTCGGTAAAGTTCGTGTGAAACCCGAATCTATCCGAGAACGCGTTTTAACTGAACTGGAAAAATGTGGAGCATTTCCAGCTGACTGGTCAACTGACTAAATTCTAGTTATGTCCTAGCTGGAGAGAGTCGTTATACTTCCAGCTGACTGCCCAGGTGACTGAGTCTAGATGGATTTTTGTTGGAAATATCCAGGTGGCTGGTCAACTGATTTAATCCATGATGGAAAAATCCAGTTGTCGGGACAGTTGGAGGTCCAGTTGACTTTACACACCTGGATATTTCCACCTTAAATCCAGACTGGAAGTCAACTTCCGTGCTGTCTGGGGTTGATCATACAAATAAAAACTTCTTTTCCCTCAAGATTCATGAGTGGACCGCTGACATTTTTTTTTTTTTAATTACTAACGTCTACACTGAAGGCTAGTGATATAAAACAAGATAGACTTGTAATATGTCACCGAACTGCAGCAATAAATGACGTGATGAGGGAAGATAATTAAGGATTGAGAATCAAAGTTTTAACATTGTATGAGGCCATGGCTTTGACAATGGGGGACTTGTACAAGTACACTTCTTTCTTATTAGGGACTAGCGGGCTGTCGCCCGCTTTGGGGGCCGAGGCATAGCCGTTAAAGCAAAAAGTCCTTTTTCGCCAATGGCAGGTGTTGTAGTGGGAATTTCGAAAAATCCCGTCTTATTGCACATCTAGTCTATAAGACAAAGAAGCTACCTACCAAATTTCAGCTTCCTAGGACTTACCAGTTCGGAGAAACAGTGATGATCAGTCAGTCAGTCAGTGACTTTGACATTTATATATTAAGATGTTCAATTGTCTTGTAGCTGCAGATCTTAACCTAGGGTCAATTTCTCTGAACTGAACTTTGTCAGTCACATAGGGGTGATTTACCGATCCACAAATCACGTTCTTAATGAACTTAATTTGAGTTGCCAGTCTTCTATCCTGTAACAAGCTAAGATCAAATTGCTCAATGAGTAGTAGAATCAAATTGACATTTTCGCAAAAAGATTGGCAAATACATTAGCAGGAAAGTGGAATAAAACATACTCGCAAGTTGTTGGTTGGATTAAAACTAAAATTCAATTCGCAATAATTCGAGCGGTATCTTTGAGGCTGCGTGGATCAAGATACCACCCACGCAGTTATGGTTCAATCGAAGATGGAGCAGGAGTACCCTTTTAAAATATTGTTTCATATTTAATTAATTTTACAAATGTTTTAAAATGAAATATATTAATTTGAGTCCATATCAAAAAAAAAAAAAAAAAAAAAAAAAAAAAAAAAAAAACCATCTGTGCGAAGGATAGAGGGGATAGAAATTATTTTCCTTAATAAAGGCAAATCGAGTGAACCTGGCCTGTATTCTTTCTAAGGACTTGATCGCTACTTGAGTACAGGGGGACCATAATATTGAGCCGTATTCAAGTATTGACCTGACAAGAGATTGATATAGGAGTTTTAGAGCATCAAGGTCTTGGATGGGTTTAGAAATCGAAAGAGTAAAAAAGTTTCTACTCGGCTGGGATTCGAACGCAGGTCACCGTGAGTGCATGCCTAGCGCCCTACCCAGTCGGCCCCGGCGTCTTCTCAAAGTTAAAAATCTGGTGTGACACCACACGACTTTCCTTATCCCTCGAAAATAAGCCAAACTCCGCCACTGGTGACTCAACGGTAAAAGATATCAAAAAATTTATGCCAAATTCGTAATCAGCACCTCAAAATTATTGGATTTGATATGTCAAAACCCCCATCTAGAAAATACCGGTAACTTGGGGCCGGGTTCCAAAAAGTTCAAGATATCAAAAACATTATCGAAGTAAACCCCTATTATTTTTTAATTCCAAGAAAAATTTTGTTCTCTAACTTTTTTATATCTGGAACCAATGCAAAGAAACGGTCCTTGCGGCCCTGCGGCCGATTTCAACCAAAAGTTTCATGGTTTGTGTGGTACATAAAATAAACTTTCACACCTAATTTTCAAAATTCTAGCTCTTACCGTTCTTGAGATATATTATCTTGTTCACAGACATACTACGGACGGACAGATGCACCAATGGCTGAAAAAAACTTTTTTGGTCTCCTGAGGCTAAGATTCGTCCAGATATGTGAAAAATACAATACCTTTTCTTATTATAGAATAAGAAAAGTAAAAAAGACATAAGTAAATTAATTAATAGGTAAATATCTCCATTCTGCTGACGAAATATCATGCACTCATAATAGGCTTTAGATCTTCTTGCCTGAAAACTACATTCCGCCATTTTCTATTGATGCAAAACTCGCTCAAACCTGCTTCATACCAGATTCACGGTTGGCATGGGGATTTCTTAATCTACTTTTTCTATACAGGGTGGACCAAAAAAACGTTTACACCCGTTAATGGTAGATTACTGACGACATTTCCAGCCCGGATCTGCAATCCGTTTTTTCGGATTCGCCTTTGTAACTGCACAAAGTGATTTTTTGCAACTTTCTGAAAAAGTCCGACTTTGGCTTATTCTTCAGGTCAAAACTTTTTTCCTGTTTAAGATGAGTTGATTCTGAACAATTCTACAGAAAACCAACAAAATTTCGATGTTTCTAGCTACACTACTTTGTTTTTTACGGTTGGGTTTGGCATCTTTTTTTACACCTGAACAGAAAAAAAACACACGAAAAAACTTTTTTACTAAAGAAAACACTCGACATTTGCCCGATCAAATTTTGGCACAGACATGGGCAAGTTTGATAAAAGTTGGCGGCCGTCCCGAGGATGCTAATAAATAATTTTACAATTTTTTATCACGTGATCTTCTGGGAAAAATTATTAGATGTTTGCCAAAAACTCTTCAAAAATCCTAAGAGTTTTCTAGCTGTAGACTGTGTAAGGGCGTCTTGTATTGTTTACATTGCTTTTTTGAATACCGCGGTCTCACATGCCTTCATCAGCCAGTTTAGGAAAATTCAAATAATAATTTTCGTGCTTCTCAGACTGTCAGTGGTGTTAGCGAGATGTGGTTGTGCTAAGAGTGTTGGTCGCATGACTGAGGTTCAATTCTCGGCGGCCAATTTTATTTTAATTATCAAAAAAATCTGATGGAATATTTTATTCATACCTGTATCTGACCTGTTCTAACACCAACGACTTATGGTTTTTTTTGGTGGTAATACCATTTGTAAATTAAGTTATATCAGATACTATTGGTATTATAATACACATAATTATTATTCATGTAAGCCCCTGAGAGTCTGCCTTGATAATGTAAGGATGGTTTTTCTTATGCTTCCCTACGAGAGAAAAAAAAAAAAAAAACTAGCGAATTTTCCTAACGAAAATAGAGTTTATAAAATAAAGCCAGGTAAATATGCAGGTAGGTTCTTCTATCATAAACAATACTAATTAAATAACAAATATTTACCAATTGCCTCTTATGCTGAGTTCTCTCACAATTGCCAAAAACACGAACCACCTAACCTCAAAATCAGCGTTTCGCTCGAAATACGCTTACTTTTTGCAAATTCAGGGATTGGCAAGAATATAAACAAAATTGTGGCGGTAATTTAAAAAAAACCCTTCATTATGTGAAATTGAGGCGTATTTGGTGTTTGATCATTTGTCAAAAAATTAAATATAATAATCTTTACTCTATAGAAATAAACAACGAATTTGATTATTCAACAGGATTCAACAAACAACCATAAACATTATTTACGAAAAATTGTCTAGAATAATTCATTTTTAATTCTCATTAAACTATCCCTTTTTCTCTTTTACCTTACTACAGTCATTGCTTCCCAGCTTCATTTTTTTTTATATTTCTTCATCTGTTAATTTGCCGATGAGGGCGATGAGGTAAAGTGAAGTCGCTGAAATTAATGTTTTGGAGATCGCGCATGGCACTTGGTCTATTTTTGTGCATAAATTTAAAATTGTCGAAATCAAATTTTGTTTCAACGAAATTCGGATCGCCCTAAAAGATTAATTTAGTAGTAAGTTTAGTTTAGTAGTAATTAAATTTAATGTTATTTTGTATAATGAGTGCTGTATACTCGTAAGATTATGTTAAAAAAAAAAAAAATATTGCTTTAAACCTGGCGGGACGTAGTCATATATATATTATATACGAATGTCAAGGAACCAAGGTCTGTCGTAATCTAGCTTGTGATCAATTGTATACTATGGACATGAAAGGAGCCTAGACATTGGATTTGGGCGTCCATATAATCCTCTCACCACCGTGATTTAGGTATCAATACCTATCTCACGGACACGGAATTATTATTATATAATTGTATACTATTTGTATAATATTTTTTTTGTAATTATTACTAAGTTACGCGCGCCCTAAAACTTTTTATATTCTTGTTGCAAATAATATTGAATGTTATAGATGGCGGCATGCAGTCATATCCGACATTGAAGGAACTAAGATTACGACAGACGATTACAACAGACCTTTTGGTTCCTTCAATGTCGGATCTGACTGCGTGCCGTTAGATTATAATCGAGTTATTTTGCCTTAAATTACAGTCAATTGTATTTGCAACAATAATAAAAAAAGTTTTAGTGCGCGTGTAAGTTTATAAAAATTACAAAATTGATTTAAAAATTTATATCATAAAAATAGAACGCAAATGACTTCTGCTAGTAGTGGGATTATATTTACTCTGCGAGAAAAAAACATCTTAGTTAAAAAAATCTTGTGACTGAGGTATGTATTATTAGTACCTCTTTGGTAACTTCAGCAATAAGAGTTAAAATATTTTGCCGTACCCTGTAGAAATTTCGATAAAAATTTCAAGACGTTGGTAGCTTCGGGTACATTAGCTTTTCTTGTTTTTATGCTTTCTGTTTAT
Source organism: Bactericera cockerelli (assembly GCA_024516035.1). NCBI lineage: Eukaryota > Metazoa > Arthropoda > Insecta > Hemiptera > Triozidae > Bactericera > Bactericera cockerelli. Next base: position 50,582,155 of record CM044958.1, read on the forward strand.
GTTCTTGAATTTTTAAATTTTGGCGCTTTTACTTTTTTGCTACCTTTGGCGTATATCACAAAAAATACGCCAACTCCGTTTCGCGAGAGCAAAACTCTACTGGCGCTATCTTGAAGAATCCTTAAGAACTAACATTTTTCGAAAAACACGGTGTTTTTTTGTAAGTGAAGAACCCATCATTAATAGAAATCTTGAAAATAAACAAGATAATATTTTGTAAAATGAAAAAACTTTTGCAGTCTTTATTATGTTTTATACTAATTTGGTATAAACAAACAGGTATTTAAAAAAAAAAAACATTTTGTGTTAGTATGTTCAATGAGAAACGATTAGAAGCGCACGATTAGCTAAGTCACTTGCCATGCGGAATATCCCACACGGGTCCGAACGCTAGAGCCAGCAAAAAATACATGACTACAAAATAAATAAGACTGTTGCCATTTTTTATTTAGCCATAGTACACACTATGGATTCTCCTCACACAAATTTTTGAAACCAATGGTGACTTTTGTAACTTAGTTCTACCTCAGAACTGTGGAGTGGAGTTATTAATAGCTTTGCAGAGGTATATTTTTCCTTTATCTGCTGTTTTTGGCATTGGGATGCCACTGTGTTTTGATTAGTAAGCACTTATTGTGAGCCAAGCCTTCTTACCTACGAGCTAATATTTCTCACATCCTCATTCGCCTCTCTCTCTCTTTCGCTCTCTCCCTCTATCTCTCTCTCTCTCTCTCTCTCTCTCTCCCTCTCCCCCTCTCCCTTCTCAATTCCCTCAGAGGAACTGGTGGAAGTGGCGTCCACCTTCCTGGATGCAAAGGTTGAACCTCTTCATCATGTTCCGTCGAATGTTGCGGAAGATTCCAGGTTTTTCTGTCAGGTCATCAAATGCCAACAGGATTCTTGCTACTAGATTCTGCTACTCTTGCGTCTCCATTGGTATTTCGTAAACTATGTTTTTCACGTGATTCCAAATGTTCCTGTTTGGAGCTCCATATGCTAAATGCACATCTGCCATTTCAGCATCCAAATAATAATAATAATAATTAAGTAAATTGTACAAACTCAAGAAGTTAAAAGATAATATTTCACAGAATGCAGAAAAATATGCTTGAAAACTATCATCGAGAAACAAACAATCATTCATTTGACTGGCCTTTAATTAATTCCAAGGAAAATAATTATCAGACATAAATAGCTAATTACTCTTTGAGTACAAGACGACCCTACACGGTCAACACTTTTAAGATTTTGAACATCATTTTTTGAGACTTACCTGGTTCGTTTTCCCAGAAGATCACGTCATAAAAAATCGTAAAATTATTTTTTAGCATCCTTGGTTTGGCCGCCAACTTTTATCAAACTTGCCCGTGTCTGTGCCAAAATTTGTTCGGGCAAATCTTGAGTGTTTCAAAGTGTAAAAAACTTACATGAGAATTTTTCTTCTATTCAGGTGTCAAAAAAGATGCCAAACCAAACCGTAAAAAAACAAAGTAGTGTAGCTAGAAACATCGAAATTTTGTTGGCTTTCTGCAGAATTGTTCAGAATCAACTCATCTTAAACAGGAAAAAAGTTCTGACCTGAAGAATAAGCCAAAGTCGGACTTTTTCAGAAAGTTGCAAAAAATCACTTTGTGCGATTACAAAGGCGAATCCGAAAAAATGGATTGCATATCCGGGCTGGAAATGTCGTCAGTAATCTACCATTAACGGGTGTAAACGTTTTTTTGGTCCACCCTGTATACAGTCGATTCTTCACTTTTACCAAAAACACGAACCACCTAACCTCAAAATCAGCGTTTCGCTCGAAATACGCTTACTTTTTGCAAAATCAGGGATTGGCAAGAATATAAACAAAATTGTGGCGGTAATTTAAAAAAAAAAAACCTTCATTATGTGAAATTGAGGCGTATTTGGTGTTTGATCATTTGTCAAATAATTAAATATAATAATCTTTACTCTATAGAAATAAACAACGAATTTAATTATTTAACAGGGTTCAACAAACAACCATAAACATTATTTACGAAAAATTCTCTAGAATAATTCATTTTTAATTCTCATTAAACTATCCCTTTTTCTCTTTTACTTTACTACAGTCATTGCTTCCCAGCTTCATTTTTTTATATTTCTTCATCTGTTAACTTGCCGATGAGGGCGATGAGGTAAAGTGAAGTCGCTGAGATTAATGTTTTGGAGATCGCGCATGGCACTTGGTCTATTTTTGTGCATAAATTTAAAATCATCGAAATCGAATTTTGTTTCAACGAAATTCGGATCGCCCTAAAAGATTATTGCTTTAAACCTGGCGGGACGCAGTCATATATATATTATATACGAATGTCAAGGAACCAAGGTCTGTCGTAATCTAGCTTGTGATCAATTGTATACTATGGACATGAAAGGAGCCTAGACATTGGATTTGGGCGTCCATATAATCCTCTCACCACCGTGATTTAGGTATCAATACCTATCTCACGGACACGGAATTATGATTATATAATTGTATACTATTTGTAAAATATTTTTGTTGTTGTAATTATTACTAAGTTACGCGCGCCCTAAAACTTTTTATATTCTTGTTGCAAATAATATTGAATGTTATAGATGGCGGCATGCAGTCATATCCGACATTGAAGGAACTAAGATTACGACAGACGATTACAACAGACCTTTTGGTTCCTTCAATGTCGGATCTGACTGCGTGCCGTTAGATTATAATCGAGTTATTTTGCCTTAAATTACAGTCAATTGTATTTGCAACAATAATAAAAAAAGTTTTAGTGCGCGTGTAAGTTTATAAAAATTACAAAATTGATTTAAAAATTTATATCATAAAAATAGAACGCAAATGACTTCTGCTAGTAGTGGGATTATATTTACTCTGCGAGAAAAAAACATCTTAGTTAAAAAAAATCTTGTGACTGAGGTATGTATTACTAGTACCTCTTTGGTAACTTCAGCAATAAGAGTTAAAATATTTTGCCGTACCCTGTAGAAATTTCGATAAAAATTTCAAGACGTTGGTAGCTTCGGGTACATTAGCTTTTCTTGTTTTTATGCTTTCTGTTTATGTTCTTGAATTTTTAAATTTTGGCGCTTTTACTTTTTTTCTACCTTTGGCGTATATCACAAAAAAATACGCCAACTCCGTTTCGCGAGAGCAAAACTCTACTGGCGCTATCTTGAAGAATCCTTTGGAACTAACATTTTTCGAAAAACACGGTGTTTTTTTGTAAGTGAAGAACCCATCACTCTATACTTTCACTTCAGCCGCGAAATTTAAATATTGATAAGATTCACATCGATCAAGATAGTTTTAGGTTTTGTTACATTTTTCAGTTGCTGCATTGAGATAACTTGTACATGTAAACTTCTGAAATATTTACTGCTTTAATAGAAATAAGATTATATTCCTTTACCAGAGAAACTTTTTTATTGGCCACGTATGCAGTTGACTTTTCAAAATACCTAAAGAGTGCAAACATTCAAATTTCCTTCATTGATAGATCAGAACTATTAGGTAAGAAACCCTTTATATCTGGTTGATTACATAAAAAGAAAAAAGAAATGTACCAAAGGAGCAGGTACATACAAATAAACTAAATGAATTACAACAGTGATCATAACAAATATGATCACTAGAACAATAATTTATTTATCGTAGCCTGGCAAATGTCATGACATCATACTATTTTGTCATATGTTGCCGTTTTTAGGGAAAACATCATGAAAAAAACAATTAAGAATAACACTAAATATTTCAAGGGTTTTTGCAGATAAAAATTAAAATTATTTTTTTTTGCTCCAAATTGCCTGGGCAGTTAGTCCCCCATGTACTATCCACGGACAATACCACTTAACCTTTGTATTTTGACAAGAACACATGTATTCAAAGTGGTAAAGACACTAGATGTAAATTAGATCTTGGTCTTCACTATTTCACTGCACTGCACAATACTTTGCATTGATTAGCCAAAGCTGTCTTCTCCAAAACGTCAAATTAGGTGCACCTACAGACCTACCATGTGGAATACAAGGGTGTTGGATGTTAACCCAGATAACACGGTGAAATTTTTTGTTTTATTTTTTTGGAGTGATATAAATTGAGTCCTGAATCAAAATAAGTGCTGTCAACTTATCACTCGGACTCAAAACAAAGAGCTTAAGGTGTTGCCAACAAACCTCAAAAAAGCTGAATTAATTGGAAAAATCCACAACGTAGTACCTTTCACCAGAAGGGGCTGACGTCCTTCCAGAAGGACGTCCTTCTGGAAGGACGTCAGCCCCATCTGGGTTAATAAAACTCAAATTGGTAACCATTCAGCTCAAGCTGACTTGTGTTTCTCAGGTCAGAGCATTACAAACATACACACACAGAAAACCAGTTATTTTTTCTGTTCTAATCTTATATTATAAAATAATTAGTTTGTGTGAGTGTGTTGTGTGTAGGTATGTTTGTCCTTGTAAAACTTGAGAACCAAAAATTGGATTGAGCTGAAATTTTGTACAGTTACCAATGAGTGAGATGCTCATTAGCATTATGCACTATCCAAAAACTACATTATTCAAAGGTTGAGCTTTGAAATGAGTTTATTCTACCACTGATATATCTCACAAAGTATTTCAAATTAAGAATTTCAAATTTGAGAAATTATCAACAAGTATCAAATATTTTTTATGTTTATAATTTGATACATTCTATTTCTATTTTTCAGAAAACAATACCTACAATGTTGTGCAGAACACTTCTGATGTGGAATGCCAGACACTACAGTTCTCTAGGTGGAGGCAAACATTATGATGTTGTTATATCTGGGGGTGGAATGATTGGATCAACACTGGCCTGTGCTCTTGGTAATAAAAAACTGTTTTTGACAAATTACTCAACCAGGGTATTTTTCCCCTTATTTTATCCATGGAGATAATGCTGCACTACTTGTTAGATATGGTTGTCATTAAATATAGGAATTTCTTGTATGTTTCTTAAATACTGTGCTATCAATGTACAATTTTTGAATGGATGAGTAATGTCAAGCTAGGCTAATATTTGGGTCAAATTGGCTTATCACAATAAAAGCTGCAATTTTTGTCCAATTGAGCAGAAATTTTCAGAGCATGTTCCTAAATGCTTATAGAATTGAATGTATGTCACCATGTTAAGCTACGTTGAGCTAGGCTAAGAAATGGATAAAATATTATGACCAGAAATATTTGAATTCTGATTATTATCTAAAGATTTCTTCCCTTTTATAAACTCTAAGGTGAGCTCTGATCAGTTTGATCAACTAGGTTACGTTGAATGAAAATGTCAACATTACTTGGGCTATCATATAAATATGCACAATGTTCTTGGTAATATCATCAGTGCCTTGTTCCATTAAGATATGGAATAATTTTACAAGTCTTGCAATTTATGAAATTGTAAATTGCTGTTCCAATATGAAATATCTACACTTGTGGGAACATGAGCTCCCAAGTTATACCTACCTCCATAACTTGTGCAGCTCTAAGAATACATGGTGATTTTTTTTAATTTGTTTTATCATTTTAAATGCACATTATCAACATACCTAATTTACCAATCTATATTGATTGGTAGAATCTTAACAAACAATATTCTATCTCATATTGGGAAAATAGTTCACCAATTTATCACTAATTTGTTAAAAAAAAAACTTATTAGTGAACACAATACTATATTGTTACACAATTTTTCAAGCTGGTTTCCCTAAAATTGTAAGTTAGAAATCCATAACATATTGGCATAGGATACACAATTTATCATCAGTTTTACCTTAAAAAAAAAAAAAAAAATGGGTGTCAATTTTGGTAGCTTGTGGCTAACCATTGAATTGTAAAAACACTCAGATTTATTTGGAATTAAGATTCAGCCGTAGCTTGTAGAAATAAGAAGTGTAGAAACCATCTCCCGCCGGCCTGCATCGTGGCGTCCTCAGCGCTAGTATCGCAAAGGAGTCTCCTCTCCTTGTCCTTCACAAAATTTCTTTCCCCCTATCAAATGTAAACATAAACAGTTCACTTTTTTGAGCTGTCGAGAGAGACCGCGAGAAATATTCTACTCCTTTGCGATGGTGACGCGCTTTAAAGTGTTTCCATGCAACTGGGGTTCTTTCCTCACTTCGTATTTCTACACGCTATGATTGAGCCTAAAAAAAAAAAATCATTAAAATTTCAGCTCAAAATCCTGTGCTCAAAGATCTATCAATTCTCATGATTGAAAGTGGACCAGAGAAAAGCTCCAAAATTTCCCAGTCTTCACCTTATAGCAACAGAGTATCATCAATAAATTTATCCTCAATGCGTTTGTTTCAAACAATAGGTGTTTGGGATCACATTGAATCTGTCAGGACTTGCACTGTGGATAGCATGAAAGTAAGATACTATTATAAATTCAAGATTTCTTGTTAAACCCTTAGTTTAAAACAAAATTATCAAAAAAAACACATTTAACTATTCTGAGCATGATGCCTCCTGCATCATTTACTCTGGTGGTAATTGGACTTCAACATTAGCACAAGACAAGACTTAATTAACTTATACAACTGGTACCAAACTATGTCACTCCAACTTAACTAAAACAAAATACATAACTTCCTCTTTTAATGCAGCCGGAAAACTCTTGCAACTATCCCCTTCAATAACCAAGACTTTACATAGACAAAGTACAAAATATTAGATACCTTGGAGTACATATAGACCAACACTTGAAATTCACAACACATACAGGGTGTGCCACGAGTTGCGGACAGATTTCATGCCACGGTTCCTGTTGAAATTTTTTGGTCAAATGGTTTTAACTTATGCATTGAGTGCTTTTTTCTATGCAGGGTGTCACAGAAGTAGAAAAACAAGGTGTCACTCATGGAGGTTTTTTCATTTACTAATATCTACTTTGACAAACTAACTCTATACTCAATTAAATATTAACATTACTGGACTTGTTGTCTACAAAAGACTTCTATTAACAGACCTTTTTTTCACTTGCAGGTGTGGGGTCACAGTTCTGATGATCTGCTAGAATTCCACAAGGCACACAACTATCAAGACCGTATATCATACATAGTTGAAAATGACCTCATCATAGATGCTGTCACTCAGAAACTAAAATCTCTCAATGTTGATGTTATTTATGAGAACAAAGTTTCAAAATATGATCTGCCTACACAACCTTTTGATAATGTGAATATAAAATTCGAATCTGGAGAGAGTGTGGAATGTAAATTGCTTTTGGGTACAGATGGAGCACGCTCTCAAGTTAGGAAAGCAATGGGTGTTGACTACCTTAGCTGGGACTATGACCAGAAGGGCATAGTAGCTGCAGTGAAAGTCTCCACACAGTCTCCCAATTCAACTGCCTGGCAGCGGTTTGTACCTGATGGCAACGTAGCACTTCTCCCACTCTCTCACGACACTAGCTCTCTTGTCTGGGCCACAACACCTGATAAAGCCAAGGCACTTGTACAGATGTCGGAGGAAAGTTTTGTTGATGCTTTTAATTCTGAATGGACTCGCCCTACCAATGTCAATGAACCTATCCAAGCTGCTACCAAGCTCGCGCACAATGTACTCGAGTTTTTCAATCTATCCACAGGATACAAACCCGTGGAACCTCCCAGGGTGCTTTCTGTGGTGGGAGACAGCAGAGCAGCTTTTCCACTGGGTTTTGGCCACTCAGTGAAGTACATAGGGACAGGGTGTGCTTTGCTGGGGGATGCAGCCCACAGGATACACCCACTAGCAGGTCAGGGAGTCAACCTGGGATTTGGGGACATTGCCAGTTTTGTGGCCCTCACAGCAGATTCCATATCCAATGGCTATCCCGTGGGTGAGTGTCAATTTACATGTACTTGCTTCCAGCCCCCTGTATTCACGTCAAGCATATTATAGTGGGCTTTTTTGTGTCGAAAATGTGTAACATAATAGTTACAGATATTTTGTCAACTGCTAATAAAGTTAAGGGTATCTTTATTAGTCCACTCTAGTACAGCAACTATTGAAAGCTCACATAGTGTAACAATCCCTAATCAAATTGTTGTTGATAGTGACAATTCTTTTTTACAGGAAAACTATTATTGGAAAAGATACCCTGAGACAGGAAATCTCATTTACTCTAATTTTGAACCCACAGGTCACCCTGAGTGTCTGACAAAGTACGAGTCAGAACGTCAGAAGAAAAATCTCCCTACCATGTTATCAATAGACCTCATGTACAAAGTTTACCGCAGTTCATGCACCCCAGTTCAAATACTTGGCAACATTGGCTTCCAATTGGCCAATGCAGTACGACCTATTAAGGTTTGTTATTCTGTTTTAATTTAAATATCTTTTTGACCTGATGGAACACTATTAATGAACTAAAAATTATACAGGGTGACCATCAAATCTCACCCCACCCCTTGTATCTCAAGACAAGCAGGAAAATACATATTTGTTGACCGATTTTTTTAGGAATTGATATTGGGCCCAAAAAAAATTAAGCTGCACCTGGTGTTCTCGACTGGGTGGCAACCAGCTCAAGAATCTGAATAGGAATGGCATATGAAATATGTTATCATTTTAAGGGTGGTGAAAATTGAAATTCACTGCAATAAATTTCAGCTCTCTCTGTTCTTGAGATACAGGGTCAGCCGTCCTGGCTAATGATCATTTGTTCTGACCTATACATCGTTAACCGTGCGTTGCGTGAAGATGAATGTTAATAATCTTAGCTCCTTTTATCGAGACCTTTCAAAAAAGTTATTACTAAACCTATTCTGTTGATGTTAGTTTCTGGTTTGTTTTGCTAACCAGTTGGACAACCAACTGGCAGAAGTTTTGATGAAACCAGTTGTACCATTTTCAAAAGGTCTCCTAAATTGAGTTATCATCAACAAGATTATTTTATCTTCTTAAAATCTATGGTTCACGAGTTATAGATAAGAGAGTATGAATATTAGCCAGGACAGTCAATCCTGTATCTCAAGAACGGTAAATTGTAGAGAGCTTAAATTAATTGTAATGTATTTCAATTCTTCTCTTTTAAAATTTTGACAGGTCATTCCATTTAATTTTCTTGAGCTGCTTGTCGTCCAGAGGTAACACATATTTTACCGCTTGTCAATATCTTGAGTTGTTCTTGAGATAAATTGGTTAGGGTGAGACTTTATGAAAATATCGCAGATCATCAAAAAAAGAAAAAATATGGACGGACACAACAATACAAAAATGGTTCACTTAGCAAAATTTTTTATCAACATTCTACTGTGAATATACAGGGTGGACCAAAAAAAACGTTTACACCCGTTAATGGTAGATTACTGACGACATTTCTAGGACGAATCTGCAATCCGTTTTTTCGGATTCGCCTTTATAACTGCACAAAGTGATTTTTTGCAACTTTCTGAAAAAGTCCGACTTTGGCTTATTCTTCAGGTCAGAACTTTTTTCCTGTTTAAGATGAGTTGATTTTGAACATTTCTGCAGAAAGCCAACAAAATTTCGATGTTTCTAGCTACACTACTTTGTTTTTTACGGTTTGGTTTGGCATCTTTTTTGACACCTGAATAGAAAAAAAATTCTCATGTAAATTTTTTACACTTTGAAACACTCAAGATTTGCCCGAGCAAATTTTGGCACAGACATGGGCAAGTTTGATACAAGTTGGCGGCCAACCCAAGGATGCTAAAAAATAATTTTACGATTTTTTATCACGTGATCTTCTGGGAAAACGAACCAGGTAAGTCTCAAAAAATGATGTTCAAAATCTTAAAAGTGTTGACCGTGTAGGGTCGTCTTGTACTCAAAGAGTATTAGCTATTTATGTCTGATAATTATTTTCCTTGGAATTAATTAAAGGCCAGTCAAATTAATGATTGTTTGTTTCTCGATGATAGTTTTCAAGCATATTTTTCTGCATTCTGTGAAATATTATCTTTTAACTTCTTGAGTTTTTAAGTACAAGTTACATAATTATTATTATTCGGATGCTGAAATGGCAGACACGCATTTAGCATATGGAGCTGCCAACAGGAACATTTGGAATCACGTGAAAAACATAGTTTACGAAATACCAGTGGAGACGCAAGAGTAGCAGAATCTGGTAGGAAGAATCCTGTTGGCATTCGATGACCTGACAGAAAAACCTGGAATCTTCCGCAACATTCAACGGAACATGATCAAGAGGTTTAACTTATGCATCCAGGAAGGTGGACGCCACTTCCAACAGCTCCTCTGAGGGAATTGAGAAGGGAGAGAGAGGGAGAGGGAGAGAGAGAGAGAGAGAGAGAGAGAGAGAGAGAGAGAGAGAGAGATAGACATAGAGAGCGAAAGAGAGAGAGAGAGGCAAGAATGAGGATGTGAGAAATATTAGCTCGTAGGTAAGAAGGCTTGGTTCACAATAAGTGCTTACTAATCAAAACACAGTGTAATCGCAATGCCAAAAACAGCAGATTACGGACAAATTTACTATCTCTGCAAAGCTATTAATAACTCCACTCTACAGTTCTTAGGTAGAACTAAGGTACCAAAGTCACCATTGGTTTCAAAAATTTGTGTGAGGAGAATCCATAGTGTGTACTATGGCTAAATATAAAATGGCACCAGTCTTTTTTATTTTGTAGTCATGAATTTTTTGCTGACTCTGGCGTTCGGACCGGGTGGACTAGCTTACCACTGAGCTAATCGTGCGCGTCTGATCGTTTCTCATTGAACATACTAACACAAAATAATTTTTTAAATACCTTTTTGTTTATATCAAAATAGTATAAAACATAATAAAGACTGCAAAAGTTTATTAATTTTACAAAATATAATCTTGTTTTTTTCAAGACTTCTATTAAGAGTTGGCAATCGGTAAATATTTGTTATTTAATTAGTATTGTTTATAATATGTTAGAAGAACCTACCTACCTGTTTACTTTCTTTACCTGGATTTATTTCATAAACTCTATTTTCGTTTGGAAAATTCGCTAGTTTTTTTTTCTCTCGTAAGTAAGCATAAGAAAAACCATCCTTACATTATCAAGGCAGTCTCTCAGGGGCTTACATGAATAATAATTATGTGTATTGTGATACCAATAGTATCTGATAGAACTCAATTTACAGATGGTATTACCCCCAAAAAATTTATAAGTTGTTGGTGTTACAACAGGTCAGATACAGGTATGAATAAAATATTCCATCAGATTTTTTTGATAATTAAAATAATATTGACCGTCGAGAATTGAACTTCGCTCATGCGACTAACACTCTTAGCACTACCACATCTAGCTAACACCACTGACAATCTGGGAAGCACGAAATTTATCATTTGAATTTTCTTAAACTGGCTGTTGAAGGCATGTGAGACCGCGGTATTCAAAAAAAGCAATGTAAACAATTTTTGTAAACAACACAAGACGCCCTTACACAGTCTACAACTAGAAAACTCTTAGGATTTTTGAAGAGTTTTTGGCAAACATCTAATAATTTTTCCCAGAAGATCACGTGATAAAAAATCGTAAAATTATTTTTTAGCATCCTCGGGGCGGCCGCCAACTTTTCTCAAACTTGCCCATGTCTGTGCCAAAATTTGTTCGGACAAATGTCGAGTGTTTTATTTAGTAAAAAAGTTTTTTTTGGTGTTTTTTTTTCTGTTCAGGTGTAAAAAAATATGACAAACCAAATCGTAAAAAACAAAGTAGTGTAGCTAGAAACATCAAAATTTTGTTGGCTGTCTGCAAAATTGTTCAGAATCAACTCATCTTAAACAGGAAAAAAGTACTGACCTGAAAAATAAGCCAAACTCGGACTTTTTCGGAAAGTTGCAAAAAATTATTTTGTGCAGTTACGAAGGCGAATCCGAAAAAACGGATTGTAGATCCGGCCTGGAAATGTCGTCAGTAATCTACTATTAACGGGTGTAAACGTTTTTTTGGTCCACCCTGTATTCTAAGATCTTTTAGAGTGTGGCGTGTATATCTTTTCGTTGACATTAGGTACGTTATTGAAACTTTACCAGATACCATAATTGTATTTACAATTGAATAAATTATGGTTAAGCTCTGATATTTCAGAAAATCCAAAAAAATTGGACAAAATATGCAAAAATAAGGTCTTCAACTTGCTGGTACAGAATTTTTTGTAGAATCTAGAAAATAAGGTATTCTGCCATTTAAAATAAATTTGAAGAGAATAGGTTGGGAATTTTTGGCTGCACAAATGATTATTGCCAAGTATACAGTTGGCATACGTATATACAATTATACATGTTGCGGGAGTTTCCCAATTTCAAGAACTTCTCGAAGATTATAGAAACTTCTAGTTGTTCTTAGAGTGCAAAGGAACTTAGATGTTCCTGATTTGAATTTACATGCTATTAAAATCAGAAGTTCTTCAAATCGTTATGTTCCTCCAACATATACAATGTGAACCTTTTACAAGGTTGAATTTTGTCCAGAAGTGTATTCATTTTTTTTCATCAATAATAAAATCACTTTACATTTTCTCTTCTTTCAGAGAGTCATGATGAGTCAAGTCTCATAGGAACAATAAGAGAAAAGGCCAAAGATTGGTGAAATAGAAGAAGAAAAATATCAAAATAAATAGCAATAAATTATAAATAAAATTTCATATAATTCAAAATTATATTACCCAAGAAAAAAATACACTGGAGATTCATGTACATTATTAATGTAACTCACTTATTATTAAAATGAGAAGCAAGTTGAAAAGCTGCAAAAAATAAATGCAATGTGGTTGCCGACCTCCGTGGCTCAGTGGTTAAGAGCATTGGTTGCTGACCCAGAGTTTGCGGGTGCGAATCCCAGCCGGAGTGGAAAATTCTGACCGAGTTTTTCCGTTTCCGGAATGGCATGGATGTAAAGGTACAGTGCCCTGAAGTAATGCAAAAGCAGTTCCGGGGCACAACTACCTTAAATTAATAATAATAAAAATAAGAAAAAACCCTCAACTTGATGGAGACTTTAATCAAAATGTGGCTTAACCTATAACATATTTAACTTAAACTGTAATGCTTTTGTTATTATAAATCATTATACAGGGTCTGCAAAAGAAAGGAGCCACTTGAAATATCTAGAGAACGGATTTAAATTTTGATAAATGCTGAAACGCGTGTACCATTTTATCAAAAGGGTTTCTTCTTTCTCTTTTTTTTTGGTGATCTGTTTTTGGGTGAGTTTTTTTACTATCTATAAGGTATGATCAGTCATGATTAGGCATTATTGATTCCAAAAAATCATGACTGATACCTTAAAGTAGTAAAAAAAATCTCTATATTAAGTAAAATACAAATTCACATGTTTTACAAGCTCCCAAAAAGTTGGCTGTTAACACAACTTTGTTTGGAGGACCTTTTAATAAATTATTTATTAATCTAATACATATTTATGAGCAGTTCTTTCTTTTTGTTGATTCAATTGTCTTCAATAAAAGCAATGCATCATTGATCTCCTTCCTTTCATGATTGATTTTTTTTATTTGGGAACATTTGAGTTTTTTTGGTTCTTCAATCAGACTGAGGATGTTGTGATTCTGATCTGTTTTTCTTTCAGTTTGAAAAGATGTACTTTCATCCACTAGATATTTGGTACTTTTCTAAAAAATAAAAAATATAGATGTGAGTTACATTATGTACCTATGTATGCAGAAAGGTTCTGAAATTATTGAAATTTATTATGAATGTTAGTAAACTCAATGAATTTCAATTTTCATCACCTTAAATGAATTCAATTATAATAGGTCAATCCATTTAAGATTCTTCAGCTGATTAATGCTCAGACAAAACAACCGGCCACAGTTGAAATTTTTTGAGCCCAAAATCAATGTCCCAAAATATGAGGCAACAGATATTGTAATACTTGTTGTTATCTTGAGTGGTTCTCTAGATACAAGGGGTAGGCAGGGTGAGACTTTATGCTCAACCTGTATAAGATACTTACCAAAGTCTTGAATTTTAAATCCAATGTTTTTGCATAGTTTGTCAATATTTTGGTGCTGTAGTCTCGTCTCTTTTCAATAGTTTTGTGAATTTCTGTTTCCAACTGATCCACTAATAATGCAAGATCTGAAATTCATATTGAGTGTGGGTTAAGAATACCCAGATTTTGGGGTTTAAGCATCTGGAAGGTACCACTAGATTGGAATGTGAGTGTTTATTTTTCTTCAGTCAATGAGCAAATTCATCAATTGAGCTTATCTAACACTAGTAGTTTTTGAAACCGTAAACCTCACAGATTCTTTTATAGAACTATAAATGTCATTATAATTCCTTTCCAAACACCAAGACCTACAGCTTACATTCAATAAAGTCCACGGTACAAATGTACTACCAGAAATTGAAAAAGCTGAAAAATCCCTTTCCAGATCAACAAGAGCATCTTTAGCCCAGCTTTGATCTGGCTGGTGTAAACACTTGAATACATGTAAAGCTAGAATAGATGTGTAACGAAAACATTAGCAACAACATTCAATACCCCAATTGATAATTTAAAATTTAACACATCTAGTGCCAAGGCCTAAAACTGAAATTCTCTCCTAGGGCCAAAAATTTTTTTTTTGATAATTTTGTAGTTAGGTTTACTTGGGTTAGTTTTGTGAAAATAGAAATGATTTTTTTTTATTCTTTACATCCGCAATTTCTTTGAGTACACCAGTGATCACGTGGACCCAGGACTGAAATTTACATCTTGGGGCCGCATGATTATTATTATTATTATTATTAAACAAGTTGGATCAAGTTTTATTTACAAAATAATGACATAGAATATATACATACATAGATATTAAAATTAAGAAACAAAACTTGATCAAGGGCGGTGCTAATGCCAACGGCATTCTCTTCCGCACCACCCTTGATAAAAAAAAAGATAAAAGAGAGAAAAAAAAAGAGGAGAAGAAAATTTAAGTTACATAAAAAAATAGAAGAAGAAAACTAAAATAAACTATATACATAAAAAAAGAAAAATAAAATAAAATATGGGTTAATGGGATTGGGGGGGGGGGTTAAAAAAGGGGGGGAAAAAAAGAAAAAAAAAGAGGGCTACACAATTATACAATACAACATAATAATATATACAGTATCACTGATCCAATGCAAAAATGTATTCACCGGTGAACACCAATAATTTTATTCCTATATTTTTGTTTAAGATTAACTATTGTTTGAAAATAGCATAAATATGTCAAGAAAAAAATTAAGTGAGAAAGATATTCTCACTAACTTGTATTCTGACTTTGGTGATTTATTGTCTATTTTTAGTGCACCCTTAGGACTAAGGGCTAATTTTTCTACTGTAACTCATACTTACTTTTATTATCACTCATTTTTATTCCAATAAATTTCCATGTACAATCCACAAACTTGATTTGAATAACTCAGTCTGAGTCTTGTGGGTGAATCTGACAATACTAAAACTGTTCGTATGCAAATGGATGAGATGGAATAGCGCCTCTTACCATAGATAGAGAACTTTAAAAATTAAAATAAAATAATAAAATCATAAATTGTACTAAAAAAAATATAGGTTTGATTTTCAAATTTTCAAAAAGTCCAACGTTTTTATTTATAACGAGATCAATTTAGGCGCGTTTTTAAAAAAAAATCCAGGTTTAGCCGCGTTTTTCTCTCTTATAAATGCGGAACAAAATAGATTAGCCGTATTTTTCTTTCTAACCAAAGTGGATGCAACTGGATAAAATGAACAAATTGGAAGAAAGTCATTTTTCTTTTGGAAGAGGAAAAATCTGCTTCCAGTTCTTTAATGGTGTAAGTCCATTGTTTATCTTTAAAGTACCGAAATACATTTTTCTTTCACAAATAGTGGGGAAGCTAAACTGGAAATATTTGGAATAATATGGAAATACCGAACCTGGAATTTTCTTTTTTCTTTGTGAACCCATTCAATTTTTTTTCCTTACTCGGCGTAGCTCAAGAAATTTTGCGATCTTATATTAAAATTTTGGCATTTAAAAAACTAAATGCCAAATTTCATCGCTCTACGACTTACCGTTCTTGAGATATTTTGTATAGATACACAGCCACACACATTATATACGAACGTACCTTTTGATAAAAAATACTACTTTGAACAGGAGAGTTTTAATTCCATAGATTTAAAATAATAGATAAACAACTCCCTATGTTCCCTGTGTAATCACAGCTGAAGCCAAGGCTCACAGCGTTGCCGTGAGCCCGTAAGGGCAAAAAAAAAAACAGAATTCCCTATGCTCGGAATGTAATTTTAGCGATTTTCGTCTTTGATTACTGATCAAACCATACAATTAGCCAGCGTCGATGGCATGTTGAATACACCGGTTCCCTTCAGAACACCGAAGTTAAGCGACATCCAGCGAAGTTAAGACTTGGATGGGTGACCATTCAAATTCTAATTCTCGTGACGCTGGCTTTTCCCGGCCCCACTCAGGCTGGGTGAGGTCAATGTGAGTAGCAGGTTTGTGAGTTTCCTGCGAATGGAGGGTAAAACCCCCGTCGTGATATGACCATGGCAGTTGAAAGCGACGTTAAACCACACTTAAAAAAAAACCATACAATTTCATGAAAACTTCTCGAAACAAATTCGGTTATATGGTCTTTTCTACGCCTTTTTCAGTATTTTTTTCGTCGTTTAATATTTTCATTGTCGAAATATTGCCAAATGTTTAAGCCTCTCATTTTCGATATTTTTTCGCGGGAAAATTTAAATAATAGCAATTGAAACTGATTTTTACGTTTTAGTTTTATCACTATCAGCTATCGTTATCAGTCCACGATATTTTTACGAAGAATTTACTCTATTATTATACTACCTGAGACCTTTACAATGGAAAAAGACGTTCATACCACTCCAGAGGGTGCTTAAAATCCTCTAACAAGATAGCTTCTGGATATTATTATGCTTATAAATCGTTTTATGACTATTTGATACCCCAAACTATGATTAATATACATTGAAAGGTAAATTAAGTTAAATTTATTGTGTTTCCTTGGGAATAATCAAAAGTACTACAATGTTAAGACTACTTACTTGTGGAAGTGTATTTAAGAATTCTTATTATATCGGTTAGTACAGCCATACGCGCAGCAAAAGTTTACCATCTTGAAGTTTAGAAAGTAGAGATTTCAAAAAATAAACTCGCGTAAAATTATAGAGAGAAAAGAAAATTAATAAATTCGGAAACTACAAATGGGTCGGGTTTTTCCATAAGAACCAATGTAAAATTTCCAATGTTTTGCCCTTATAGCACCCAAAATGCTCACCAGAGTGCTCTCAGTCTCTCTCTCAAAATCGACTTCACTTTTGTGTCAACTGTGCGATATCTATTATTCTAAATCTATGTTTATTTCATCTAGAATTGTTATCAGCTCAATTTTGTAGCAGTAGTATCTATGAATTTATGATTGGGCACCAAGTTTTTCAAGTTCTTTTAACTGAAGATAGCTATTTTAGCCTTTATCTTGGAATTATTTGCCCTCTCATTCGCAGGGAACTTACAAACCTGCTACCCACATTGACCTCACCAAGCCTGGGTTGGGCTGGAATGCCAGCATCACGAAGTCTTCACCTCGCTGTACGTTGCTTAACTTCAGTGATCCTACGAGAACCGGTGCATTCAACGCGCCATCGACGCTGGCACAGCTCAATTGCAACAAAAAAAAAAAAAAAACCGACCAAAAACAATACTTTCCATATAGAAAAAATACGTAAAAATACGCTCTAGATGTAGAATCCGTGAGCCGAGTTTTTTTCTTGTTGTGAGTGTATGAAACAACCGCGAAATTTGAATTTTGGAAAAAATTGAATCCTGAAAATTTGTTTTTTCTTTTTTTCGGTTCTCGTAGGATCACCGTAGTTGTGCAACGTCCAGCGAAGTGAAGACTTCGATATGCTGGCATTCCGGCCCAACCCAGGTTGGGTGAGGTCAATGTGGGTAGCAGGACTAGCAGGTTTGTAAGTTTCCTGCAAATAATACCAAGATATAGGTTAGAATAGCTGTCTGTCTTCAATAAGAAAAGAACTTGTTGCCCAATCATAATAAATAAATACTATTACTACTACTTGTTATTTTTTTTTTGTAAGATCATGGAAATACCTTAGTTAATCATTTATGCAACGTCCAGTGTCCACGAGGTAAAGTGAAAACTTTGTGATGCTGACACTCGGGCCCAACTTTAGCTGGGTGATGTCAATTTGGGTAGCAGGTTTGTGAATTTTCTGCGAATGGAGCGTAAAACCCCTGTTATGGTATACACATGCAGTTGTAAGTGACCTGACAAAAAAAACTAGACAGTATTTTAATTTACAGGTGGTTTCATAATGAACATAATTAAATTAATATAGTTTCTATACATGCAGATTTTTCTTTGCTAGAACTAAATGAACTAAAAAGTGCAGTGAAATTTATCTGTATTACAAAACAAGTACTGTTTTCACAGAATCACAAAGAATACCTACTGAATTATATTTATTAAATTCAATCAAACCTTCTGGGTAGGTACCTACCATAGATTATGCATTTCACTTGGAGAAACAAACTTCCTAATTGACCTCTTAAGCACAAGGATAATCAATAATATCTAATCAAAA
The DNA here is from genome assembly GCA_024516035.1 of Bactericera cockerelli. Classification (NCBI taxonomy): domain Eukaryota; kingdom Metazoa; phylum Arthropoda; class Insecta; order Hemiptera; family Triozidae; genus Bactericera; species Bactericera cockerelli. The sequence continues at coordinate 50,600,736 of CM044958.1, forward strand.
TTTACCATGAGTGAAATCAAAGTAACACCCCTAGGTGCTGGTCAGGATGTAGGGAGGAGTTGCATTCTGGTCAGTATGGGTGGCAAGAACATTATGCTAGACTGTGGTATGCACATGGGCTATCAGGATGACCGTAAATTTCCTGATTTCAAATTTATTGCACCTCAAGGCCCCGTAACAGATATGATTGACTGTCTGATCATATCTCACTTTCATCTTGATCATTGTGGTGCACTACCATACTTCACAGAAATGTTTGGCTACGCAGGACCAATCTATATGACACATCCTACCAAAGCCATTGCACCCATCTTGCTTGAAGATTTTAGAAAGATCAGTGTTGAGAAAAAAGGTGAAAGTAACTTTTTTACTTCTCAAATGATAAAGGATTGTATGAAGAAGGTAACTGCAGTGAATTTACATCAGACAGTACATGTAAAACATAACCTTGAGATCAAAGCTTACTATGCTGGTCATGTCCTTGGTGCAGCAATGTTTCAAATCAAAGTGGGCAATCAGTCTATAGTTTACACTGGTGATTATAACATGACCCCTGATAGACATCTTGGTGCTGCTTGGATTGATAAGTGCAGACCAGACTTATTAATAACAGAGTCAACATATGCTACAACAATCAGAGATTCAAAAAGATGTAGAGAAAGAGATTTTCTGAAGAAAGTACATGAGTGTGTTGACAGGGGAGGTAAAGTACTTATACCTGTGTTTGCACTTGGTAGAGCTCAAGAACTTTGTATTTTGTTAGAAACTTACTGGGAAAGAATGAACCTGCAAGCTCCAATCTATTTTGCTGTTGGTCTTACTGAAAAAGCTACCAATTACTACAAAATGTTCATTACATGGACAAATCAAAAAATCAGGAAAACTTTTGTACAGAGAAATATGTTTGATTTCAAACATATAAGACCCTTTGACAAGTCTTTCATTGACAATCCAGGACCAATGGTTGTGTTTGCTACACCAGGTATGTTACATTCTGGTCTTTCTTTGAACATATTTAAGAAATGGGCTCCTTTTGAGAACAACATGCTCATCATGCCTGGGTTTTGTGTTCAAGGAACCATTGGACACAAAGTTCTTAGTGGTATTAAAAAAATTGATATTGAAAACAAAATCATAGATGTCAAAATGGCTATTGAGTACATGTCTTTCTCAGCCCATGCTGATGCCAAAGGTATCATGCAACTGATTCAGTATTGTGAACCACAGAATGTTCTTCTGGTGCATGGAGAAGCATCCAAGATGGAATTTCTCAAGGAAAAGATCAAGCAAGAGTTCAATTTAGACTGTTTTATGCCAGCTAATGGAGAATCATGCTTTGTACCAACCGACTTGAAGATTGCTATTGATGTTTCTGTGAATCTTCTAAAAGAGGAGGCCATCAAGTACAATAGTGAACCTCCTAACCCACAGAAAGAGAGGCAAATCCATGGTGTTCTTGTGATCAAGGACAGTAGCATATCTCTAATGGATGTGGATGAAGCTTGCAAAGAAGTTGGAGTGAGCAGACACACTGTAAGGTTAGTGTGTAATGAGATTTTGGGCTCTTGAAAGAGAAAATCTGTTTTGTTGAAGACTTCACTTTATTAATTTTTAAGTATGTACACTAGTATAAAATAAAAAATAGTTCTTTCTTCTCTCTTGTGATAGTATATATATGTTGGCACACTAGTTCAACAATAAGCATGGCTAGTACGTTATATGGCTGACCATTATACTAGGTGTCCAAGTTTTTTTTTATTGAAAATTTCAGAATCAGAATCAATTCTAGGGGACATTCTAAAACTAAAATAAATAAATAATCTCAGATATTTTTTTAAAAAAAATGCTGTCAAATGGAGATATGAACAAAATAATAACTCAGTTTTGAATGGAAGTAGATACAAAATGTTAGGTATTTCCTTGGGAAATTCTCTCAAAAATCATAATACTCAAACATGAGAAATTTTCACCTCTTTTTAACAAGGGCAATTTTATGATTCTGGTGAAAACTTTTTTTTAAGTTATTTTTTTTTCTTCATTTTTTTTTTAAAGTTACCCAAGATTCATTTTAGTTGTTGATTCTGAAATTTTCTAAAAAATTAAAACTTGGACACCCTGTATATTCTGCTCACTGGAGATTCATTCAGCCTTAGCCTTACCAATAATTTATTTAAGTCTTTGGTTCATTTTATGTCATGTTCTAATGAAAATTCAATACCTCTTTGATTTATTTTGAAACAGTACCTTTCAGTAGAGATAACTTGACAGAATTAATGCAGAATATTTTCTACATTTTGTATTACAGGTTTACTTCAAATGTTCAAATTTCTGACTCATCTCCCATTCCAAAGAGCCTAGAACTGATTTACAACCAATTATTATCTTATCTACAAGATAAAAGTCAAGAGTATAAAATTCAACTAAGTGATAGTTCTTTGTCTATTGATTCTGTTCTGCTAAGTGTGGAGAGGATAGATGAGAAAAACAAGCAAGTTTTTGTAACATGGACCAATCAAGATGAAGAAGTTGGCAAGATTGTTCTACATGTGCTTAAAACCATGTCAAATACACAAGGTACAAGTTATCACCCTATAGAAATTTCATAAAATAACTACCTAAATGTTAAAATAAACTATAAATTTACCAGTGAATTTATGCTTCACTATTATTACTCAGTGAACAAATAAATTTGCTACTGTCTTTTTTCTTGACCCCTCTACAAAAACATACTCAGTTGAGCAATTCTCTACAAGTTCCTAGCTTAATTGACACAGCACATAAGAAAAGTAGGTATCTCTTATTTTTAATAAAGTAGGTATTTGTTATTAAAAGAACTTTTCAAAAAAGTATTATCACAAGTGAGGGGTCCGTAAATAAACTTGGCCCCCTGTCCCCAACATGGGGGCTGGCCCAAAAAAGGGACCCCCACATTAAAAGAATGTTTTATTAATTTCATTTACCGTGCAAAATTTAAAACTTACTCAAAAAACCCTCTTAAGATATTCAGGGGTTTCTACGCTTTTGCCCCACCCTTTATATTGAGAGAAACCTATCGAAGTTCTGAAAATCCAGGTATCTCATCTTTTAATAAAAAAAAAGGTGTCCCTAATAAGCTGCCAAAATTTTTGCTCATTTGAAAAAAAAAAAATTACCATGAAATTAAAACATTTGAAGGGGCTTCAAATGCTGATCTCACTGCAATCACGGCATGAGTCAAAAATCCAGGCCAAATCAAAGCAAATCTAATTGAAAGATTCACAAGCTTTTAATCCGAAAATCATTCTTAATTGATAGTTCTGTAACTTCTAAACTTATTGCTTACTATAGGGACTCTCTTTATACAGGTACATACATACAAGTATTATAGACAAAAAAAAGTATTTCCTTTGTTAAATTGTGTCCATTGTAAAATTATATTTTATGAAGAGTATTGCATATAATAATGTACATTGTATAGTCTAATCAATGAGTTTCAAAACAACTTTCTTTAAAATTCTGTAGACATCCAGTACCTACTCTTCAAGTATTAATTTTTTGTGGGGGTAGGGACAGAATAAAAAACTCAAATCATATGCAGGTCCAGATTTGTCTCATATTTTATTAAGGATTGTCCATGGCCTATACAATGTATTGACAGATTTAATTTAGGAGACCTTTTCATTAGGCCACCTAAATTATTGAGGAATCCTTGTTTGGGAAACCTCAGAAAAGAGTTCTATGCATACGAGCCTTAGTGACCAGCCTCTATGGTTGGTTGTGACCACCGCCCGTGGTTCAGAGATACCGAGTTCGATCCCGGATCTTGCCGAATTCTACCAAAAAATTCTGTCAGTCCTAATACGCGAGGCAGGTATTTCCGGTTCAACCCAGGCTGGGTGAGGTTCATGTGGGTAGCTGGTACGATTTCCAGCGAATGGAAGGTAAAACCCTAATGTAGGATATTTAACCTAATAGAATCATATTTAACCTAATAGAATCGTTGACGTTCGAAAAGGCATCTGGCCGTAAAAAAATGTGCCAGACATCTATCTACCTTGTTTATTTTTGGATGAACACCTATATGTTCATATTGTTCATATTCCTTTTCCGCACAACAAACATCCCAAAATTTTCTGGTCGCCCTAGTAATGCTACCGCTTGCTGGTCGTTGCCCCCTCTACAACTAGACTATTATCTTTACAAAATAAGTTTATTATTTCTACTTTGTATATTTAAATGTATAATCATGTAATACATATTGGTATACTTTATTTGTAAATAAAACTTCATTGATTTTTTTTAAAATAATAAAGTGGAAGAAATTCTAAATCTGCCGGGATTCAAACCCTGGTCAACTGGAGTGCAAGTCGAGCATGCTACCGTTAGAGTCCGTTAGACCAAGGTGATTACTACTGGAGAGAGAGAAACGGAAACGAACAAAGGAAACTATAGTCATAAAATATTGTGTGAGATAGAGAAAAAGAAATATAATTAACATGTCTGGCCACTGGACTAAGGACTAAGCTGTTCTTCAAAGGAAATAAAAATGCTGTCAGGTGCCACCCAGTGGGCAGATGAACCAACAATAATTAATAAATTTGTTATCAGCTCATCAAGACCTCAATTTGATAGTAATAATGATCTTTAATTTTTATCTTTTGTATATTTATACATTTTTGTGTTTCCATGAAGTACTAGGGTACTTTTGGGGATACCTCTTAAGATTAGATTTATTCTTCAATGGATCACTTTCACCTATTTTTTCATTGGCTCTATCGAAAGACTTCATCTTAAGGATATCTATGGTATTTTTTCCAAGCCTAGGAACCTTGTTGAAATTAACGGCAAACATTGGAAATTTGAATTTTTATTTAAACTGTAGTTACTGTTCCCGCTGTTAAAACCGATTAGGTCAGGCGCCCTAAAACTCGTAAATAAGCCGGCGAGGTGGCTCAAAATTGTATGAAATCTCTTTCTGTGCAGGCAATATGAGAGGGTACCCCCACTCTTACTCCACCTACATTAGATCACGCGTTTCTATGAAGTATCGCGTGCCAAAAAAAAGTGCCGACTTAGGCCAATTCTTTTGAACTTTTCGACTATTGCTAGACATTTTTAGTGAAGTCTGAAGAAACGTAACGATTTCTGAATATACGAAAATTTCCAAGGGACCTAAGAGACACCGCAAGAGGTCCGAAGCCCAGAACACGATTAAAAACTTGGTGGAAAAAAATCCATAAGAACGTGTAGAACGAAATGAAAAGTCCAACTTGGTAAATAATTATGACATCACAGTTGCATAACTGCTTTTTTCTGATTAGGCAAGGTTAATAGGCTTTTTAAGGTTTTTTTTAAACTCGTGACCCATTCCCGATGCGGTACCAGATTATATTTTAGAAAATTATTTGGGTCTGGCATTATCCTCAACCCAGGTCAAGTGAAAAAGATGATACCGGTTCTCATAGAATCCGTATGAAAAAAGATATGAATTTCTTCGTGTCTTTCACACTAATGTTTCGGGGGTCCCGAAAATAGGGTTTCCGATGGTCTAGGAAGTCAAACAAAAAGTCTAATCAATTCCTTGTACGATGAAAATCGTACTTTCTGAAATGCATGTTGAACTTTTTTCTGTCTGAACGTACGTGAAATACATGGGAACTATGTTTGTCGTTACATTACAGTCATATGAGACAACTAATAGGAACAAAACCATTACATAACCAGCTTGGCTTTATCAGATTTCTAAGGGTAGATTCTTGAAACCAAAAAATAGGCCATAAGTCCTAACAATAGTCGTGTCTCACATCAGAACATTATCTGAAATACTATGGACAAGACAGGCTGGAAACAGATAGTGTTAAGAATTCCTTAAAATGTTAAAATGACATAAAAAAAACATAAAACATTTATTACTTTTTTCCAGCTAGAGACGTTTAGTTTATACTATTACAAAAACATTAATTTACAGGAGGTCCAAGTCACACCTGCAATGTTCGATTATGCTAATAATATACATACAACTGTAACATTGAAGAATCTAGGTATTATGGCAGATCATTATTTAAAATATCTCGGTGACTTGGAATGGTAAAATTTGGAAAGAATTTGATTTTATCAATCAAAATTCGAACAAAAGATTTTAAATACATAGAGTACCTGTCAAAGTGCTGGATGGTAAGATTCTCAATCTGTCTCATTGTCATTTAGCTGCTGGAGCAATGCATTTCGTCTTCTCTCCAGTTCTTCCTCACTCATTTCAGTTTTTCCAGAATTGGTATTGTTCTCGTTAGATCCTTCTTTTTTCTCTTTCTCTCCATTCTGTTCTTCTTCAGACTTCCTATCTTTTTCTGCACTAGGACTTCTGTTTTTCTTTTTCTTTGACTTCTTTCGTTTTAAAGATTTCTTGTGATGATCAGAATCTGAACTCTCAGATGGAGTCATACTGTGTTTCCTGTTTTTCTTACGTTTACTTCGCTCGTAGTCAGATTCACTCTCAGAATTAGATCGTGATCTCGAACGACGTCTAGATTTTTTTGACTTTTTAGATTTTTTCGACTTTGAATGATGATGGCTACATGACTCATCTATTTCTCGTTGATACTCTTGAAAAATGCGTACCCTCTCTGATTCAACAATAATAGATTTGAATGGATCTTCATTTTCAATTTTCTCTCTGATAGTGTTCCATTCAGTTTTATAGTCAATGTCCTGTTGTTTGAGTAAGGATTTAAAAGAGGACTCAAGTTTCTTTAGCTTTCTCAATTCTTCTTTCAATCTTTCTTTTTCTCGAGCCTCTGCCTTTTCTAGTAGTGCATTGTATGTGAGTTTAACATTACCAGCATCTAGTGTAGCTGATCGCTTGTCTTCGCAAACTACTGTTGCAAAATCTTCAAAAGACGTCGTTGTCTCTACATCAAATCCTTTCTCTTTAAGAATTTCTTTTATGATTTTCCTCTCTTCATGGAATCTCGATTTCAAATCTTCCACATAGAATTTAAATAGATCTAGAGGTGTGGAACCAGATTGACCCAGCATTGCAGAAAAACGAATGTCTGAACTAATAATTGGATATAGTTCTACCCACAAAGACATGGAGGTCAGCTTTCCTTGTTCATGAAGCTCGTCCAGCAGAACACTAAAGTTGTCTCTGTTCTTTCTTTCAGTTCTCTTCCTCAACTTTTTCTCTCTTTCCTTTTCTTCATCTTCTTCTTTTTCCAAAGCCCTGATTTGTTCTTCAAATACAATCAGAGCGTCTTCTTTGTCCATGGCCAGTAATGCTTGATCATCAACAAAACGGGAACTATCCAGGAGCATTTGTTGAGCTTCTTGCCAAGTTGTTTTGAAGTCAAGCTTCTGCATTGAATCGAGAATAGAAGCCAACTCTCTCATGTTTCTCTTCTTTCTAGCCTTTCCTTCCTCTTTCTCTTTTTTGGCTAGATTGAATACCACATCTTCGTATATGTCTCTCCTGTCTGAATCAGACACGCTTTTCCAGACTTCTAAGTCTCCAAAAATCTCTTGACAGCGAAAGTATCGCGTTGTTGATGTCATTTGTTCATTTGTCATTAAAAATATTTCCAGATCTTCTTTTGCCTTCTTGGCTTTCAACCTCTGTTCTTCTCGTTCCTCCTTGCTTTTCTGTGTTTTGTAGGCATTGAAAGCTTGTTTCTTTTCATTTAAATTCTTCAAGAGAGGATACCGAGGATCTCTGCTGATCATTTTGACAGCCACCTCCCAGGATGCATTACTTGGAACATTTTTGTCTTTGAGCAGAATTTTAAACTCTTCAATGGCTCTCTTCTTGTCAGTGAGCACACTCTCATCAATGAGAGAGACTGAGGATGGTCTACTGGAAGGGGCAGGGGAGGATGGCTTCATTGCTGCTAATGTGGCAGCAATTGCATCATCCATAGCTGACGATGTTTCCTTCTTCAAGTCTGGCATAGGTATCTTTACTGGAGACTGGGTGGGTACTGGAATATCTTCACTTGAAATTTTTGCTTTTAAATCAGCAAGTTCTTTGGGAATATCCCATTGAGACTCATTGGTTTCTACATTGTGGTAATATACTTTACCTGCATCAGAAGAATATTCTTTCCAAGGACATTTAGATAGTAACTGTTCAGCAGGAGTCTTTAACTCATCAGGTTTTTCCCAGGCAGATTTTTTAGTTTCTGAGTTGTAGTAGTAGCTCCTGCCATCAGGAGCCTTGTGCTCAGTCCAGGCACAGTAGTCCTGCTTCACTGTACCTAGAGGTACGGGAATGTTGGCTGCATCTCCTCCTGGGAAACCAAAGGGAGGAGGCATGCCAAAGGGAGGGGCTTGCCCTGCCGGCAAAGCACCTGGAGGTGGCTGTCCTGGAGGCAGCATGGCAGGGGGTGGTCCTCCCATGTATGGAGGAAAGCCCATGGGCATGGGGGGAGGTACAAATCCAGGATCACTGGGGTTCATTGTTTCTGCAAAAACAAGATGAATTTCTCATTTCATTTACCTTCTACGCTTTAATATTTACATCATTATTTGGTTTTTACATTGTGGTGTCTACCCTGTTAGAGTAAAGGGATTCTTTAGTCCCATTATTGCAGAATAAACAGAGTAATGTATTGCATTGTACATATTGTATTAAAAAAAAATATATTATATAAATATACTAGCCACATTGCAGCTAGGTTTGCAGCATGGTGTGTTCACACTGCAAACCAAGTGTGATAAGGACAATGAAGAAATTGTCAAACAAATCAATTTCTTTTATTAAAGACTAAGCAAGTGTTGGCCAGGCCATAAGACATGGAACTTGTGATAAATATATAATATGTATTTTAACTGTCCACAATAGTTCAATCAGATGCTATCATAGAAATATTAACCTTATGAATAAGATATACATCATTGTGTAAGTAGCTAGACCATAAGAAAAATAAACAAAAGAGTACATAGTTTCAAAAATGAGAAAGGTGATTTGTTTGTAAAAGAAAAAAATCATTGTTAGAGAAGGAAACATTTTTTTTTTTTAAGATGTGTGTTTCACAGCCTTTTTTATTTTGTAACAATGAAACAGGAGCTACTGTAGACAATTATGGTCTGTGTTGTAGCCTGCCCATCCCGTAGTATGCCTCCCCTCTGATGTGCGAGAAGTGACACAATACTTCCCATTTAGGTGCTGGGTGAACACGAGCGCACTGGAAGGTATCCCTTACAAACAATTGTAACCTAATTAAGGATACAATTTGGTTACCTACAATTGTTTGTATAATTGTAAGTACTTTATTGAGAACAAGAAGAAAACTGAAAAACAGGCAGGGAAAATATCTAGGTAAACAACTGATGTTGCTTTGGCAACATTATACATAATTACATAGACACAAAATATGCCTCATCAAACAGTTTACCTCATCAATCCTAGGTCACCTAAAAATAAAAAGTTGGTCCTAAATATTTTAGAACAATAGCTTCAGCAGCTTGATAATAAAGAAAGGTTGAACTTCATTACCTAGATTTATTGGGACAGCCAGATTTGAGAGTAAAAAAAATTATGATCTCAGAATTTTTAAGTCCACTTCCTCAAGGTAAAAAAAAAAAACGCTTGCATACGAGTCTGCAACCATTGGGACATTTTCATCTTTACTATTCAAGGTCTAAAACTTAACTGACCAAATTTCGTATTGTGCGCATGACACATACTTTTTCTCTTCTCTCTTTTTATAATTTAATATTTCGTTACATAATTTCGTCACATAATTTTGTTACATAATTTTGGTTATGTACCAGAGCAAAGACATGAAAATGTCAAAAAGCTCAACTTTTAAAAAAATGGACATTTTGAAGTACAAGATTAGGAAAACACTGCCAGTAGGGACCATACTAAATTTCAGCTCAATTGGACTTTGACTTTGTGAGATATGCCAGTTATTGAATAAGCTCATTAGACGACCGGGTGTACCACCGGTGGTACACGCATGTTTGTATAGAATGGACTGGGTGTACCACCAGTGGTACACAATGTCGGAGAGCCGTATTATCGCCGGTCCCACAAGAGAATTCACGAAAAACCATGAGTTTTAGTGCACATATTATAATTCCTATAATATAGAAGCACCTACTTGGTAGACTGTTCTATAAATATTACACATGTTACCTATAACTGAAACAAATCAAGGCAATTGATGTTTTCATATTGCAATCCACCTGGCAGCTCTCCAATAATTGACACCAAAAAATTGATAGCAGGTTTGTGCGGATATTTTGTAATTCTTTAATCATCAGATCTTAGCTATCTAGCACCATTCCACCACTATCCACCCAAGAGCAGAAAAGGGGCGGTGGGTAGCTATGGCTTAATTTCAAGAGATACAGGAATTGAAAGTGTTCTCTGATGTACAAGCACAATAATACTCAAACAGAACTATACCTGGGCCTTCAATTCCTCACAATAATTGGCATAACAGGTCGAGGCAATTGTCACTTTCATATTTTGATATTGTGCCTGGCAGTTTTCCTGAATGAGGTACCAAAATATTGATAGCTAATTCAGGTAGATATTTTGATAATTTTTGGTGTAGGAATTATCAGATTTTAGCAATCTACACCAATCCACCTTTCCATGATTTGAAACAAATTGACAAAGACTAGAACTTAACCAATAATACTAATGTGACCACTGTACTTACCATAGGAATTAGTTTGCCAAGTAATGGGATATCAACTCATGAGAGGTTAACTTCCAAGACCATGGGTACAAGTCTCTTAGTTAAAAAATGGGAACATAACACAAAATAGGGGATTTCTTTTTTTCATGAATGTTGGAACGTTTCGTAAAGTTACACAGGTAGGTGATTAGTATTACCTAAAAAATTTAGATTATTTAAATATTAATTTATTCATATTGAAATAACACCAAAGCCGAAAATTACTTGAATTTTAAAAGTTACCACTGCCTACTACTACTACTACTACTACTACTAAATAGGCGCGTTTTTCTTAAAAGTGGAACAAAATTAAAAAAGGTCATAAGAAGCCGTGTTTTTTTTTATACAACCAGACTTTACTAGAGTTTAAATTTTGGAATATTTCTGTTTTTTTTTTTTTTTTTTTTTTTTTTTTTTTTTTTGGATTAGGAAATTTCCCCTCCTTTCTGGTAAACTCTAGTAAAAATTATTCCAGTTTTCGGGTAAGAGAAAAAATCTCTCTTCCATGGATTTTCACCAGAGTTTACTAGAAAATCACCGAAGCGCACTCTGGTTTGACTTGAGTAAGTTATAAAAAAATGGCGCTTTACCTACTCTGAAACCGGGACTTGAACCGCCGACCTCCAGGTTACAAGTACACCGCCTTATGTATCAAGCTACTGAAGTCGGCTGCATAGGAAATAGAATATTATATACACTGCCTCAATAGAAAACGGCGGACACCATGTTAATAACATTCATTGTCCACTATTGTAAAGTATCATCTCAATATTTAATATTTCATATAACAAACATGTCATCATTCTTCTCACGACACATGGTGCCTACCAGGCTCGAGGCATTTAGCTGTCCGACATTTTCTATTGAAGGAGTGCTTCACATAAGATGCCCAGAGAGCATTGTGAATTCTTTCATTTTTACTTTCTACCAGCGGGTTACACCCGCCGCTTCGCCAGCCCATCAAACACACACAACGCACACACATCACACCCACACACGCACACCCACACACATCCACACATACCCACACCCAATGTGGGGTCAATGTGGGGGGGGGTGTGTGTGTGGGTGGGGGGGGGGTGTATGTGTGTGTGTGTACCCACCAGTTTTAAATCTATATGTATATAGGTTCCAGAAGCTTTCAGGGATTCGAACACATAGGTCTTTGAATAAAATGGAATAAACCTAAATTTTGAATTTTTTTAAAGCCAAAAGAAAAACGCGCCTAATATCAGCACACTGTTCTTGAAAATCAAAGATAAGGCGGGAGAGTTTAAACTTTTAGTGATAGTGATTACTTGGTTAGTGATAAGATTGCAAGATATGCGATTAAAATTACAATACCTTTCTTATTAGAGGATAAGGAAAGTAAAAAAAAAGAAGACAGCCAGCGTATCGATGGCTCGTTGAATGCACCGGTTCTTGTAATACCTTAGTTAAGCAACGTCCAGCGAGGCGAAGACTTCATGCTGCTGGCATTCTGCACCAACCCAGGCTAGGTGAAATTAATGTGGGAAACAGTTTTGTGAGTTTCCTGCGAATAGAATAGAGAGCAATACCCTGGGCGTGTCGTGTATAACCATGCAGTTGAAAAACAATGTTAAACCCTAATAAAACAAACAAAAAAACAAACCTTATAAACATGTCAATGGTGTGTTGAATGCACAGTTTCTTGTAAGATTACCAAAGTTAAGCAATGTTCAGTGTGGTGAAGACTTCATGGTGATACCACTCCAGGCTGGGTGAGGTCAATGTGGGTAGCAGATTTGTGGTCAATGTGGGTACCATCTTGAAATGACCATTGTAGTTGAACGGGACAAAAAACCCATGTTGATAATAGTAAAAAAAAGACACTTGAAAAGCTATCATTAATAAATAAATAGATACCTGGGACAAATTCAAAGAATTTAGAATTTATAGAATACCTGTACCACACCATCCACACTGTATGCAGTAGCCATTGACCACAAACAACTGTCAGTACACACACACCTCCAGTGACAAGGTATACTCATACTGTGGTAGCAAGAGTTGTGTTTTCCTATTAGTATACAGGGTGTAAATAAATGTATGAATGATTCTTTTCACCATAAAATTTGCAATATTTCTCCAATTGAGCAGAAATTTTCAGGGTATGTTCACTATATGCTTGGCTATTAATGTATAATATTTATTTTATTTTTAAATTTTTGTATTAACTTGTCAATACAGAATTGTTTGCAGATTCTTGAATGTAGTAAAAATGTTATACTACAAAATATAAAACTGCCAAGTATATACAATTTGAACCAATCACAAGGAAGTACTGTATCCATAATTGGCAGTGTATTTTTCTTTCAGTGTTTTGTTCAGAGAGTAAAATGTCATGTCTGAGCCAGACATAAATGATATATTTGACTCAATACTTTGTAGTGAAGAAGCTTCAAATGAACAAGGTTATGAAGAAGGTGTAAAAAAAGGACTGGTGGATGGAGAAATAGATGGGTACCATCTAGGCTACCACAAGGGTGCAGAAATTGGAGCTGAGCTGGGATTTTACAAAGGTAATAATGTTTTTTCAGTGGTAATAATCTTTTGTTCTATTTAGCATTTTTGAAAATTTGAGTGTTCTCTGTCAGTATCTCTCAAAGTACTGAGGCAAGGATGCTGTCATGCTGAGCACTTGAAAAGTAAAAGAAGCAACTGCAAATTCTGTGAAATGTAAACCTCACACAGATTCTCTTTTAGAATTATTAACAAAATGCAGTGAAGTTCTATTTTAACTTGGGTACTGGACCATTTGGCTTTTGTTTGTCCATCTGTTTGTTTGTCTATCTGTCTGTTCTTCAATAACTCCCAGCTAATGAACATGTATTCTTAACACGTATGAGACGGCGTGCCCACCGGTGGGTCACGTTTTTTTTTCAATTTCCCTTGTAACGTGACCCACCAATGGGCACAGATAATGCAATTTTTAATATATTTTTGTACTCGCCCGTCCCAATTTTTTTTGTAGTTCTCATATTTGGAACACATACCCTAATTTGAAGCCGTCCCAGCGCACAAACTATAGAAAATAGGACCCGTCTCATATGTGTTAAAACATTTGCATGGAATTGTTTCTCAGTTTAGGGCCATTGAAAAAAGTCTATTTGTTACCAAATTCAAATTAACACTCTCCCAACTGGTTGTACCACCGGTGGTACCAAAGTGTTTCCACGGAATGGACCGGTTGGGTCACTGGTGGTACAAAAGTGTCTGCACGAAAATGACTGGTAAGGCCAACAGTTGCCAACGGAGATCACTTATTTCAAGCCTGCTTGTACCACTGGTTGTACACCATACCTTAGTTTTTGTTTCAGAAATTTAGTCTACACAGTATTCTTTATTCACTACCAGGGAAAAAATCTGGTTCTACATAGCAACCTACCTCCAAAGCACAAGTCCCAGGGGTGGAATGCTAAAAAAGTGCATGTTGTGAGAGTGTTAACTAATCACTCACCATATCAGATTATAGTTTTGAAAATGCTTATTTGGCCTGAGATTTATTAATAAAAGGATTTTCACCACTCAAACCTTGAAGCATGTTTTCTCTTCTAATAATTACAGGTGTTGTAGAGACTTACATTCAGTTGAACAAGAAAGGAGACACTGCATTGAGTGATAAAATTATCACACTACTGGAGAAAACCAAAGATATGATTGATAAATTTCCTAGAGAGAACATAGAAGATCAAGATATAATCAACCTTGCATCAAACATTAGAGTAAAGTACAAGAAAGTTTGCTCTCTGTTGAAAATTGATGGTGGATATCCATATAATGATACTATTTCTTACTAAGCACTGATTAAACCAATTTTCCTTAATTCACTATGGTCAAGGCAGTTTTAAAAAAGCTTCTATGGTAAGTTATACTGAGTACCTATTTATAATAAAAAAGACACACACAGTTTTATAACAACAAAGAACAATAATATTGTACCACTTGTATAATGGAATCTATTCAAGAAACCATCAACAGAATCACAGAATTCCTCACACCCAATATTGCTTGTGTCAACACTCACACTGTACATTTCATGGTCGAGAAGCTATGGGAAACAACTATTCCCAAACCAATTCTTCACCAAGTTGACTCCTGTGATAATTTTGAGGAACTGCTCCAAGATTTCTGGCAATCCAGACAGAAAACCAATTGTGAGCATGCAGAAACTAGTTCAGAACTTGTTAAGTTTTTTCTGGCAGCTGATAGGTTCAGACTGACCTCTCTGATGAATGGAGAGAGTATAATTAGTGTGGAGGAGTTATATGAGAAGCTACAAGTGAGAAAGAGGGGGAAAGTGATTGAGTCTGCCCAAGTGAGTCAGCTGATGTCAGAGAAGAAGTCATATGAAGTGAAGGTGATGAGTCAGGTGGTGGCAGCTGTGACTGGTGCCTGTGACTCGTCTCATATTATTGACTTGGGTAAGTTTGATTTTCAATGAAAAATAATAATATGTATGTATTGTACGAGGAAATACCATGAGGATCAAATCAATTTACAAGTATGAAAGTTATCAAAGGATCAGCATTTTCTCTTTATTGTTAATTAGATTTTATGTATTCTGTTAAGATGTCAATTTATAAAGCCTATTTTTCTTGCAGTTTCTTATTATTACATTTAAAGTTTTACAGCCTTTTTTTTCATAGCCATGAAAAAGTAGCTAATGTAGACAATTGTGGTCTATGTTGTATTATTATTTTTAAATGAGTGTTTCACAGCCGTTTTATTACTTTCCTTATCCTATAATAAAGAAAGTATTGTATTTGTCACATATTTGACCTTACCAGTTTTTCACATTTCTGGGCGAATCCACAGCCTCAGGCTACCAAAAAAGTTATATTTGGCCATTGCTCTGTGCGTCCATAAACACGATATCTCGAGAACGGTAACAGCTGGAGACTTGAAATTTGTTATGGAAGTGGGTTATATAATATATCACACTAGCCGCGTACTTTTAATGCCATAAAGCTACATGCTAAATTTCATTGCTATACATACAATACATACATACAAACAGACCATTTGATAATAAATAAATAAAATACTTTTTTGAAATCAGGAGAGTCTAATTTGTTCAGCAAAAAACGTAAAGATAGAATAAATGATACATATCTGAAGTCTGAGGGCGGAATTAATAGACGTTTTTGTAATACCTCTGTGGCGCTAAGTCACGGATTGCGTATTGTGCGTATTGTGACTTATGTTATTGATGTTGTCTATTAATTCCGCCCTTAGCCTAATAAGTATCTTTAAAATCAGATAGGTGATTTATGATTTCTCCTTTTCATATTTGCAGGAGGTGGCCAGGGGTACCTGAGCACAATCCTGGCACTTCAACATTGCAAGAAAACGCTGAGTTTAGATTATAATCAGATCAACACTCATGGTGCAGCAGTGCGGTCAAAAAAATTAGAGGTGAGTGATATTGATGAGTGATATTAGAAAATAGTATTGCAGAGGAATGAATGGTAATAATATCATATTAAATTATTACGGCGGATGCCATACTCGAAATTGCTCACTAGTATTTTTAATGTGCGATTCCACTGGTTTCAATAATATTATGATAGTGAAGAGTAGTGATAATCAAGTGAAAATGTAGTTTTGTGGAAAATGCCTCTGAGAAACTACCTATACAAGGTGTCCCTGGAAACATAGCGAACCTTTTAACCACGTATAGGTAGTAGGGCTAAAAAAGGTCTCTTTTAACATGGTAGCGGAAATAGACCCTAACAGCACGTTCACACTAGCACCGGACGGTTTTTTTTTGCCGCTCCGGCAAAAAAACCGTGAGGCACATACAAATGAGTTGATGTGTTCACATTACCACCGGTTTTTCTTCGACGGGAAAAAAACCGTGCACCGGTTATTTTACATACGGCTTTGTCACTGGATCCCGGAGCGGTAAAAAAACCGGGCCGGCAAAAAAACCGTTCGAGAGCCCAGTGGCACATGAAATCAAATGGGAGAGTTCACATTAGTGTCATTAGTCTCAAGTATTGTTTCGGGTGGTATTTGTAAATTATTTTCTGCCGTCAAAGGGTAGTGTGAACGCAAGGCTCGGCACGGTTTTTTTCCCGTCCACGGTAAAGAAAACTGGCCGGCAAAAAAAACCGAGTAGTGTGAACGGGCTGTAACAGAACCAAGGCCACCCAAAAATGGTACAGTACACGAGATATAGCATGTTGGATACGAGATATGACCTTTGGATACGAGATGAGTTTTAGTCAAAAACTATTCCAGCCTTTTTTGTAGCAAAACTCATTTTAAACTTTGTGACTTATTTGAAAAATATCAGAGAAGTACGCATGAAGTTCTAGTCATTTTTATTTCTTGACCACCCCATAACACAGGAAAGAGTGAAAATAATAGTCTTATTAGTGTGTTTTATTTCTTTTCCTTGCACTATCTCTGATTTTTTTTTCTCCCTCTTTCTAAATACATACTATAATTTCCTTTACCTTCTCAGAAACTCTGGCTTCGAACCCAGAACCGTGAGTCGGCTCACTCAACTGTAGAGCACCATGGCAAGAACTGGAAGCGGAAGAACAAAGCTCCCGTGCTCACTATTCGGGATGAGGAACTAGTGGTGTGCCGGGACAGGTGCAAGCAGATCACACATTTTGTCACTCCAGACTCGGATATAAGCAGGTACAGTTTCGTTTCAATGTGGCAAGTTTAGTGCTAAATAGTTGATATCAACATATCAACAAGAGCTTGATTATCATTGTTGTTCTTGTTGCTATTGAAGCAACGTAATCTACCCTAACCATGTTTGAGAGTAACCCTAATCAGGTTTTCCTCTAATTTTTTTGTTGTTTTCTATGTTCCTAAATTCTTCAGAAATCTAGCCTCGTGAGGACAATTGAGGTAGTTGTAGAGTGGGGAACGACCAGTGGCAGCATTACGAGATTCATATTGAAATATGATGGTTGGTTGGAGATATGATGTATTAGTTCTCGTAATGTCGATGCTACCTACTAAAATTTGTGACATAATAACTAGCTCTTTATCTCTATAAAACAGAAAAAAGGACTACCTACCTATGTTTGTTTATTTGTCCGGAGTTGTTTAGCCAAAACGGTAAGAGATAGCGAAAAATGTCTCCGAATTGACCCCCCCAAAACCATTATCGCTTTGTCCAGAAAAATTATAAAAAGTTCAAAAAGGCATTGCTGTCCAGCAGTACAGCCATGCCTTAGTAAATTTGAAATTTAATCCCGTTGCAAAGCATGGGCAAACGGTTATTCTTATCTAAACTATCTTGTTTGCAGCATGCTGCGTGAAGCATACCCGCAGGAGCCACTGCGACACGTGTGCCTCATGGGGCTGCACACGTGTGGGGACCTGGGTGCCACGGCACTGCGGCTGTACGCCCGGTGCCGGGGGCTGCAGTGCCTGGTGGCGGTGGGCTGCTGCTACCACCTGCTGGAGGAGGAGTTCTGCCCCGCCCCCCACTGGAAGGAGGTGGACCAGAGTCTGTACGGGCAGGGGTATGGGTTCCCGCTGAGCCAGCACCTGAGGGGCGGGCGCTACTGCCTCGGGAGAAATGTGCGCATGAGTGGTACGCAGAGTCCGGAGCGAGTCACGGATCTGAGACAGGTTATTTTTTTATGCTTTTTTTTATGCTTTATTAGGAGGACAGAGTACAATGGTAACATTATAAAATTAAGAAAAAACAAACAAAAATAGAATAGAATAGAATAGTCTTTATTTGTTTAAGAATACATTACAATCAGAAAAAAAAACTTACAATTAATACATATCTTCCACAATCTTAGACAAAATCAGTCACTGACTGAGACCTCTCTAAAATATTTTAGAGGTAAATTTTTTGTTGGTTGGCATACTGAAATTTAAAAACAAACAAATGACAGAATAAATAAGTAAAAAAAAAAAAAATAACAATAATGTCCTACCTAAAGGGCGGGGTTATTGCCAGTGGCAATCTCTTCCACCCAACCTTTTATTAAGAGAACTCAAAGGACGAGTAAGAGTGATTAAGAGAACTCAAAGGACGGAATTTTTTCTCTCTTATATCCAAGTTTCTTTTATGAAGAGGTTATTTTCACATAGAGAGATGTAAATTTGACATTAAAATTGTTCTCTTATATCTAGGTTTGACTGTATACATACAGTCTACTGTTTGGTGGAAAATGCCGCTATGGTAGAAGAAATAATGGTTTTTTCTATAATTCCTGCTGGTGAAAATAAACTCTTTATATTATTTCCTATATTTATTTTAAGAACAACGAAATTTTTTCACTATTATGAAAAACTCCTTAGGTGAACAAGGGAATAAATTGAACAAGTATGACATCCAATTTGTAACATTTTCTATATTAATAATATAACCGACCTCAGTAGCTTGATCGATAAGGCGGCGGACTTGTAACCTGGAGGTCGGTGGTTCAAGTCCCGGTTTCAGGGTAGATTTAGTAAAGCGAGTTAGAGTAGTTGTGACATCACGAAAGTGATTAACACAAATATGATAACTATTAATAATATAAGTATATGAATGTCAAACCAATTACATATCTGATAAATTCTCAACACTTTCTAGGCTCAAACTCTACCTCTCTTCTATCGAGCTCTTCTGGAGAAATACCTCCGCTCCAAAATTACCATTGATGACAAGGAGCCAAGAGTTGTAGGCCGTCTGGCTACCAAGTGCTCCAGCTTCGTCGAGTATGTACATCGGGCCGTGAACAAACTCCAGCTAGACTTTCAGGTATTAATTTATTGTTTTTTTCTTACACAACTCCTCCCAACACACAAAACAAATTGGAGTTATGAACATCTATTAGATACTAGAATAAGGTCTTCCTGAAGGTATAATAATATATAATAATGCTTTTTATTTGTGTTATTATGTCACAATTTTAGTGGGTAGCGCAGAATCATAGGACTTTACCACTTTAATTTACAATATCTTGTATTATTTTTTTTTTGCCTAAGATTCTGCCACTGGTCGCTGCTTCACATTAAAGCAGCTACTCATTTTTCCTCACGAGGTATGAGTGGACCCCGAACATCCAAGTACAGAGCAGAAAAAATCCTTCCCCGCTGGGAATCGAACCCAGGTCACCATGTGTGCAATGCCTAGCGCGCTAACTCGCTCTACTACAGTGACTGCTGGTCTTCCTGAAGGTCAGATTATGTTAGGCAACTAGGTAACTGTAAGTAGGTAACTGATGGTGTGCACAGACATAATACACTAGCATAGTATGGGCTACTTGAGAATTTTTTAACCTCATGTGTTCTATTTTTATCTGTTAGAGAACATTATATTTTCCACATTCACTAACAATGCTATCTTATCTTCAATCCTATCTTTCTTGTGACTTCAATTTGGATGCTATCGCCATTTGCCATGTACCAATATGACAAAAACGTACTTTTTGAAACCCAGGTTCAAACTACGGGCCAAGAATGCTTCACCTGTATGGTAATAGAGCTAAAAATAAAGTCAAATCTTTTCTCTAATATCCACTATATCCAGGATTTTCTTATAAAGAGGTTATTTTCGCTTAGAGAGGTAAATTTGACCTGGAAATCGGTCTCTAATATCCAGGTTTGACTGTCTATAGTTTAAACTGATTTGCATGTATTCCTCGCGGTTGTCAGGTGGATGATGAAGAGATAGTTCGCCTGTTCGATTCTCACCAGCGCGAGTATCAATACCTGCAGATCTATTACTTCCTCAAAACTGCCCTGGCTCCTGTGATAGAAGCTTTGATTGTGCTGGATCGCGTTCTTTACTTGAGAGAACAGGTGAGACTAGCTGGAATCATTGTTATTAGTTTTGTTGCATTGGTAGTCAAGTGCTTAACGCGCTAGTCTGATAATCCAGGTTGCGTAGGGATCCGTTGGTTCGAATCCTACCCAATGCTTGAATTTTTCCTCATTTATTTGAGTTTGTGACCACATAATAATAAGACTCTGAGGGTTAGGTGGTAGAAAGTGCTTTAAGCATTAACCTCGCCTGGTGGTTACCTCCCACTAAAGAGTATTATTATTATTAGTTTTTTTATCTGAATTATACAACAACACAGTCATATACTAGTCAGAATTATTTTGATGTGGTGTACTCTGGACTTGGCACAAATCACTCGTTCTCTTAGTAGCTCAGAATGCCTGTATCCATTGTATCTTGAACCTCGATAGGTCTGACCACGTTTCGCAATCCTAATCGAACCTGAATTGGATGAACCTTAAAACAAGAAGGAACTGGCATACATTGTTGTTCTTGTACAAAGTATTGTGTTTACAATTTCCTCAGTACGTTTTTGAAGTTTTGGAGTTTCTTTCTGACTCAAATGAATTGAACTCTAGGGGCGAAATAATTAGACAAACTCTATATCACAAGTCATTGTTAAGCGCCGGTTTTCCCTATCTTACACAGTACGCAATCTGTGCCACAGAGGTATTACAAAAACGTCTATTGATTCCGCCCTAGATCTGCTTCTTGTAAAGTATTAACTGTTCTTCTCTGTCCCCAACAAAAGAGACACATACCTATATAAATCTCCAATCATTGGTGCAATGGAGGAGTACAACAACACTGACCCAAATGATAGACCCCAAATTCAGATCCCAATAATCCATTCTGACCACTGACTAACAGACCTACCCTATCATCAGTCATTGTCCATTTATGTCAAGCCGTAAGTAAAACTAAATGGATGTAGATGTTTATAAAAAAAAAAAAACCGTTCCTCTTCACCGACTGCATACGAGATATAGTTTCACGTTATTGCAGTGCATCTATGGAACTCAATACCTTCCGGAAACTGCTAGAAACTGTAGAGAAAGTCAAAAGTATATTGGTCCAGTAATTGAAACAACAGGATATACTGCATCAATATTTGTGGTTATGTGGAGGACCTTCTCTAAGGAGAATCCTGATATAGAAAAGAAAGAAAAATAAGATTATAGTATATATTCTAGTTATCACGGTCAAACGGTCCAAGAAAGCGAAAAATTAAGTATAACTGTTTGGAGGTAAGGTACATAGTACGTGGACATCCTTGAAGGAGACTGGACTATAAACGCTGATTATCCCGCTCAAACAAGAAGAAAGGTGAAAAAAAAAGAAGATTACATTACTACTAATCCCATCATTATCATTTCTATGTTTTGTGCTCCAGGGGTTTCCAGAGTCCTATGTGGTGCAAATATTCGACCCGCTCATATCTCCGCGATGCTACGCGGTGGTATCGCTGAAACCCGTTGTAACTCCATCTACTTCTCCAGCGTCCAATGTTGAGCATACCAATGAAGTGGTGCCGTAGGATTCAACCACAACTTCGCCCACTACACCTCATGTTCACAACGAGGTAAACGATTCTTCCTCTTGATATTCAATTGAAAATTCAAACTTTTTTCGGGTCTAAGGGTATCTTTGGCTTAAAAAGATTAAACCCAGTATTTGTTTAAAATTAATGGATCTTCCATGAGTAAAGTAAAATTTCAAAGCAATTCTAGCTGACTTGCACGGATGTTGCATCCATATTTTCTTCACTCTTTATTATTTCATTGTGTATAAGCAACCCTACAAAATAGTTACTTCATCTTTTTCTTTCTTTTTTCTTTGACATTGTTCTTTTGTATTTTTTGTGTGTCATTTTATACAGAAGAACTCAATTTATTTGTTAATTAGATTATTCTAAAGCAAAATATAAATCAAGAAGGAAGGAAACGCATTTTATCCTTTCATAACCTGTGATTTTAGAGTATAGCTTTCTTAATGGCAGAATTAGCCGCCCCTAAATTTCCATACGGACAAAATTTGACCTAACTTTTTGTATTTGAAATGTTCGAGGCCTTTTTCTATTAATAGAAAAAGGCCTCGAACTTTTATTTATTTTATTTATAATGACGTATGACGATATTAGAAATCATATTAAATATTCTCACTACAGCCTTTATGCTGACGACTTCAAAATTTACAAAGCTATTAACTCGCCTGAAGACTGTTACCTACCTTCTTCAACGTGACATAGATGCTGTATCTGATTGGCTAACAACAATTGGATTAAATTTCCATCCACTTAAGTGTAAACAAATTTCTTATAGTACTAAAGAAAAACGCATCGCAAGCACATACACCATAAATAATCAACCCGTGGAAACTACAAAATCTTTCAAAGACCTTGGTGTGTTATACCAATCAAACTTCTCCTTCATACCACATATAGAACAAATTGCAACCACGGCCTACAGAAACTTGGGTATGATTATTCGATATTGCAAACAAATCGATGATATTGATGCTATTCGAGTTCTGTATTTATCTTTAGTTCGATCAAAAGTTGAATACGCCTCACTGATATGGGCTCCTAGTCAAAAAAATCATTCAAAAACAATCGAAAATATACAAGCTAAATTTGCTAGATATCTATTCCAAAAAGTAAATAATTTTTATCCGACATATCCAGAGCAAATCTCTTACTCGCTTCTTATTGAAAACCTTGACCTGCTTAAGCTGGAAGATCGAAGAGAACTAGAAAAAATGAAATTTCTTTACAAAATAATAAATAATAACATTGACGCACCACAAATTCTTTCAAAGATCTCCTTCAAAGTTCCTCGACCAGGCCTGAGACAAAGAAACTTATTCTTTGACATACAAAACAATATTTCACCAAAATCCCCCATCACATCGTCCATGAAGACATTCAATAACTTGGACATAAAACCTGATTTTTCGTTAAACTACAACGATTTCACAGATTTTCTGAACCCTCAATAGCAGAGCCTAATTCAAAAATGAAATATCCGTTAATACATTTTAAGTAGGTACATAGAATTTATCAATCTATTCATATTTACCTTTATGTACTTAATTATAAGAATTAGTTTTATGAAAATTATTATCCTATTGTATCGATTAACGAAACCTATATGTATATTTATGCTAGTATTGTTACATTTAATTCCTTTATTATATGTAATGTTGCATATCTTAATAAAAAAAAAAAAAAAAAAAAAAAATAGAGAACCAATAATATGGAGATCTATTTATTCAAAGTTTGTTTTATATTAGCACAGAAATGAAAGGAGAAGTTTAATTGCCAAAAAAGAATATCGAATTCCGGAAGAGTCTACAAAAAGTTATATGACAAGACAGCACGTGGGCTAATTCTGCCGGGGAGTGGAATCGCACCTGTGACCTTCGCATGCAAGTCCAATACATAACCGCTAAGCTGTGAAAAGATTAAATGTGTCCTCAATATTTTCTTCAAATCTGTAATAGACTAACGCTAGAAAAATCTTGATGATGTTTTTTTTGACTGCACATTCTTTCAAGTTTATTTAAACTGGTTCTTGTGAAATATTCAACACGAAGAAAGCCTATCTATAAAAGATAAAAATAATAATAATAACACCCTTTAGTGGAAGGTAACCACCAGGCGAGGTTAATGCTCAAAGCATTTTCTACCACCTAACCCTCACAGTCTTATTATTGTGTGGTCACAAACTCAAATTAATGAGAAAAAATTCATGCACTGGGTGGGATTCGAACCAACGGATTCCTACGCTACCTCTATTACCAGACTAGCGCGTTAACCACTTGACTACCAGTGCAACAAAAGATAATATACTCTGGTTTGAGTGGGTATCAGAAGGTATTTCCAATTAAAACCCACAGAACATTCCTTGTGATTAAGACAGTGCACACAAAAAATGAAGACTAATTGAGGGAGATATTTTTTCACGCTCCTAAAGAGAAAGAAAATTGTATATTTTTGACAAATTTGATGTAATAAAGGGAGGGAGAAAAAAGAGCAATTTATTAGCCGTTATGAAGGTAAATAACCCGAAATAGGAAGAGGGGGGAGAGAGAGAGAGAGGAGAGAGAGAGAGAGAGAGAGGAGAGGAGAGAGAGAGAGAGAGAGAGAGAGAGAGGAGAGAGAGAGAGAGAGAGAGAGAAGAGAGGAGAGAGAGAGAGAGAGAGAGAGAGAGGAGAGAGAGAGAGAGAGAGAGAGAGAGAGAGAGAGAGAGAGAGAGAGAGAGAGAGAGAGAGAGAGAGAGAGAGAGAGAGAGAGAGAGAGAGAGAGAGAGAGAGAGAGAGAGAGAAAGAAAGAAAAAGAAAGAAGAAGAGAGAAAGAGAGAGAGAAGAAAGAAAGAGAAAGAAAGAGAGAAAGAGAAAGAGAGAGAAGGAGAAGAGAGAAAGAAAGAGAAAGAAGAGGAAGAAAGAGGAAAGAGAGAAAGAGAGAAGAAGAAAGAAAGAAAGAAGAGAAAGAAAGAAAGAAAGAGAAGAAAGAGAAAGAAAAGAGAAAGAAAGAGAGAAGAGAAGAAAGAGAAAGAAAAAGAGAGAGAAGAAGAGAAGAGAGAGAAGAGAGAGGAGAGAAGAAAGAGAGAAAGAGAGAGAGAGAGAGAGAGAGAGAGAGAGAGAGAGAGAGAGAGATTAAAGAGAGAGAGAGAAGAAGATAAAGAGAGACAGAAAGATTAAGAAAGAGAGAGAGAGAGAGAGAGAGAGAGAGTTAAAGAGAGAGAGAGAGAGATAAAGATAAAGAGAGAGATAAAGATAAAGAGAGAGAGAGAGAGAGGGGAGACAGAGAGTTTGGCAGAAGCGAGCAGTGGCTTTTGCCTTACCTTATTGTTCTTTAAAAATATTGTTTAACAATAATTTCAACGACCAGATTCTACAAATCTACATTAAAAATCTCTTAGCTCATATACTTTTCCATCTTGTGTATTTGGGTTCAACGTCGCTTTCAACTGCATATTCAAATCACGACGGTGGTTTTTACCTACGATTCACTGAACAAACTTAGCAGCTACTCAATTTAAACTCACCCAGCCTGAATTAGGCTGGGAACAGCCAGCACAATTGCCATTATGTCCGTGGATGGATTCGAAAGCAGAACAGTTTCCATTCCATGTCCTCACCGCGCTGAACGTTGCTTAACTTCAGTTATCGAATGAGAACTGATGTACGAGTATTCAACGTCCCATTTCTTGGGGCTACTCTTCCATCTTACGATCCAAGAAAAATGGCTCTTTTTGGGGTTATTATCCCCCGTGGTTGAATGTCACTCAGTGAAAGTAGTAGACAATGCTTTGAGTATGAACCTCGCCTGGTGGCTATCTTCTACTAAAGAATAGCTATTTTTATAAAAGAACCGACATCAGCATTTTGATCGATAAGGCGGTGGACTTGTGACCTGGAGGTCGGTGGTTCAAGTCCCGGTTTCAGTGTTGATTTAGTAAAGTAGTTGTGACATCACAAAAGTGATTAACATAAATATGATAACTTTAAACATTTTTAACTTATTTTATAAAAGATGACAGAAAAAGTGACCTAACGAATCAAAATTAGTGCCTATAACATATGTATTTAGAAGAGTTCTATTTAATACTAGCTAACTTCTGATTTGTGAGGAAAATAAATGTTATGCAACTGAAAGTGAGAGAAAGCATCCGGTTGCTATGTTACAGATCCGCCACTTAGTAGTTGAGGTGAGAGTTACCTACTTATGTAAATATAAATCCCCGAGTATTTTGTTAAAGAATTTTTGTGCAGTAAAAAATAATGGTATGAAAAATGGTTTGCCTCTTTTTTTTCTTCTTTTTTTTCGAACTCTCCACATTTAATTCAGAAGTCAGTGGCAAACCAAGGAGGAAAACCACCCTTAAGAGCAACAGTTAATGATTATTATTATTAAACATTTTAGTAGATATAAACAGACATATATATACAATACAAATAATTATTATAACAATGAAAAAATGGAAACAAAATATACAATAAAAAGGGAAAAAATAGAAAAAAATATATAAACATATGTTTTAACTAAAGGGCGGGGTTATTGCCAATGGCAATCTCTTCCACCCAACCCTTCGTCATCATCATTAAATTATTGTTATTTAGAATACATCATAATAATTATCATCATCGAGTTCATTTATTCTGTATGTATTTTGTTCCTATTCTTATTTCTAAAAGTTTCAAATAAAATAAATACGATCTATATTTATGTATACGTTATTTTGTTGAAATCTGTACCGAAAGCACACCACGACACTGTGTGGTGTGCTCTTCATTATTTTCTTTTTTAAATCAGAAAAAGGAACTAACTCTCGTATGTCTTTGTGTTGGGTCTTATTATTTTATTCTCTTTGAATATTCATATTAGCTGTAAATATGATGAGATAAAGATTTACTGAGATAGCAACATACAGTTTTATTTTAAATGGAAAATGTTTTTTGAAGTGGATATTTTCTATCTATATCTATAAAAGAAAGCTGTCTGTATGTATGTGTGTGTGTGTGTATGTATGTATGTTCTTTATACAAATCCACACCGTTTGACCGAGAAACCTGAAATTTTGCACATAGGTCCGCTTGGATCAGGAAATTCTTCTAGGCTAGATTATATCTCCCTGAGGTTAAGCTACAATGAGTAAGGATAAAAAATAGATGGGTGACGCAAAAAAAATGCACGTTTTTTGACATAAATGACATTTTTTCTCGAAATTTGTCGCGACGACCTATCAACTCAAAGCGAGAAAGTTTTAGGCAAGGGCTTGAGTTTTCAATTGACATATCGATCGCGAATTTCTGATGAGCCGTTCTTGAGCTACGCCGGGTAAGGTAAAAAAATGGATGGGTAACATGTAAAATATTCACGTTTTTTGACCTAAATGACATTTTTTCTCGAAATTTGAAGTGACGACCTATCAACTCAGAGCGAGAAAGTTTTAGGCAAGGGTTTAGGCTTTCATTTGACATATTGATCGCGAAATTCTGATGAGCCATTCTTGAGCTACGCCGGGGAAGGCCAGAAAATAGATGGGCGACAAAAAATATTCAGGTTTTTTTTCAAACCTAAATGACATTTTGTGTGTGTGTGTGTGTGGTGTGTGTGGTGTGTGTGGTGTGTGTGTGTGTGTGTGGTGTGGTGTGTGTATGGTGTGTGTGTGGTGTGTGTGTGGTGTGTGTGTGTGGTGTGTGTGGTGTGTGTGTGGTGTGTGTGTGGTGTGTGTGTGGTGTGTGTGTGTGGTGTGTGTGTGTGGTGTGTGTGTGTGGTGTGTGTGTGTGTGTGTGTGTGTGTGTGTGTGTGTGTGTGTGGTGTGTGTGGTGTGTGTGTGTTGGTGTGTGTGTGGTGTGTGTGTGTGGTGTGGTATGTGTGTGTGTGTGGTGTGTGCGTGTGTGCGTGTGTGTGCGTGTGTGTGGGTGTGTGTGGATGTGTGTATGTGGATGTGTGTGTGTGGGTGGGTGTGTGTGTGCGTTGTGTGTGTTTGATGGGCTGGCGAAGCGGCGGGTGTAACCCGCTAGTCCAGAATAAAAGTGCAAAAGAAAAGTGAGTGCATGATATTTGACCCATCAAAGTAAAGGTCTAGACAATTTTTCATTTGCATATTCATACATACATAGATTGTCTGATTATCTTAGGAAGTGCAGCCCGCTAGGAGTGACATAAAATTTGGTAGTTGTTTTCATTGTGGGCCTGGAGTGAAATTTACTACTAGTTATTAATTTGAGAAGAAGAAAATGTTGTGAGGAGTGTGAGAAGATTATTTCATTTTTTTAATACGAAAGAGTCCATTTATATGTGAGAACATTTTTATGTGACTCACTATCGCGTACTCTGTATAGGGATCTGTATCAATTTTAATTTTGTATACGCACACAACACAGGCATAATATAAATAGCATAAGGTATATTCACCTTCAAAAGATTTTGTGCTGATTGCACACTGCTGCACCGAGAGGGAAATTCATTGGTGCGAAAATTCAGTCGTAAGGCACACACGTCTGGTCGGGGTTTTAATTTAATATTGAGAGGTAGAAGGGATAATACCTAAGGCTGCTAATAAAATATGCACCCAACACGGAGATAGAGATGCCTTCCCCCAAACCACAACTATCACTTAGAAGATACCTGCACAGCTTTACAAAAGCGGTTTCGAACTTGTTGTGTTTCTAAACGAAATACAAGAGCGTAGGAGAAAAGAGGAGAGTGAGACGATAAAACACACACACTCATAACTTTTTTGGGCTACGAAAGTTGTCGAAAGCTCCTCAGTTAGACAGCAAAGCTTTCCGCCGCTCGCTGCTGGTACTCTTTTTCGCTTTCGCAAGTTTTCTCGTTGCGTGATTTTCTCGTGTTTTGTGTTGTTTGTAAGGTATTTTTGTTTGATTTAGCGGACATTTCTTTCTAGGTATAATATATAATATTTTATGTTAACTTGGAGATCTCTATGTATACATACGTAGATAAGATTTGAATGTTAGGTTAGGTATTCCAGAAGTAAATGGTGATACCCCCCCTTCCTCCCAAATACTCTTCAAAGTGATTAATATGCAAGATTTTGCTTCAATAAGATATTTTGTAAATTTTCAAAGTTATTTAAAAAAAAAAAAAAAATACCTGCTCAAGATTTTTTATGAAACCTTGGTTCAACTTTAGACTGATTCAGCACGAAAATAAAACTGTTAAAAAAGGAAAAAATTGAAAATACATCTTGTACTAGATTTATTGTATAAAAACAGGTTATCTAAGTGTACATACATAATTAATCCTATATGTAATTTAAGGATAGAATCTAAAAATCCCATCAGATAATAATTAGTGTATGAGTAATCTACAGAAGGAGATTATATCAAAAAGGTTTTTAGAAAATTATGGAATAGTAAATTACAAGAAAAATTAAACCACAGGATTATGGGTCCCTGAGGATTACATGAACAATATCCAAGTAGGTACTAATAGAGAATATTAACATAGAACTAGAAACCTGGAAAAAAATAATTTAATTGTGTTAATGGACATGCATTTTTGAAATGAATGTCACAATGGTCGTTCCTCGGGCTAAATTATTTCTCTTTTCAGTCACTCTACTTTAAGGTTTAATTTCCTAGCATAATGCAATTAAAAAAAAGATGAGTGTTTCACTTCCTTTTTTATTTCGTAGCCAACAGGAGCCATCCTTTAGTATGCCTCCCCTGTGATGGGCGAGAAGTGACAAAATACTTCTCCTTTTGGTGCTGGGTCAACACGAGCGCACCAGAAACAAATAAAACAAATATCCATTACAAACAACTGTAACCAAATTAAGAATACAATTTTTTTTGTCGGAACGGGGGATCAAACCCGGGTACTTTCGCATGGCAAGCGAGTGCTTTGTCCCGGGTTCGATCTTGAAGGTCCTGATTCCTGAATTGCTTGCCATGAAATAAAACAAATATTTGCAAAATATTTGTTTTTCTCAGATTTCAAAGGTTAAACCGACATATAAACCGACCTGTCACAAGTAACCTCCTGAGCAACTTTGGTGCTGTGTCTGTCTATTATTTTAATTCATTGCAAAGAGTGAATCACATACGAGACGTTTTTCTGATGTTCCAATTTTACGCTCGGACCAATAGCCGAAAACTAACTTTTTTTGGTATCTTGAGGGTATGATTCGTCCAAAAATTAGAAAAAACCAGGTAGGTCAAATTTTCGACAAATATGACAATACTAACTTTCCTAATGTAGGATAAGAATTGTAAAATTAGTTATTACAGGGTAAATATTAAAAAAATTAAAGTAAAAAAAATCAATCCTATCTTTCAAGTACCTATAGTAAATTTTGTATTAGAATTTTTACTTTCTATTACCTGTAAGGTATAAAAAGAATGTTTTCGGTCGGTTTTTTCGAATTTGAGCAAATAATTTTTTTTGGACGAATTAGACTCTCCTGATTTAAAGTATAGTTAACAAGATAAAGTCAAAGTTATCATATTTGTGTTTATCACTTTCGTGATGTCATAACTACTCAAACTAGCTTTACTAAATCTTTTCTGAACTTAGGACTCGAACCACCGACCTTCAGGCTACAAGTCCGCCGCCTTATCGATCAAGCTACTGAGGTCGGCGATTTCAAAAAAGTAATTTTCATCGAATGGTCCGTTCGTGTGTGTGTTGTGTGTGTGCGTCTGTGCGTGTGTGTGTGTGTGTGTGTGTGTGTGTGTGTGTGTACGTGTGTGTGTGTGTGTGTGCGTCTGTGCGTGCGTGTGTGTGTGTGTGTGTGTGTGCGCGCGTGTGTGTGTGAACTAACTAACACATGGTGAACTAACACACAATTTGCAGTTTAATTTTGAATATCAATTTCTAACATTTTTGATATTTTCCCCATATTAAGCCCGTGAATAAAATTATGTACAATAATGAAATATGTGCAAATATCTCGTAAACAAAAAGAGATACGAAACTTGTCTACAGGGTGGACCAAAAAAAACGTTTACACCAGTTAATGGTAAATTACTGACGACATTTCCAGGCCGGATCTGCAATCCGTTTTTTCGGATTCACCTTTATAACTGCACAAAGTGATTTTTTGCAACTTTCTTAAAAAGTCCGACTTTGGCTTATTCTTCAGGTCAGATCTTTTTTTCTGTTTAAGATGAGTTGATTCTGAACAATTCTGCAGAAAGCCAACAAAATTTCGATGTTTCTAGCTACACTACTTTGTTTTTTAAGGTTTGGTTTGGATTCTTTTTTGACACCTGAATAGAAAAAAAATTCTCATGTAAGTTTTTTACACTTTGAAACACCTAAGATTTGCCCGAGAAAATTTTGGCACAGACACGGGCAAGTTTGATAAAAGTTGGCGGCCAACCCAAGGATGCTAAAAAATAATTTTACGAATTTTTATCACGTGATCTTCTGGGAAAACGAACCAGGTAAGTCTCAAAAAATGATGTTCAAAATCTTAAAAGTGTTGACCGTGTAGGGTCGCCTTGTACTCAAAGAGTAATTAGCTATTCATGTCTGATAATTATTTTCCTTGGAATTAATTAAAGGCAAGTCAAATAAATGATTGTTTGTTTCTCGATGATAGTTTTCAATCATATTTTTCTGCATTCTATGAATTATTGTCTTTAACTTCTTGAGTTTTTTTAGAACAAGTTACAAAATTATTATTATTCGGATGCTGAAATGGCAGATATGCATTTAGCATATGGAACTGCCAACAGGAACATTTGGAATCACGTGAAAAACATAGTTTACGAAATACCAGAGGAGACGCAAGAGTAGCAGAATCTGGTAGCAAGAATCCTGTTGGCATTCGATGACCTGACAGAAAAACCTGGAATCTTCCGCAACATTCGACGGAACATGATAAAGAGGTTCAACCTTTGCATCCAGGAAGGTGGACGCCACTTCCAACAGTTCCTCTGAGGGAATTGAGAAGGGAGAGAGAGATAGATAGAGAGAGAGAGAGAGAGAGAAACAGATAGAGGGAGAGAGCGAAAGAGAGAGAGAGAGAGGGAGAGGCAAGAAGGTAAAAGGTAGAGGGACAGTTCTGAGTTAGAACTAAGGTACTAAAGTCACCATTGGTTTCAAAAAACTTGTGTGAGGAGAATCCATAGTGTGTATTTTGGCTAAATAAAAAATGGCAACAGTCCTTTTTATTTTGTAGTCATGGATTTTTTGCTGGCTCTGGCTTTCGGACCCGGGTGGGATATTCCGCATGGCAAGTGAATAGCTTACCACTGAGCTAATCGTGCGCTTCTAATTATGTTTTTCTAAACACAATTAGACGCTTCTAAAAAAAAACACAAAATGTTTTTTTTTTTTTTTTTTTTTTTTTTAATACCTACCTTTTTGTTTATATCAAAATAGTATAAAACATAATAAAGACTGCAAAAGTTTATTAATTTTACAAAATATTATCTTGTTTTTTTTTCAAGACTTCTATTAAGAATGGGCAATCGGTAAATATTTGTTATTAATTAGTATTGTTTATGATAGAAGAACCTACCTACATATTTACCTGGATTTATTTCATAAACTCTTTTTTCGTTTGGTAAAATTGCTAGTTTTTTTTCTTTCGTAGGGAAGCATAAGAAAAACCATCCTTACATTATCAAGGCAGTCTCTCAGGGGCTTACATGAATAATAATTATGTGTACCTATTGTGATACCAATAGTATCAGATATAACTCAATTTACAGATGGTATTACCCAAAAAAAAACCATAAGTTGTTGGTGTTACAACAAGTCAGATACAGGTATGAATAAAATATTCCATCAGATTATTTTGATAGTTAAAAAAATTATAACCGCCGAGATTTGATCCTCGGTCATTCAACTAACACTCTTAGCACTACCACATCTACCTAACACCACAGACAATCTGAAGAGCACGAAAATTAACATTTGAATTTTCCGAAACTGGCTGATGGATGCATGTGAGACCGCGGTATTCAAAAAAAGCAATGTAAACAATACAAGACGCCCTTACACAGTCTACAGCTAGAAAACTCTTAGGATTTTTGAAGAGTTTTTGGCAAACATCTAATAATTTTTCCCAGAAGATCACGTGATAAAAAATCGTAAAATTATTTTTTAGCATCCTCGGGGCGGCCGCCAACTTTTATCAAACTTGCCCGTGTCTGTGCCAAGATTTGTTCGGACAAATGTCGAGTGTTTTATTTAGTAAAAAAGTTTTTTCGTGTGTTTTTTTCTGTTCAGGTGTAAAAAAATATGACAAAGCAAACCGTAAAAAACAAAGTAGTGTAACTAGAAATATCGAAAATTTGTTGGCTTTCTGCAGAATTGTTCAGAATCAACTCATCTTAAACAGGAAAAAAAGTACTGACCTGAAGAATAAGCCAAAGTCGGACTTTTTCGGAAAGTTGCAAAAAATCACTTTGTGCAGTTCTAAAGGCGAATCCGAAAAAACGGATTGCAGATCCGGCCTGGAAATATCATCAGTAATCTACCATTAACGGGTGTAAACGTTTTTTTGGTCCACCCTGTATATGATAATATCTTTTTAAATGTTAATTTCACACATATTTTCAATACTTTTATTATAAATTTTCGACATTTTTGAAAATGTAAGACAATGTGTTAATTTCTTATAAAATTTCTTCAATTGTATTAGAAAGTCGTGTGATGTTCACACTAGCTATTCATTCTGATAATGATTATAGACATTTTGACTGTTCACAATTTCACAAATGTAGATGTGCCGAAAATTCCTTGAAGTTTTCCATTTCTTTGTGTCTTTGAATAAATAAATCGCTATGCGCCCTTGTCCGTCACAATGCATTGATCGTACCTTTTGAAAGAAGTGTATAATTTATACCTACCCAGTAGCGCAAAGCTAGTAATTTTTCTGTCCGTAATTCTAAAGACTGAATGAATGTTTTCCACTTTGAAGCATGCCGGGATTTCGTGAGTATTAAATAAACATAGGATTAGCAGGGCCGGGCAACTTGACGAAAGTAGAAAATGTATGAAAGATAGACAAGTAAACATTATGTAAGTACATTAATACTATTCACTGGTGTTGCTTTCACCAGTTAATCAATTGCAATTTTTTATGATATAAGTCAGTATTCCTATGATATAAATCTTTGATATAAGATGCGAATCTTGGAAATGATCGACATTGTAATAAGAAATCCTCTGACTGACTCACCAGCGGCTTTTCGCGATGACAAAAAACTAATCATGAGGTCTTTCATTGTAAAAGCATCAAAGCTCTGCAAAGACACATTATGTACTACAAAAGATTTGTTGTTCATCTGCATTTGGAAATTCACTAAATATAAATTACTCTTAAAATACTCTTATGGGTTTGATGGCAGAGATTGCCTCAGGCAATAATCACGCCCTTTGTCAACATTATTCTTGTCAATAAAGAGTTATTATTATTATAAAACATTTTTGTGTAAGCGACCAGTTGTGGAATTATGTGTAAAATAAGATATTAGGGTATAATAAATCCTGTAAATCAGGACTTCCCACTAAATTTTTGATATGTATAATAAAATAAAGAAACAGATTTATTTATTTATTATGAGATGAAATATACTAAACAATATTAATCTATATTTCAAAGGTAAAATATTTCTTCCAGCTCACTACCGAGAGGAAGCGTGCCTCTGATGCTCGAGCTATTGCCCCTTTGGATGGCCTGTGATATCTTTTGTATCAGGAACTGATGCGAGCGAGAATCACCAGAAACGCGCCGAAAGGCAGAGCCAATCTTTTTTAGAAAAGATATTGACTCAGCTGCCCAAGGACCCAACGTTTCAACTGAGAACGCAAGAAAGCTATAGTTGTCTTTTATCCTTGAGTATTTCAAGTGCTTTTTGCGTGCAGCGTTCTCAGAGGAAAATCCCGGTCCTTCAGCATCGTTTCTGTTAGTTCTCGCTAACGAATCGGAACAGGTCGCATGATTTCAATTTTGGAATTAAATAATACTGTCTTAATACTTTATTAAGACACCTAGACACAAGAATGACTTGGGTCCAGAAATCAGCTTCCTTGACATTGCTATCCTTGAAAATCTGTGATCAGCACTAAAGAGTCCCTTTATTCCAGCTGTTGTATTAGGTGGTCCAATTCTCACATACATGAGGAAATTCATTCAAATTCATGCTTTGTCGGATCTGAAACAACAGATCCCTACTCTACCAGAATCACTAGACTTAATCACTAGAACCACCAATGTATGTAATGTGATGCCTTTGTCATCGTCGAATTCGCAGTTAACCTGGCTTGAAATTCCCACAGATTTTATAGGTACAGGTACACTCATATTTCACAATGAAAAATGATTTGCTATTTGTATGGATAGCGACGAGTCGCTGCATTACGAGCAAGTCATGTGTTTGCCTGTTAGGCACTTAGTTTTATTATCATGTAATTTTTGAGATTATTTCAACTTAGGAAATATGCATTG
>CM044958.1:50636222-50641222 GCA_024516035.1 Bactericera cockerelli
TATTTTTTTTTTTCTTTATTTTTTTTTTGTAATATTTTTGTTTACAAAAAAGCATACTACAATAATAAAAATAAAGGATAGAAAAAAGGCTTAACGCCCAAGTCCCTTTTTTTTTCCGCTAAGAAAAATTAAATCAATCAAATGGAAATTTTCCGTGCTTTATGAGGATGTTTATTGAAAATGACCCCTTTCATTGGTTTAACGACTGACCCCCAAGGGGAACCCCAAAACTTTCGACTCAAAAAACACATCGGAAAAGGGGTCCCCCCCATCAAAAAATACATTTTTTTCTTTGTTAAAAATACTTCTCTATCAAGGTCTTTTTGAGAGGGGGTTTTTTACCCCCCTTTGGGCAAAAAAACGCACAAACCGATAACCACATTAACCTCACAGTCGGGGTTTGGGGGAAAAGTTTTGTAATGGCCACGAGCTTTCAAATTTTTTCAATGGTCACCCATCCAAGTACCTACTTTTACCCCGGCTGAAAGTTGCTTAACTAGTGACAAAAAGGGAAAAACCGCTGTTTTTCAACGTCCCATGGGAACGCGCGAGTTTGCCCCGATACTAAAAAAACATTTAATGCTCGTTTAAATTTCGGTATTTAATCGTTTAAATTTTCAAGTGGGATTAGTTAGTGATAAAATACGATTATCAGAATGGTTTCTAATCGATTAATCGATTCCCTCGATTTTAAAATGATCGGAGCATCATACTGATAACTGATCTGAAAACCTAGTTTAATTTCATACCCCATTTGAATGAAAGGCGCGGGGAATTTTTCCCCTGCCCCCCCGACAGCACGTGGTGGAGTAAAAGGGAATTGGCTTTGGGCAACAAAGTAGGTACAATGTTTTTTTAGTCTGCGGCTTTTGACCTTGTGCAAAATTGCACTGGCACTGCTATCTATACGTTTTGTAATTTATACTATCGTTTTTGGGAAAGGGTTTTTGTGGAACCGGGCCCTTTAATTTTTGAGATAAAATTGAAAATTAAATAAAGCCGTTTTTTCTTTTGGATAATTTTTTTTGGGGGGTTCGGTTTTTCCCAAAATTTTTTGCCATTTTTTTCCAAGTTTGCTTCCCCCTATTATTGAAAGGAAAATGGTTCGGTATTTTTAAAGATAAAAATGGCCTTAACTATAAAAAATGGAAAAAAAATTTTTTTATAAATCCATTTTCGTTAAAAAAACGGGGAAGAAGAGTTTTCCTCTTCCAAAAAAAAAAATGAATTTCTTCCAGTTGGGCCCTTTTTTTTCCCCATTTGAATCCATTTTGGTTAGAAAAAAAAATACGCGAAATGTTTCAAGTATTTGCTGAAAAAAAAATTGAGGGCCCCCTTAAACCGCCCCCGATCTCATTCAGTCAATAAAGTTAAGCAACATCTAGCGAGAAAAGGAAGGGGAGGGGTGACCATTCAAATTAAAACCCCTTGTGTGCTTGTTATTCCAGGCCCCACTCGGCCCGGGTGAGGTTAATTTGAGTAGTGGTTTGTGAGCTTCCAGCGAAATGGAGGGAAAAAACCCCCGTCGTGATAAAACCATGCATTTGAAAGCGACGAAAAAAAAAACGTTAAAAAGTTTTGAAATTATTGGGGGCAAAATTCGCCTCTGCAACCCCAAAGGGGGCGAAAAACCCCAAAAAAAAAAAATTTTTGAAAACCGTTTTTATTGCTTGGATTGAGTTACTGTGCTATTTTTTGTTCTACAAATAGACGAAACCCCAATTTATAACCCAAAGAAAAGATACAACAAAAATTAAAATTTAGGCGTTTTCACTATTTTCTCTTTTTAGACAAATTCAAATGGTGTTAAAACGTTTGTCCCGTTAAATAATTTAAATTTTTTTAACAGGGGAAAAAATTTGTATGGTGGGTTCACGGGTACAGGGAAGTGTAATGTTCCTACCGTGAACAGAAAAATTTATGCACAAGAAAATCATATTGATCTCCTGTAAAAATTTTGAAAATGTTTTTTTACGGGGCCCCTTTTTTGTTGTCAGAGGCGAAAATTTTTAATGAGATTAAAGTTCGATAAGCCCGGACTGTCCCCCAATCGGGCTTTTAGTGCTCTGTGATTGGTTTGGGAAACTCCGACTTGGGGTTGGGGGCTGGCTTATTTAACTTCAATCCTGTTTCATATTTTGGACCTTAGCGTGTAGAATTAAGAAATGTGGAAAACCCCCCCCGCCCCGGGCCCCCAAAAAGTGGGGGTCCTCAGCGCTATTATCGCAAAAGGGGGCTCCTTTCCCCCTCCCTCACAAAACTTCGTCCCCCCCCTCAAAGTAAAAAATACAGTTATATCGAGACAGACCGGAAAAAACTCTACTCCTTTACGATGGTGTCGCGCTATGTGGCGTTTCCATGCAATGGGGTTGTTTCCTCACTTTTTTTTAATTTATCGATATGGTTTGGACCTTAACGTGAACTAATGGCTATTGGAAAAAGTCACTATAGGGAAGATGAAGATTGTGTAAAACTGAATGGATGAGTTTTGATATAACTTTAGGGGAAAGAAAATGATGGATAGCTATTTAAGATCTCAGGGATTTTAAATTTTTGAAAGTTTTATTTAATATTTTTGGACAAGAATGTACAAAATTGTACATTGCAAAATACATATTGCAAAATCGTTTTTATCCAACAAAAATACTTTTTTCAAGTAGTTCATAATGATATAAAATAAATGAAAAAAATTTTAAATTTTCTTTTTTTTCATTCAATTTGGTTTCAATTGTTTGTAAGGGGGTACCTTCCGGGGCGCTCCGGGGTTGGGCCAGCACCAAAAATTTGGGAAAATATTGTGTCATTCTCGCCCAAGAGGGGGGGCATACTCCCGGGGGGGGAGGTACAAACAGACCACAAGCGTCTTCAGTAGCTTTCCCGTTTCATGGCTTTAGGGAAATAAAAAAGACTGTGAAACATCATTTTTAAAAAAAAAAAAAAAAAAAAAAAAAAAAAAAACGTATACCGATACGTCAAAAGAAAAAACCCAATTTTTTTTTTTTAAAAATTTTGTTTTTTTTTTAAAAATTTTTTTGGTTTAAAAATTAAAAATTGTCAATTTTTTTTGGGGTTTTAAAAACACGTATTATGTCAGTATAGACTTTAAACCAAAAACCCTTTTTTGGGTAGTCCCCCCCCTTTTTTTTTAAAAGGGTATTTTTATAATCCTGGCCGGGGGCCCCAACTCTTTTTTCGGATTCGGGTGCCGTGTTTTGGGTTTTGGGATCAGGGTGGGATTTGGTTGGAATTTCTATAGCTTGATGATAAGGGGCGGATTTTGAAGGGGGAGGTCGGTGGTTCAAATCCCGGTTTTAAGGTAATTTAGCGTTTTGGGAAATAGTTGTGATACTTAAAAATTCACGAAAGTGATCAACACAATTTTTTTTTCTTTTTTTTCCCCTTTTTCCCCCCAACCAATAGATGCAAAATCCAACTCGACAAATGAGTACAAATTTTCCCCCGTATTAAGCCCCCGTGGGTTCAAAAAATTTTAAAAAGGCATTTAAGTATTTTGCTTTTTTTTAAAAATTCGGGGTTTGAGGGGGGGAATTTTTTTTCCCCGGGTATATCATTTTATAAAACAAATTGAGCGTTCGGGCCCCCCCTAAATATTTTTTTGGGGGATTGTCTATTTACATACCACGCCCAAAAACGCTAAAGATTTTAAAAATTTTTCATAAAGGGTTGACCCCCCCCCCCGAAAAAGGGGGAAAAAATTATCAAAATGAAAAAATCTATTAAAATTTTTAAAGATATAAAATAAAAAAAAGGGGGGGCCCCCGGGTGAAAAAACTAGAACATTTTGAATAAAGTCTTTTATTTTTTTTTTTTTTTGGGCAAGTAAATTACATATATACATTGCGATTTTGCGAAGTTTTTTTTGGGGGCCCCCAACATTTTTATTTTTTATATTTAAAAAAAAAATTTTACAATTAAGGAACGAAACAAAAAATTTTTTAAAAAAAAATGATTGTATTACTGCAGATGCGCAGTTGTAGGACTTCTCCAAAAGCCATAAATTTGTTTTTCCGAAGAGTTTTTACTAGGGGGGAAAAAAATTTTGGGTTATTATTGGGTAAAAAATTTAAGGGTTTTGTATTTTAGCACTTTTTTCCTTTTTGGGTGAAAAACCTTGTTTGAATCTTTTTTTAAAAAAATTTAAAAAAAAAAAAAATTAGAAATTGTATTTCTTTATTACACAAGAAAGTAAAATAACCCCTTTAAAATAAAATGAAATTATAAAAAAAAAAAAATAATTAAAAACAAAGAAAACAAGAAAAAAAAAAAAATAGAAAAAAGGATTAGTGAATCAACCCGGGCCCCCTAATTTTTATCAGTGAAAAAAATTTTTAAAAAAAAAATTTTTTTTAAAAAAGGGGTGGCCACGGTTCCCCGTTACGAAAAGTGGTAATAACAAAAAAGAAAAGTTTGTAAACTTTGTAGCTGATATTACTAATGGGCAATTTTAGTATGTACCCACTCCCCCAAAATTTTAGTGGGAGCGCAGGGGGTGGGGGACTTTTCCATGTCATTAATATCTTTTTTTTTGCATAATTACGCATGGTCGTGCTAACTTAAAGCAGCTACTAAATTTTTCCCCAACTAGGTAGATGGATAGAATCCCCAAAAAACTCATTTTACAAAGCAGAAAAAAAAACCCGCCCCGCGGGGGGTCAAAACCCCGGTCACGTGCGTGCAAAAAACCCAGGCCCCAAATCTCCCCACGGTGACACAAAAAAAAATTTAATATAAACTAAATGGTATGTTTAAAAAATTTTAAATTTAGAAAACCAAATTTGCCCCCTTGGGAATAGATAGAATTTTTTAAAAATTTTTTCCCCCAATTTTTTTGTGGATATTAAAAATTTGGGGGGTTTCCCCGTACCGTGGGCGAGGGTTTTTTTAAAATCAAGTAGTTTATTGTCAACACGAGAAAGTTTTTTTTTGATGATAATTTAAAAAATAATAATTCTGTTTTCCCCTGAGATGGGGAGAGTATT
>CM044958.1:50646222-50703555 GCA_024516035.1 Bactericera cockerelli
GTACTCGAGAGTGGCACAGACACAAAGGTACATAGATGAGTAAGCACCAACATTAAAGTGCAAACTTTAGTCTGCTGATATTTTGCAACACATTGGCTACCTATATGCATTGCCACTCAAAGAGGCAATGCTGAAAGCATATTGTCAGTGCTTTGTTGAAAAAAGCGATGATGCGGTATTTAATATTTTGAAAATAGTTTTATATCTTTCGAAATTAATATTTTGAGTTTGTTCAAACATTGACGGAACTTAAATTTCAAATCTATTTGGATGCCCCGAAAATCATGGCAGAATGGCAGTATGTGAATAATATAGGTATATATTAGCGGTCATACAAACTGTTTTTTTTTTAGGACAGACGTAATTAGAGGTTAGGTTAGATTAGGCCTGTTGGCCTGTCCGTTAGGTCTAACTTAACCTAGTTTGCCCTTAAAACTAGTTTGGCCTAAGGTAAATTTGTTTGTAAAAAAAAAGTTTTGTATAACTAAATATATCTACCTAAATAATAATAACACTCTTAAGTGGAAAGGTTAATGCTCAAAACATTTTCTACCACCTATCGCTCAGAGTCTTATTATTATTACCTATGTGGTCAGTTAGTCACAATCTCAAATTAATGAGGAAAAATTCATGCACTGGGTGGGATTCGAACCAACGGATCCCTACACTATCTGCATTACCAGACTTGCGCGTTAACCACTTGACTACCAGTGCACTAAATAAGGAAACAAGTAGAAATATCTACTTTTTAATCAAGAATCCTTTAAGATCTTGATTTTTTTTATTTTTTATTAGCAATTACTTAAATGTGCCAACATAAATGGTAATATTAATTAAATACTAATGAAAAAAGAAAGAATATCAAGAAGATCTTACAGGTCAAATTTATTCAAAATCAAATGGCTGATGTAATTTCTCATACTATGAGTTCATGATTATCTAAATTCAATTTTGAAGGTAAGAAGGTGGGTTATAGAATTTATAGGCTCAGGA
The DNA here is from genome assembly GCA_024516035.1 of Bactericera cockerelli. Taxonomy (NCBI): domain Eukaryota; kingdom Metazoa; phylum Arthropoda; class Insecta; order Hemiptera; family Triozidae; genus Bactericera; species Bactericera cockerelli. Next base: position 50,647,216 of record CM044958.1, read on the forward strand.
AAAAAATTGACGATCGAAAAAAAAATGTGAGATTACAAATACAAATCACTTAAATTTTTAATTTCTATTATCTGTGAGGAATAAAAAATAATGTTTTTGGTGATTTTTTACTTTCTATTACCTGACAAAAAAAAAGTATTGTTTCCTCTCTAATATAAGATAAGGAAAGCTAAGCAGAGGGTACGAAGCAGCGAGCGTGTCAAAGACATTATCCCACACGAGAAATAATATTCCAGGCAGTAAAGCGCTCATGTTTCCCATGGGCGGAGTTTCTACTCAAGGGGGCGCGGCTTCGAGTCTTGCAATGTGCAAGAAGTGCATCGGTCGACGCAGCGATGGTGTGCAAAGTGCATACAGCTTGCAGTTCCCACTCGAGTCTCCTCAGTTCGTATTCGCGTGCGCTCTGAGGTTCCTCGCGGCCCGAGAAATTCAAATTAAACTCGCGCGTTCTTTTCTTTCGTTCGAACGTTATTTTATTTAATTTTTTAATTTCCTCGTTACTTTTTTTCAAAAGTCTGCTTAACATTTTCTTTAAATTTTATTTCGTGACTTATTAGTGTGTTTTGATATAGTTAATTAAACTCGCAGTCCGCAAAGAATCATTTATAAATTGATATCCTTTCCATGTATTGATAACATTGATATTTCTCGGATTTAACGTTATAAAAAATAAACGTCATTTAAAACCAAATGGAATGAAAATGTTGACCGGTTCCGAAACAGTGTTGGTTTAATTTCCAGCGGACTCTTGCATTGACCTCCCCCCCCCCCAGGCTTCACTCTGGAGGACCCCTGGGGCTCCGTGGGCAGCATGGGATCCCAGGCGCAGCTCGATGTGAACGGCTCCTCCAACGACGCGCCCTCCCGCCCCGCCTCTGGTCGCTCGAGTGCTAACGGGCGCACCCCGCCCAACTGCGCCCGCTGTCGCAACCACAAGATCAAGGTCCCGCTGCAGGCGCACAAGCGCTACTGCCCCTACCGGGACTGCGCCTGCAAGGACTGCATCCTCACCAAGGAGCGGCAACGCGTCATGGCGCTTCAGACGGCGCTGCGGCGCGCGCAGCATCAGGACGAACTACGCGCACGAAAACTGAAGGAGGAGGAGGAGAGGGTGGCGCGGGGGGAGGGACAGAGCAGCGCGGACCTGCCGCCGCTGCTGCTGGCGGCGCCCTGTCCCGACATGGACAACTGCAGCTCCTGCCAGTCCTGCCGCCTCTACAAGGAGAGGCAGAAGCTCGTCAGCCTGCAGGCGGAGTTCCGCCGGAGCAACGAGGAGCGGCGGGCGCGGGGGGAGCCCCCCCTCTCCTCCTCTGTGTCCTCGTACAGTCTGCCGCCCTCCACCCCCGGCTCCTGCATCGACGTGGAGAACTCCAACATGGCCACCTCGGGGGACGAGGACACAGGGGGCACCCCCTCCCCCCGGTTAGCTGCCAAACCCCCCCCCTCCAGTGTCTACCGACCCGTGGGCGCTGGCCTGGACAGTGAACCCAACGCCAGTGGCGGCGGCGGGATCAAGCTGAATGTCGGTAAGTACCGCACACATCAGAATAACAAGTGGAATACCGAATAATAAGTTTGTTAGTAAGTTTTCTCAATTTCATAATAATTATTTATACAAACTTACAAAGGTACTGCCCAAAACAAACAGAAACACCATTTTTATATCTGGATTCCTATTAGACACACATACTTTAGCGTCATAGAAACTTTCAACTTTTTGGGAGGGCTCTAAAATATTTTTGTATAAGGTACACATGCTGAATTCCTTTATTGTGGAGTCACTCACATTGGCATGTAAGGTGGCGGTCACAACGAGGACCCTGGGCCTATACCCCAGACCCTGGTACCTACAGCTTGATATAGACGATTTTCGGGACTCCGTTGTGGCCGCTTACATTCAATAGCATGGTTAGATTATTTTACGAGGTACTGGCTCTCCCCCAGGGTTCAGGGTATAGGCCTCCGTTGTGTTCGCGCACTTAACTTGGATAAAATCAGGAAAAGGATTTCATGAAATTCTAAAGGTTCTATAATAATATCCATGACAAGTTATGCTCTCATTTAGGATTTTGACCACATAATAATGCGTCTTGGGCTTACTGCTGGAATAATGGCACTAATTAGTCCTAATCTAGCAGTATAGATAAGGCGATATTATTATTATTATTCATAATTTGGCCCTTAGTCAATACTATTTTACTACGCACAGCCAATTAGTCACCTTCTCCTAGAGTTCTCGTCTTGCACACAGATGAATCAGATTCGAATCCTAAGAATTCGGTGTTTTTCAGCGCTTTACTTCAGATGTTACTAGTCTGTGCCTGGTGTGTATAAATCTAGACTGCACTAGAAGCAACATTGTAGCAAGGTAGAGTGTAGCTAGTCCGTGCCTGGTGCGTATAAATCTAGACTGCACTAGAAGCAACATTGTAGCAAAGTAGAGTGTAGTTAGTCCGTGCCTGGTGCGTATAAATCTAGACTGCACTAGAAGCAACATTTCTCCGCAACATTGTTGCAAGATGTGGAAGTATAATACTCATTTTTACCGTGAGGTCAATGCCATAGTCTGAGCACCTTTCGCTACAGCCGCATCAGTGTTGAGCAGGCGAAATGTTTTTTCTTTTGTGTTTAACGTCCGCATGGTCAATGGACATACGCGATTGGAGTTTTACCCTCAATGTCGCTCAAAAGACCGTGGACCTAAACCCTATAGCCTGGATCCTACAACTAGTTATAGACAATAGACTCCGTTGAAGCGGCGTTGAATGTAAGCGGACACAACGGAGTCCCAAAAATCGTCTATATCAAGCAGTAAGTACTGGGCTCTAGGGTGTAGGCCCAGGGTCCTCGTTGTGGCCCCCTACTTACTCACTGACTCACTCACTGACTGACTACTCACCGTATCTTTGGAATCTCAATACCTATAGGAGGCTGAAATTTTGTACTATAATTTGGTCACAAGAACACCAGAAAAACCTTGCTTCTGGTGGTTTTGTGACCAAATTATGAAATAGGATTACCCTTAGGATCAGGGCTGACCGCCCCTCTATGCCTTATCCAAAATATTTCTAATGGAGCCCTCTACTTGTTGGGAAGGGCGTTTTATCAATTTATTAAGCCCAATTGATCTTCATGTAATACGTTTAAAGCTGAAAATGATTAGACTGATCAAGTTCACCTACAGATATTGAGACGGATTTTTCATTTAAACCTGAAAATCTTCAGACCGTTTAGGTTAACCTGAAGATATTGCGACGGTTTTAGACAGATTTTTTTATGAGATTAATGCAAAAGTGATCCAGTGCCAATACATGCAAAAATTATGTTGCCTTGTGAAGAATTTTATAGAGATCTGACATAAACCAGAATATTTTATCGAGACGAGAAACATAGATAAATATATAGACATAGAAGATGACCTCAGCAGATTTGTTGTGAGATCTGCAAAATACATTTGACTCTGTAGCAATGTTGCTAGATAAGGTTTAATTGGGGAAGCGGCTACTATTTTTGACTTAACGGGTTGTATACATTTTACTGTAAAAAGCTAGTTCTTTTGTGCTTTATTTAAACTAGCAGGGTTCTTCCATCTCACCTGCACTAGTTTTCTTGGCGTTGCAACACCACAGGGTTTTGCTCTGTATCCACTAGTTGAGTTTCCGTACTTCGTGACTTCGTCCGCTGAAGTAAGGTATGACCATTGCGTTGGAAACGGCCATACGTTCTGATCATTTTCCTCCAATTAGGCGGCTCTACAGCTTAATGAAGACACCAACAGCTTGATAAAGACGGTTTTCGGAACTCTGTTGTGGCCGCTTACATTTAATAACATGTACATTTCTTTTACATTACGTCATATAAAATATAGCACATAGGAAAAGAAATAAGTGTATGTCTTACACAGACTTAATAAGTCTTTATATTTGACTTTTTGCTCTGTCCCTTGTGTTCTATTACATCAGGTTCCACTGTATTTTAGAACGCTTTTAAGAGTTAAACCTAACGGCTAGCCCTGCAGACACATGAACCACTTTACCTCCTTACCTAGTAGTTGAGATGTTAATGGTAATGGTAATGGTAATGGTGCTCAAAGGCACTTTTATTAACGGAAAGAATCCAATATAAACATTTAACAAAAATTTAACAAAAAGTTAAAGAATAAAAAATAAAATACATGTACATTCCTACAATATTCGGACTAAATACGTCCGCAAAGTAAAATGTAGTTAACAGAGGGGGGAAAAGAAAAGAAATTACAAATAAGTTACAAAGCAAAACTAGATAAATACCTACATTAGAAAATGTTAGAAAGGTTCAAGGAACCAGCCCCTGAGACTCTATCCAAGAACTCAAATTGCTGGCGTATTTTCCTGGTCGTCTATGTAATGTGACTAGAATGTATATTGTATAGGCACATTACAAAGTGCATGCTAGAATGTATGTAAGTATATATCTTAAATAGGAGGTATATACATAGTATTTACCTGTATATTTACATATATATCTCTACTAGATACAGGGTGTTTATGAATTGAGTTCAAATATTGAAACTTCAGGTCCCCCGGGTCAAACAAGCATGGGTCAACTCTGTACATAAATACCTATAGACCTAGAGGTGAGAAATGGACCCCTTTATGTATGAAGTTCATCCACGTTAAATTGAGCCAGGGATCTTCTAGTGTAAATATTTGCACTTAGTTCAGAAACACCCTATATTTATGTATCTCTTAGGAACTATCATGAAAAATTATAAATCTGACCGAATGATTAATGTACGTGTCGATATAAGTACTATAGAAACTAGCATACTATGTTTGCTACATTACTGCAGCTCGTGCAAAAACTAGGAATGGATTCGGAACAGGGAAATTTTGCAAAAAATACATAGAAAAGAACAAGGAAATTTCTGTAAAAATTTACATTAGAACAAGGAAATGACAGTGGAACAATCACTTTTGAAAGGAATGACATAGGAATAGTTAATTTTGAAAGAAATGACATAAAAACAGGGAAATCTTTGAAAGGAGTGAAATAGGAATATAGTCAATTTGGAAAGAAATGACATAGAAACAGGGAATTTTTTTTAAAAAAATGACATAGGAACAGGGAATTTTTTGAAAGGAATGACATAGGAATAGTTAATTTCGAAAGGAATGACATAGGAATAGGGAATATTTGAAAGAAATGACACAGAAACAGGGAATTTTTTAAAGGAATGATATATAAACAGGGAATTTTTTGAAAGGAATGACATAGGAACAGGGGAATTTTTCTTTTTCTTTTATATTCTTGTACGATGTATGAGTGGAAATAAACAAAGCCGAAAAACTGCGGCTACGCTGGGGATCGAACCCGGGTCACCTTGATTACAAGCCTAGTGGGCTTTCCACTTGGCCACGGTGACTACACAAGAAAGAAAAGAAAAGAAAATGAAGTTTGAACAAGGGTGGTGATAATGCGCATGCGCACCTATTGCATTCTCCATACTACAAGTTAGTATAGGTAGTAAATGTATGCAAAAACAGCAGGTAGTCGATTAATCAAATCAGTATTTGCAGGTATTTCGCTTGAGGAGATATCGATTTAAATTGAATTGAAACTTGACAGAATCTAGTTTAGGAGATGCCCTAACAGTGGACAGAGATTGCCGCCCTTATAAGGGCTGGGTGAGTCTGGTTATCATCAACTTTTCCAGAGCGAGCTTTGACAGTATGAATGACAGCTTTGCCAGCACTGCCCCGGTGGTGTAAATTTCTTATCCATACTGTCTACCAGTACAGGATTCGGAAACTGGATTGATGATATACAGGGTGCCTCATTTTGAACGAACCAGCGCGATTACTCGGTAACTTTTGATTCTACAGAAAAATAATTGTGATCGAATCTTCGTTAAATCTAGCGGGAAAAATGATGGTGATCTTCTAGGTTAGATTGAGGCCAACTACAGAAATAGTTTCCGAGTTATCGCACTGGTTCGTTTAAAATGAGACACCCTGTATACGTTTTTTTTATGTATAAGTTTTTTTAAATGAACATATTATTCACAACTCAAGTTGTAGTCTTCTTTTTTAGTATTGTACACAAGAAATGATATAAGGATACATGGGTACAATAAGGATGTTGTTGTAATTAATACATGAAATGGAACTTGGCCTGGCGCACTGCCGTGCGCTCAGATTGTTGTAATTAATACATGAAATAGATTGACATGCTTATGTACAATAAAAAAAAAAACTTTTTTCATGTCTTTCACTTACATATTTATTATTTAAAAAATATTTTGTATGTTTTTAACTGTAATATTTTGTAATTTATGTATATTGGGTCATTCCCGTTTAATAAATAAAATATAAATAAAAATAAAAAATATAAAACATGTCGAGTATGAATATTATGTTGAAACAAAGATGTATAAATATATTTTAAAACATATATTTCAATAAATATAAAAGAAACTATCGGGGTGTACTCTTTACTTTTATGCTGGAAAGGTTGTACATCGATGTGACATTTTTTTTGTTGACATTTATTGGACAGCTCGTCAAAGCAAGGTTAAAATGGCATTAGGAAATGACCTCTTTTGCAAACGCCACGTGTGAGCCAAGGCAAGGTCTCCAGCTAGAAGGTCCGGGATCGAGTCTTCATGTCTGGTAGTCAAGTGGTTAAAGCACTAGCCTTGTGATCCAGGTAGCGTAGGGATCCGTTGCGTTGGTTCAAATCCCATCCAGTGCATGGATTTTTCCTCATTAATTTGAGTTTATGACCACAAAATAATAAGATTCTGAGGGTTAGGTGGTAAAAAATGCTTTGAGCAGTAACCTCGCCCGGTGGTTAGATTCCACTAAAGAGTGTTATTATTATCTATGTCTTGTGACATCTTTTTATCAACTTACAAATATATAATACTGTTGTTGTTGTTGTAATGAGCTTGGATACAGCTGGGGGGAGTGATGGTCTTCAGTCAGCTCAAGTAGAAAAGTTGGCTCGTCCTGAACCACATACCACAGCGAAAATTATAGGAAAAATAAATTCAAGATTTTGTATAGTTGGTAAAATCATATGATTCTACGCTACCCACTAAAATTGTGACATAATAACACAAAAGAAAAAACATTACTAATATTATTATATTTTCCGTAATATCTCACAGGTAAGAGAAAGTGTAAAATGTTGAGAACCGCTCACAGACATTGTTTACAACCTGTGCACTTGGTAGCATACATAGTTGCAGGTTTGGCATATAAATACGTACGTGCACTTGCACTTGGGCCTGCATTAGAAACATGCACTCTGCAAATTGCATTATTAATCCGCGTTATATCAAGTGCCTCCAGCCTTCGGGTATAACTGCATTACTGCATGTTCAGAACTTGATGGAAGGCACTTAACCGTGGATAGATACTCATGTCGGGAGCCTAATTTGTACAGAAATAGATATAGGTAACTATCTAATGGTTCCGTCGTTCAGAGTTTTATTTTATTTATTTATTTATTTACACTTTATTGATAGGACATATTATATACAAGACAAATAATTACAAATTAAAATACAATATAATAGAAGAAAAAAAAATAAAGAAAAAATAAATAAATATATACATAATATAATTATGTCCTAACTAAAGGGCGGGGTTATTGCCTTAGGCAATCTCTTCCACCCAACCCTTTGTTCCGCAATGTACAGTGAGGTCAGGACTAGGTGGGTGACTAGAGTCAAATTTGAATCCCCTCAAATGCTGACAAAAAACAAGACTGGAAAATAAGAAAATAAAATGGTGTTTTATTTTTGCAACATTTTCTGAATCACCCTGTATTGGCGCTCCTTAGTGATAGGGTTTCAGTATCGCTAATAACCAATCAGCCAACTATATAGTTATCACACGTGTGTGAATATCTCCGGATAAAGTATGCAAAATGTAAGTCCCCGTGTTGGATATTCGACACACTTGCCAACTATCTATGTAAATATTATACAATCTTCAGCAAGTTTTCTCGAACCGCGTATTTTTTAACGGTTTTTCCTCCCCAAGATCATTAAGAAGATTAAGAACTAATAAACTGGTGTGACAACACACGACTTTCCTTATCACTTATCCGGTTTGATTCCGGATGATATCCATTTATTTTTTTCTTAAATTTGGTATCAATAATAAATAAAAATAGAAAGGAAGAAAGAGAAAAAGCGCCAACATTGAGAAAGTTTATATCTTCTTGAATGATGCACTTTTGCTGTATATTAGCAATCTACCAAAGGTAGACAGCCGTGATTTTATATATTTTAATTGTACCTATTAACAATTTGTTCCTCTCTCTCCTTGTCTAATCCTTGAACCAAAATAATTATCTATTTTTAAATGTGCCAAAACCAACCAACCTCTACCATGAGGTTATACAACGTCGACACTGCTTGAGCGGGATAAGACAGAATAAAAGAAGAAAAGAATTATCTATTTTTACATACTCGGGTAATGCCACCCCTGGTCATTACTCAGGCACGTAGCTGCAACTACTCATTTTTCCTCACGAGCTATGAGTGGACCCCGGTTATCTCAAGTATCGAGTACAAAATTTTTTCTCTCCAGCCGGGATTCGAACCCAGAAGATTACCTAACGAACTCTACTGAAACTTTCCAAGAAAAGCTGGTGAACATCACTCCCTCAGCTGTAGCCAAGCTAGTTATAACTACAATAAGGGTTGGGTGGAAGAGATTGCCATAGGCAATAACCCCGCCCTTTAGTTAGGACATATGTTTATATAATATATTTTTCTATTCTTTTTCCTTTTCATTGTATATATTGTTTTCATAAATAAAAAAAAATCATAATAATTATTTGTATTGTGCATATTATGTCTTTTTATCTAATAAAGTGTTTAATAATAATAATAAAAATACAACAACTAGAACGTTTCGCAGACAAAGTAGCAGTAGAGCACACAAGTGCAGTTCTCAACACATGTGCATATAATGATATAATACGAGCTGAACACGAGTATATACTTTATATATCTACCAGTTCCAATACATTGTATTCTGTACTTCCGAGACTCAAGGTTGCACAAATGTTAACCAACCGCCTGAGGAAATGCTCGTCCATATTATATACCTATATATTATACACTTTATTATGTACCTTTATAACCTGTCCGTCGCCTTTGAGGGTATGGCAATGTATCTATATATATAAGACTATCACCTACCTAACAGTATAAACGTAAGTATGGTAATGTATATTTATACAGACCATCAACTACCTAACAGTATAAACGTAAGAAAACATTTGATGCTCAGTAAACTTTGTTGGGTGAATAAGGTGATACCTAAAGTTGGTTATCATATATTAAATTTGTGTTAATCACTTTCGTGATATCACAACTATAATACTCAAACTAGCTTTACTAAATCTACGCTCAAACCGGGACTTGAACCACCGACCTCCAGGTTACAAGTCCGCCGCCTTATCGATCAAGCTACTGAGGTCGGTTTGTTTTCATTAATACGAACAATAGCTGGAATTTGTGTGAAAGAGGTTGCCATACGCAATAACGCCACCCTATAAAAGGTGCACTGGTAGTCAAGTGGTTAAAGCGCTAGTCTGGTAATCCAGGTAGCGTATTGATACATCACACCCAGTGCATGAATTTTTCCTCATTAATTTGAGTTTCTGACCACATAATAATAATACTCCCAGAGTTAGATGGTAGAAAATGCTTTGAGCATCAACCTCGCTTGGTGATCCTTCCACTAAAGAGTATATTATTATATAATTCAGAATTTCCGACCTACAAAAGAAAATAGCGGCCAGCAAATTTGGCTGAGTATTTTGTTCCCAAGACCACTCAGTATGAAAATGCACATGCCGATGTTGCCAGTTTTCATCCGTCTGTGTTTCTTATCAACCAGTCAGGCCTGGATTTACGCATGGAAGACGGGTTGTTTGACCGGGGCAACGGACGGTCTGAAGTAGTTCGATAGCTTCTTCAAGGAGATTTATTCTGTGAAAGAAAGCCAAAAAAAAAAAATAATAAGATGAAAGTTCATTTTTTTGTGCCTCTCTCAGACCAAACTACAGCCACGCCGAATCTTTTAGATATAAATTATAATAGTAACACTCTTTAGTCTTAGTGAAAGGTAACCAACAGGCGAGGTTAATGCTCGAAGCATTTTCTACCACCTATACATAACCCTTAGAGTGTTAATATTATGTACAAACTCAAATTAATGAGGAAAAATTCATGTACTGGGTGGGATTCGAACCAACGGATTACCTGGATTAGCAGACTAGTGCGTTATTATCCAGATTTTTCTTTTAAAATTTCTAGATTTTTTTATTTTATATTTCCTGGATTTTCATGTGATAATGTCCCCTGCGGTGTACGATCTGAGGATAAAAATAAATTGGTGTTGTTCTTGTTGTTTTTTTTGGTAAGTTTTCTAGATTCTATGTCACCCAGTAGCTTGATCGATAAGGCGGCATACTTGTAACCTGGAGGTTGGTGGTTCATGTTCCGGATAACACGAAAGTAATTAACACAAATATGATGACTTTTTTTAAATCGCTTATGGCTCTGGCTTTGAGGTACATAGATGCTATTTTGTAAATAACATCTATGTACCTCAAAAACTATACCTAGGTCCTAGAACCTGTGAAAAATGTCGTGATTGTCTGCCCAAGGGGGCGGGAACCGTAAACCCGGGCCTGTCAACCACAGATGAGGACTATAGATAAATCATTACTATCTAACACTTACACTTGTGCAGCTTATTGAGATCTTGCGAACATTATCAGTATCACATTATTACAATATAAATTTATCATATTAGTATGTATGTATATTGTATATGCATGATGTATGCATACATGTGGGTGGAAGAGATTGCCATAGGAAATAACCCCGCCCTTTAGTTAGGACATCTGTATATATTTTATTTATGTTGTTTATCTTTTTCTCGTTTATATTATTGAGAATTTTGGATTTAATTGTTATCATTATTTTTGTTTGTACAATTGTACATAACTACGTTTTATTATTATTTTTTTAAATAATAACAATATGTAATATAAATAAGCGTCTTCTGGATCGAAGGGCCAGCAATCGATACAAAGTTGCAAATTTTTGTGAAGAGAGAGATATTTTGCCTGAAGGTTATACAGACAGGCAAAAAATATATAAATATATTTAGCGCGCGGACTGCAGATAATAGTATTCCAGACATCATTCATGAATTGTTTGTGGTCTGATCAGGCATGGATTCATGATCTTTGATAGCAAATCAAGCATTAAAAACAGATAAGACAGAAATTGCACCTTATTCCTTCGCAAATATCTTGTAATACTTTATACCGTAATTTTGTATTCTTGAACAAGAATTCCAGAGTCAAGAAAAAACGAAACCTTCAACTGTCATGCGCGAAAAACTGCGAGAGAATGAATTTCGTTCATGGAGTCAACTACCATAGAAAGGCATTGGTTTTGATGTCTTTGAAGAGTGTCCAACCATCAATCAAACTATCATGAATAAAGAAGGACTAACCAATTCAGAATGGGTCATACTGAAAATGTCTTGCAACAATGTAGCAGTGAGGTCAATACCTGGCAGGAGTACGACGGACAATCCTCAATGCAGACGATGCAATGAGGAGGCTCCTGTCATGCTGGCGACCTCCTAAGGAACTATAGACATCATGCAATCCGCAACATCATTGCCAAAATGCCAAACAACTAAAAAAACAAGGGTGGACAGTTCATGAAGAGTTACATTGTGTTGCTGACGGTGGCTCTAACCGCAGGGTTGATATCTGGTGTTACAAACGAGAAATGAACAAAGGTTTCATCATAGATCCCACAGTACGCATGGAAACTTCAAAAGAACAAGCTAACATTATAGATCAAGAAAAAAAAGCAATTTATGAACCTTGTGTTTCATACTTTCAACAACATTACCAAATCCAAGAAATATTTGTCATTGGACTACTGGAGCGCGAGGAGCTATCACAGAGAATTTGGAAGACTTTCGAAGAACATTCATACTTCCGAAATCTGTGATTAATGACATTGTTGTCAGAGCCATTCGCGGTTCTTGTCGCATAATTTTAAACCACCTGTGCAAACCATTCTGAAAGTAACCATCGTCATTCTCTACTCCAAAATACAAGTAACAAGAGTACTGTGTCTTATGACAAGCATCGATAGTGATGTCAGTTGTTAGTGAATAAATTTTACTTTCTTTCTCTCACTTTTGACCTATTAGTAATATATTTTTGCACAAATGTCTATAAATTTAGGTATATTCTTGCAAGAAAGTCTATAGGTATCTTTATACCTGTTAGTTTTTATTCTTGCACAAATGACTATAACTTTATATTCGTGCCATGCGCGGATATAGCCCTCTTGTACTGGGGGGGCACAATCGCACAATATACCTAACTAGCAAGCCGCTTCGCAAGCCTATCGCACGCACACACATACACACACACACAAACACACACACACACACACACACACACACACACACACACACACACACACACACACACACACAAACATACACACATACACAAACACACAGACACATACACACACAAATGTCAATATTTTTCGTGTCACCTATCCATTTCTTGTCCTTACTGGAGCTCAAGAATGGCTCATCAGAATTTCGCGATCGATATGTCAAATGAAGACTCCAACCCTTGCAAAAACATTCTCGCTTTGAGTTGATAGGTCGTCAGGACAAATTTCGAGAAAAATGTCATTCAGGTCAAAAAACGTAAACACTTTTTGTTTACCCATCCATTTTATGCCCTTACTGAATGTAGCTCAAAAACGGCTCATCAGAATTTCGTGATTGATATCTCAAATGAAAACTTGAACTTTTGCTTAAAACTTTCTCTTTTTGAGGTGATACGCCGCCGCCGTGGCGCCGTCACGATAAATTTTGAGAAAAAAAATTTAATTTCGGTCGAAAAAATGTGATTTTTGTCACCCATCCATTTTTTGTCCTTACCCCGTGTAACTGAACCCCAGAGATTAGAGATATATTCCCTGATCCAAATGGACCTATAGGTAAAATTTCAGGTTTCTCGGACAATCTGTGTGGATTTGACAACTTTATTATTTAGTTATTTCTTATTGGTCTTAGAATTGGGAATTATTTTGGGTCCCGTGCCCCCCTAACTTATTGAGATCTTCTTTTTAACGGGATTATTTTTAGAATTGGGAATGATTTTGGGTCACGTGCCCCCCTAGCTTATTGAGATCTTTTTTTTACGGGATTAGTCTTAGAATTGGGAACTATTTTGGGTCCCGTGCCCCCCTAACTTATTGAGATCTTCTTTTTAACGGGATTAGTTTTGAAATTGGGAATTATTTTGAGTCACGTGCCCCCCTAGCTCATTGAGATCTTTTTTTTTTTTTACGGGATTAGTCTTAGAATTGGGAACTATTTTGGGTCCCGTGCCCCCCTAACTTATTGAGATCTTCTTTTTAACGGGATTAGTTTTAGAATTGGGAATTATTTTGGGTCCCGTGCCCGCCTAACTTATTGAGATTTTTTTTTACGGGATTAGTCTTAGAATTGGGAATTATTTTGGGGCCCGTACCCCCCTAACTCATTTTTCTTACGGGGTTAGGTATAATGAAATTGGAGAAACACCGCTTACCGAAAAAATCTGGGGGGGCACGTGCCCCCCGTGCCCCCCCCCCTATATCCGCGCATGATTCGTGCACTAAAGTCTATATCTTTATACCTATTAGTTTATACTCTTGCACACAAGTCTATAACTTGTATGTATGTATGATTTTATTTGTGGTGAAGCACAAGGCCCCTTCACAATTTTTGTGGGTAGCGCAGTATTACTAAGAGCCTTCACATTTCAAATTATTCTATTACATTAATTTCTTTTTACTCTGGTAATGCCGCCACTGGTCGCTACTGATACAAGTAACTAATCATTTTTCCTCACGAGGTATGAGTGGACCCCGAACATCCAAGTGCAGAGCAGAAAAATTCATACCCCGCTGGGAATTGAACCCAGGTCACCATGCGTGCAATGCCTAGCGCGCTAACTCACTCTGCCACGGTGACTACTCACAAGTCTATAACATTATATTCTTGCACAAATGTCTATAACTTTATATTCTTGCACAAATGTCTATAACATTATATTCTTGCACAAATGACTATAACTTTATATTCTTGCACAAATTACTATAACTTTATATTCTTGCACAGAAATCTATAACTTTATACCTCTTAATAGTTTATATTCTTGCACAAATGTGTATAACTTTATATTCTTGCACAGAAATCTATAATTTTATACCTATTAGTTTATATTCTTGCACAAATGTCTATAACTTTTTATTCTTGCACAGAAATCTATAACTTTATATTCTTGCACAGAAATCTATAACTTTATACCTTTAAATTTATATTCTTGCACAAAAGTCTATAACTTTATATTCTTGAACAGAAATCTATAACTTTATACCTATTAGTTTATATTCTTGAACAAAAGTCTATAACTTTATATTCTTGTACAGAAATCTATAACTTTATACCTATTAGTTTATATTCTTGAACAAAAGTCTATAACTTTATATTCTTGTACAGAAATCTATAACTTTATACCTATTAGTTTATATTCTTGCACAAATTACTATAACTTTATATTCTTGTACAGAAATCTATAACTTTATACCTATTAGTTTATATTCTTGCACAAATGACTATAACTTTATATTCTTGTACAGAAATCTATAACTTTATACCTATTAGTTTATATTCTTGCAAAATGACTATAACTTTATATTCTTGCACAAATGTCTCGGCAAGCTCGTAAAATCCAACTTGAAAGCATTCATTCTTGTTTCCGCCATTAAAAATCTCTCGTCTCTGCAATCGTTTTACGACCCGCTGATCCTTTCCTCTCTATTGGAAACCCAGTGAAGGATTCCCAGTCCACGTCATGCAATTCTTGTAGGAATGGAACGGGAATAGTTCAGAGATCTTGAGTTCGATCCCCAGGTTTGACATAATTTTTAACAAAACAAAAAAGAAAATCCGTCCAAGAAACCTTCCAAGCAAAGAACACGTGACCGGAATGGAACGAGAATAGTTCAGAGATATTGAGTTCGATCCCCAGTTATGACATAATTAAAAAAACACTCGGTTTGTTTTTCTGCTAAATCTTTTGCCGACTGGTCGTCCGGCTGTCTGACAAAACCAACCAGAAACTAACATCAATAGAATAGGTCGAGTTATAACTTGTTCGAAAGGTCTTGATAATAGGAATTAATATCAACAAAATTTATCCTTCTTAAACTTACGGTTAACGAAGTATAGGTCAGGACATAGGGATATATTAGCCAGGACGGCTGACCTTGTATCTCGAGAATGGTATGTCGTAGCTTACTGAAATGTGTTGCAATGAACTTCTCTCAATGAGACTTTTAAAAAATATGCCACAAGACATACCATTCCATTTAACATTTTAAAGTTGGTCCGTGCCTAGCCTAGCCTGACTGGGCAGTGTAGACATTTTTTTTCTGAAAATTAAGTAATACGGGTTTTTGCGTTTTTCTATATCTTCAGCCGTTCTTGAGATACGGGGGGTGGGGTGAGACTTAATGGACACCCTGTATACTAGCTAAAACACGGCAATTTGTCGCCAATAAGTTTTTTGCCAATAGCCGGTGTCCTATAAATATATAGAATTTTAAAAATCTTTCTTACTCTGTGCCAATTGGGAGTCATTTTGGTCCAGCCTTTTCGGAGTTTTGCTGATTATGTATGAATGAATGTAAATTAATTTTATATACTAAGGTATGTATCACTAGGGGGCGTTAAACAGATACGGTTACAGCCTTTTCAGGCCAAAAGAAAATACCACAAATAAGTGGCGCCTTTTAGCGGTATTTTGGGGGGACCCGCATTGACTATAACTTTCTTATTTTTCATCTTAGATGGGTGTTGTGACATATCAAATCCAATGATTTTGAGGTGCAGATTACGAATTTAATATTAATTTTTAGTTAAGTATTCGTTGAGTCACCAGTGGCGGAATTTGATTTCTTTTTGAGGAATAAGTTCATTATTTATTTTATAAGATACACGCCTAATTACGAATTTGAAATAAAAATGGATAAAAGTTAGTGGGAAGTGCGCGAAAACAATAAAAAAATAATGCATAGGTATAAACTCAGTTTCTCGACTTTCTCGTTAATACAGGTTGATTCTTTTTGTGAGTAGTATGTCTGCATGGTTCTTTTAAATGAATGGTACATGGTAAAATTGTATTGTAAAAAAATATGCACTATTTTCCACCTTGACCAAGTGGGATAGAACAAGGTTCGAATCCCGATGAAGTTGGATTTTTTCGTCTGTGTACTAATAGTGAAGTGGTTAAGGCACTAGTCTGGTAATCCAAGGTAATATAGGGATCCGTGGGTTCGAAACCCACCCAGTGCATGAAGTTTTCTTCATTAATTTGAGTTTATGACCACTTAATAGTAAGACTCTGAGGGTTGGGTGGTAGAAAATGCTTTGAGCATTAACCTCGCCTGGTGGATACCTTTCACTAAAGAGTATTATTATTATTGGATATTACGCGGTCCTCTCATATCCGTCCTCTCATGTAAGACTGTGAGATCTCCAAATTAGGGGTCCAATATTTTAATTGGACTTTACTGTAAAATGTTGGTAGGTATCTGATTCGTTTTTAAAATGAAAATGAGCTCTATTTTCACCAAATTGGCGCTTGTTTATTTTTTTACTTTAAAGATTTTTCCCAAATACTTACGTTTGAATTTTCTGAATAGATACTAGCGATTCTTCTGAAAATTAGAATTTTAATAAAATTTAATTCTTT
Organism: Bactericera cockerelli; assembly: GCA_024516035.1. Lineage (NCBI taxonomy): Eukaryota > Metazoa > Arthropoda > Insecta > Hemiptera > Triozidae > Bactericera > Bactericera cockerelli. Next base: position 50,664,085 of record CM044958.1, read on the forward strand.
GTAAGTTAAGAGATATTTCTATCCACCAATAATCAATAATAAGTTAGTACATACAAAATTATTAATTAAAAAGAAAATAATTACAAGTTATGCAATATTATAGGTAATATTAAAAAATATAGAAAAAAGAAAAGAAAAAATAAAAAATTTAAAAATACATGCATCCTAACTACACAGGCTATCTATGTCTATGGCAATCTCTTCCACCCAACCCTAATGGCAGATCTGGCACTTGTGTTCAGCAAACTTATCCATTTCCCCCACCCTTGCCTCTCTCCTATAACAGTTTTTTGCACAAGCTTTCGTCCTTCCTGCTTCTCTGACTTGAAACTTTCTGCAGCTTCACCTATTTTATTTCTTTTTAAGGCCTCTCCCTGTTTTATTCTCCATACTTTCTGCTCATGGGTCATAAAAACTCCGAGAGCCATGTCAGAAGAGGAGGAATTTTTATCTATTCTTTTACGTTTTTAAACATCACATTTTTATGGCCCTTTTTTGCCGATGCACATTTTTATGAATGCACTTTTTGTGCATTTTTTAGATTAAACTTTGCATTTTTTTTATGGCTATATTTTCCTCTCTAATTATATTCATTTTAAGTTTATGGCGATTTTTATTTCGTTTCTGCACACACTGAATCTATTTGTATTTGATGTCTCGGATACCTGATGGTTGAGACATGTCTCTGGCTATCTGTATGTATGTAATTGACGTGAATAGGTATTTATGTTTAATTTATGTAATCATATACGTAAATAAACGTGAAAACATGGACTCATTCATTGATTGTCTCAGACTTTCATTCATTCAATGACCCCTGTATGTCTTCTTTCTACCCAAGGGGTTGGACGGGGTTTTATTTATTTATTTACACTTTATTAATTGAACATACAACACAGATAATTACAAATTAATATACAATGTAAGAGTAGAAAAAAGAGAAAAAAATAAATAAATATAGGTATGTCCTAACTAAAGGTTATTCAAAACTCAAGGTTTTGAACGGAGGTACCTACTGCCAAATTTGGTTGGAACCTTATTGAAAAATACTTTACCTTTTTGAATGATAAAGGTAGCATCGAGATTACGAGATCTAGTGCTAGTAGTTGATAAAAAAACAAGTTATCGTATTTGTGTTAATCGCTTTTGTGATACCACAACTATAATCAAACTCGCTTTACTAAATCTACGCTGAAACCGGGACTTGAACCACCGACCACCCGGTTACAAGTCCGCCGCCTTGTCCATCGAGCTACTGAGGTCGGTTCTAGTGCTAGTACATCATTTTACGCCCTTTTAATGTAAAAAATAAAAAGATAAATACATAAATTTTGGATATTATAGGTCCTACTATAGTAAGGGATTTTTTTGTGAAAGTTATAGTATAGGGGCCCGTTTAATCGTATATAAAATAAGAATATCATCTCCAACCAAACATCATAGCGGATCCTTTTTTGAAAAAATGTACCTTTAAGGGCCAAATAATAATACAAGGTCAAATTCAAAATAAACCTGACCCTCCTTCAAAGAAGAGTTTCAACTTTCTTTCAGTCGAATTTTAGATGTTTTTTCGACCTTTCTTTAAAATACGTGTTTAAGATAATAAGTATATAAGTCACCTATTGCTTATGTGCATGTACATACATAATATGTACAATTGTACACCTATAACTATATTTTTAGTACAGGTGCATGATGACAAACTTAAATAAATTCTAATAGCATAATACGCCATAATTATACTAGAGTTATTGTTATGAATATTTTATTTAGTATTTTTGTAACCTTGATTGGAAAACAGGAATCAAATTTTACTGCCCAAATCGTATATCATATTTGAAAAATTCCCGCTAGTCACTCTAGCAGCGAATTTAAAAAAACGATTTTGCTAGACCCACTCTTTTCAGTCGAAACACAACAATATTTTGACAGCTTTTGTGTTAAAAACCATTCCCTATAATGTCAAAACCAGACAATAACATGAATACGAAAGTACCCTTTAAATTTAAATCTTAGCATCATAAAAAAATATTAAATTTATGTATCTTGAAAATATATCTAATATTTATTTTATTTCTCAAAGCTATAAACTGAGCAGAATAGTGTGCTTCTTATTATACTAATGTAGCCAATGTTAAATGGAAAAATAATAGATGAATGGATGAAGGTATGATGCTCTACTATCTAAAGATCATAAAAAAATGTATAAAAACCAGAAGGAAAACGCAAGAATTTTAGCGCTTTTTGCTTATTTTTTACTGCACTTTGATCCATGTCTAAAGCTGCAGCCCTAGCCGAAGAATAAGGTCTACCAAGTTATGTCATCGGAATATTTGAAACAGAGAGAGTCTATGTATGTCTAGGTATGTAACGCGATAAAAGTTGTAATTTTTGTCAAATCGAACTGAAATTTTCAGTGTATGTGTTTCTTTTGGACCATTGCATAAGAAGCTACGTCGAGGTAGGCTAAGAAATGATCACTATATCTACTTAAGACAAATAAAAAAACTGCATTTTTTTATCTGAAATTTAACCCTATCTAGATTGTTTTGTAAATTTTATTTGGCCAATCAGAGATCTTCTTATTTCCTAAACCTGAACGTGGAGTGGATCAGTATTGTTGGGTGGAAGAGATTGTCATCCTTACGCCAACCCTAATAGGGCACCAATGATTTGTTTTTTTTTTTTTTTTTTCATCTTTTTTTCTGACAAAGTTGGTACCGGACCTATCTATGTACTTTAAACTTCCCCCAGTGCAGCAATAGTCAGGGTCAATTTATGAAACAGGATTATATTCAAGATAAGCCAGACTGCACGCCCTAAAGTCGGACTTTCAACCAATCACAGTGCACTATAGCTTGCGTTGAGGGACAAACTGGCTTATCTGAACTTTAACCCTTAACTGGTGAGCAGGGGTCTGACAGACCCCACGAAAATTGACTTTTGTCGTAGCGGCAACACCGTAACAGTTCTAATATTCGGGCCCCAAGAGGTAGTACACCCTGTAAATTACAAATATAATAATAATAAAAACTCTTTAGTGGAAGGCGAGGTTAATGCTCAAAGCATTTCCTACCACCTAACCCGGTATTATTATGTGGTAACAAACTCAAAATAATGAGGAAAAAATCCATGCACTGGGTAGGATTCGAACCAACGGATCCCTACGCTACTCTGATTACCAGACTAGCGCTTTAACCACTTGACTACCACTGCACAAAAAATATACTGTCCAGACAGCATGGCACCAACCTTTGTCTCAAACATACGTTTCTAACGTCACTCCAAGCATGACCATGTCATCCCTGTGTGGCGAAGTGGCACGTTAATCTTCACACGTGTCCATAAATCTCAAATCTCTCATGATTACCCCCTAGAAACTCTTCCAAAACTACCTGCTCTGTTTAACAAAAGTCTTTACACGAATTTTATGACCATTTTATGAGAAATTCTTACATAATTTTCCTTCGTTTCTTCGTGATAAAATGACATAGAAGATCGTAAATTTTTATGAAGGACTTTTACAACCGCTTTAGAATTTAGGAAATTGTGCAGTGAGCTATTAAAATCAGGAGACTACTGGTGTTCCCGCATTTATTGCGGATGTGACGCGATCAGGGGTCTTGGACGTTGACACTGCAACCTTTGCCCGTCCGAATGCACAAAAATGCATGTTCATCATGGTGCATCTCTGCATTACTCTGCAACATTTGCATCGGTACCAATAGTCGAGTGGTCGTTGGTTCAGATCCCACTTCATAAATTTTTCCTCGTTTCATTTGAGATCATGTGACCATAGTCGAACCCGAGTCTTCTGCATACCAGTCCAGTGCGCTACCACTCGTCTACAGTGACGACCCAAAAGTAGCCAATTTATTGGACACCGATACTAACTATTACCTCAGACATAAACCATTAAATCATAGTGTAATCCCCCTACAGATAATATTGTATTACAATTTAAGAACATCAAAAACTTGTAATGCAATAAAAGATGATTTTATAGGTAAAAATAAAAATTTAAAAATCATTAAGAATCAGACCATAAAATATTTTTTTTTTTATGATTTTTCTCAGAATCGATTAGGAATCTTAACCACAGATTATTTTTGTATCATTGGCACCTTTTATCCTTGTGCAATGATAATTAAGTAGGGAGACAGCGAGCAACTGGGCATAAAATTACTGCTAAGTCCTTAGTGTTTCCCAATGCTTCGATGAAATATGGCGGTGGACTTTCAACCTTGAGATCGGTAGTTCGAGACCCGCAAGTGCGGAAAATTTAGCAGTGTGAGTTTGAGTGTGACATCACGATAAGTGTTTAACACAAATATGATAACTTCTATTTTTAGAACACTTTATTTTTATTGAAAAAAGATTTAACAGTATGAAAAGTTATCATATTTTTGTGTAAATTAATTTCGTGACATTTATCACACCTACTACTCAAACTCGCTAAGTCTACGCTGAAACCGCTAATTTGATGCTTTGACCACATAATAATGGAATCAAAATAAAGACCCGCAAAAGATGTGCGACGGCACAGTGAACGAATCTAGCAAGCCGAATTTCAAATCTACCCCCCCCCACCCCCCCCTCAACCCCTCCATAGGTAATACTATATTACTTTCCTTATCCTAAAATAAGGAAAGTATTGTATTCGTCGAAAATTTGACCTACCCACTTACCCAGTTTTTCACATTTCTGGACGAATCATAGCCTCAGGATACCAAAAAAGTTGTTTTCAGCCATTGGTCCGTGCGTCTGTCTGTCTGTGAACAGGATATCTCAAGAACGGTAAGAGCAAGAGACTTGAAATTTGGTATGCAAATTAGTTTTATACACCAGACGAACCACGAAACTTTTGGTTGAAATCTGCCGCAGAATACGGCCGCAAATATTGGCCGCAAGCGCCGTTTCTATGAATTGGTTAAAGATACAAAAAAAGTTAGAGTACAACATTTTCTTAAATTAAAAAAATAATAGGGGTCTCGTCTAATCATTTTTTGATATCTTGAACTTTTTGGACCTCGTCCGCTATTTACCGGTATTTTGGGGGGGACCCGCTGGACTAACTTTTTTATTATTCATCTATTATTCATCCTGTATGGGGATTGTGACATATCAAATCCAATGATTTTGAGGTGCTGATTACGAATTTGGCTTTTATTTTTAGCTAACTGTTACATTTGAGTCACCAGTGGCTTTTGGTCCTGTCCCCATTCCTAATATGATAAGGAAAGTCGTGTGATGTTTACACCAGATTTTTTTTTATTCAAAACAACAATATACCAATAACAAAAAATTGTTGTTCATTTTTTTTCAAAGCTGGTCCCTCACCTCAATCCTTCTTCGTACCAATACATTTTTTCAAAACAACAATATTATCGTAGATGGTCACTGTTTTCATTTTTTTTTTTTTTTTTTCAAAACTGACCCCTCATAAAAAAAGATCACACCCTAACCTAAAGTAGTGTAAAGTCTAAACCATATTAACTTATTAACCACACGTAATTGCCATAAAATATAGGCCATGTGTTAGCTAGTTTTAAATTTAGTCGAATGCAGTTGACTTATAAATGTTTACCGTAATTGGGTCTCGAACGTCCACCCTGGAAGTACCCTACAAGACAGTCCACCACTTTATCCATCGAGCTGCTGAGCTTGATTTCTCTTAAAAGTTAAATTGTCCTTATTTTCATTTAATGAACCTACGCAAATTTACCTTATATACTAACATACCTAACCAAGTTGTAACTATTGTATTTTAATTGTGCATATTTATACAACATGTATGTACACAATTAGGCATAAGAATAATATTAATTGAGACAAAAAATTGTATTATTTAATTGTTTAAGGATATTGCTTAGATTATTGGAAATTTGAATAAATATGTTTCTTTTTTATTTGCTATTTGCATCACGTAATGCCAGCATCACGAAATCTTCACCTTGCTGGACGTTGCTCAACTTCGGTGATCCTACGATTCACGATGCGAACTAAGCCAATCTCAAAAGGGACAAAAAAATAATCTAACATTAGGTGCGTGAAGATAGCACCCGACATTGAAGCTAGAATTTTGTACCACCTACCTTAACTATGTACTGTTAGGAACAACAAACCCTGAATTTTGTACTCCAACCGTAACCCCAGGAGAGAGGTTGAAACATGTCGGGTGCTAACTTCACGCTAGCACCCGACATTGAAGCTAGAATTTTGTATTCATATTCACTTGTCTAAAATCGAAAAACATCTCGACAGCAGTTCTCTGTTCAATGTTCCTCTCACCCTCTCACTTGCATTGTTCCATTGTTGATACAAATACGATGTTTTACAACCATGTTCTTCACACGTTGACAACATTTTCTGTAACACTAACATTTGTGAAGTGAAGTAGGTGTCGACAGGCGAGCTCAAGAGCTTACCCTATATTTGGGTTAAATAGTTGACCATTTAATAACGTGTAAATTATCGGGGTGTTCTACTTAATTCTTCACAGTTGGTTATTATAAAGCTTAAACCCAGCACTTCATCGCTGTTAAGATTCTTTTCCCATGGCTGGTGTCTTGTTTGGAATTAAAAATCCTTTCTTAGTACGTACTTACATAGCACAAGGAGACTCTGTGCCAAATTAGGAGTCATTTGGCATAGAGTTGCGGCCAAAAGCCAGAAAACAAAGCCCTATATGTAAATTTCCTAACACCATTTTAATGAAGGCTTGTCCTCCACCGAAATTTACTATTCTTTCCGCAGAACTTACCTCATATCAACAGCTGACGGATATATATAAAAAATTAACCACCCGCTTATGAAACTGACTTGAAATTTCGCTGAAACTCAGTCCGAAGATTGAAACTCAATTCGTTTGACTTGATGTTTCAACCACATAAATTATGCCAGAAATCGTAAAAAAAAGCCCGAGATTTTTGACTTATATGACTCCAAGATCTCTCCTTTACTTCAGAGAATAAGCAGTTGTAGAGCATACAATATTTTCATTAAGAAATTAATGAGAAAATCTGTTCAAAAGTTACAGGGTGTTGGTACAAACACATAATAATTATACTTGATTAGAAATAATGATAATCATTGAATTATCAACAGTCTACAGCACGCTACTCCATGATTATCATGGGTCTGACACGGGTTGTCATAGTGATGACACGGTTTGTCATAGTGATGACATCGGTTGTCATGGTGATGACAATTTGTTATCAAATTTCTCTGTGGCATTACTTTTAATTCTCAAAAATATGTGACTACAACATCTTTTTACACATTCATCAGTATAAACAGAAAAGTGAGAAGTTGTACTAGATGTACATGAATATCAGAACATACCTGGACAGCTGTTTCGAGCTCATTTGCTCTCATCAGCAGGTAATAGTTCTGAATAGCCATGTCATTAACAACATCTCCATTTTAATCAGTAAATCAGTGAAATGTTCTGAATACCCATGCCTTCATCAACATCTCTATTTTAATCAGTAAAAAGTTCTGAATATCCATGCCATCAACAACATCTCTATTTTAATCAGTAAAAAGTTCTGAATATCCATGCCATCAACAACATCTCTATTTTAATCAGTAAAAAGTTCTGAATATCCATGCCATCAACAACATCTCTATTTTAATCAGTAAACCAGTAAAAAGTTCTGAATATCCATGCCATCAACAACATCTCTATTTTAATCAGTAAAAAGTTCTGAATATCCATGCCATCAACAACATCTCTATTTCTATCAGTAAATCAGTGAAAAGTTCTGAATACCCATGCCATCAACAACATCTCTATTTTAATCAGTAAAAAGTTCTGAATATCCATGCCATCAACAACATCTCTAATTTGATCAGTAAACCAGTAAAAAGTTCTAAATATCCATGCCATCAAGAACCTCTCCATTTTAATCAGTGTAATGAGGCCACCCTGTACGTGTGGAATCAATTTTAGTCCTCTAATACTTTGTAACTCGTAAATCAAACTTGTGGAAACACATAAATGTTTTACGATATTTCGCCGCCACAGGACGAGTCATCACTGCAATCCGACTAGTAGGGTGAAACTAGACACGATTTTTTTTTTTTTTTTTTTTCATTTTTTTTTTTTTTTAATGAAGGAGGAATGAATTCCCAGAACAAAATAATTAAAGTGTGCCAAAAAAATATATTAATTTTGTAAAATTTTGTATAATTACTTACCTTTTTTATTTTAAAGAAAAGAAGAAGTTCATGGTCAGGGCTCTTTACCTTTTTTACACCCATGTCATTTCGGTAGCGGAAAAAATCGTTCAGAATTTTCCGCTTCGGCCGGGATTCGAACCCGCAACCTCCGGGTCAGTAACCAATACTCTTAATCACTGAGCCACGGAGGTCGCCAGAATTATTTAACCTAAAGTGTCCATGGTTGACAAATCTAAAGATAGAAAAAACCATGCAGGTAAATTTTGTATCACGTACCTAAGAGTTGGGTGGAAGAGATTGCCATAGGCAATAACCCCGCCCTTTAACTAGGACATATGTTTATATATTTTTTTTCTCTTTCCTTTTTATTGTTTATATAGGTATTGTTTCAATTTTTTTCATTGTTATCCAATAATTATTTGTATTGTACATAATTATGTCTTCTTATCCAATAAAATCTAATTTAATAATAATAAGAGTGAATATTATAATTTATTGATTACCTACTGGTATATTTAGCCTCAGTAGCTTGATCGATAAGGCGGCAGACTTGTAACCTGGAAGTCGGTGGTTCAAGTCCCGGTTTGAGCGTAGATTTAGTAAAGCGGGTCTCACTATAGTTGTGACTACTATTATAGGTAATTTATTGATTTCTGATGGTATTACATAGCCCATCAGTATCAGGGGAAAAAATGATAGCTTTGTAACGATAAATAAGAAGAAGAAACGATAAATAAATACTTACAATAAGTGATTTTCAATTGCGCAATGAAAGAAATTTACGATAGCATTGAATTTATTGTTTACATGTCAAATAATTTATGATTTTGTGCCTGTTGTAATATTGGTAATTTTTTATTGTATATTTTTGTTGTTCTTAAACAAACAAATCTGCAAGCTGAAGTTTCGTTGCATGCTGATAAGAATTTATAGGTTTCAAAATGGCGTCTTTATACAAGTAGTAATGTGAAATCACACGTCTTAGTTTTTTTAGAAATTGCAAAGATATCTACCTCTAGTTTAACAACTAAAGGATTTGACGTATAAAAAGTTTTACTAAATTCTGAAAGGTTGGAAGGAAGTATGTACCTATAACAATAACCCCCTTTTTTTATTCATCATCATTCCTCCACTGACTGGCTACCATCGTTCACGATGGTAGCCAGACAGTGGAGGAATGACTCTGCACTTCTACCCTTGTCTTCACAAGGAGGCTAATAATGTAATAATTGACAAGATCCCCAAGAACCAAGCCAATGCTAGTCTACTCCCTGTTTATGTTCCCCAGCCAGACTTTTTTTCTTCTCTTTTTTCATGGCCTTTTATTGCACATTGATCAAATAAACACAGGCGTTGATTCAAATTAGAGGCTTTTGATTTTTTTTAAACTCTAAAATCTATGGAACCCCCCCTATTTTGGTTTAGGTATAGTACAGGGTGCGGCGCGGGAATGTCCCCTTTTTAATATTCGATTAAAAAAAGGCTGTCAGTCTTACCTGATGCTTGTTGTTGAATGTTGAATTATCATCTAGAAATATGTAAGGTTTGATTTTATTTAGTCTTGAAGAGTACACCATTCAAATGACGACCGTCATTGTCGATACACTGCTGAAGGCGATTTGTAAAGTTTCGCTCTACTTTTTCCAACATTGCGACAGGTATACCGGGTATACGGCCTATTTCACGGCGAATGTTGTTTTTTAACTCTTCAAGTATTCTTGGACGATCATTTCTGGCCCTTTTCTCTTCTGAACACAACTAGCAGTCTCCCGAAAATTGGTCACCCACCTTAGTATCGACTTACGACACGGAACCGGATCAGTAAAACGAAAAATAACTCTCCACGCAATAAGCTTTCTGTTGCTTTGATAAAGTCATTTTGACAACTGAGCTAAATTGAATTCGAAAAAATTAGTAGTTTGTGCATCTTCTAACTTTGTTTGAATTTGTCTAATTAGAAGTGCGGCTTCACACTGGGCAATTCAAAATGGGACATTACCGCGCCGCACCCTGTATATTATTATCTACTCTATTTTTCTCTCGGAACCAATTTCCCATTTACCTCGGGGCCCTAAGCCTAACCCCGCCCTTTAGATTGGTCATGTTTATTCTTTTACTTCATAGAAATTTCTAATAATTATTTGAAATCGGAAGAATTGGGTTCGATTTTGTAATAAAAAATTTTTTTTGCTCCGATTGCAATTTTTTTCATTATTTTGTTTACTAAGGTATAATTTTTTTGAAGTTTCGTGCAATAACTGGGTAAAACCCTGTCTTTGATGATAAGGAGACATTTAGAACATTCTGGAAACACCCTAAATGGCCATAGCCCATTTCATAATAATATTGTATTAGGTCCACCATTCATGCAATAAATTTTCTGGAAAAACCCAGAATGGCCATAGCCCATTTCATAATATTGTACTAGGTCCACCATACATGCAATAACTTGAATATCTCAACAATTTGTTGTCATCAACAATCGGTATGAACCTATCCCTTGGTTCAACAATAGGCAGAAAACCATAAAAGTGAACAATTGCAGCTATACTTGTATAAAGAGTATTGTTTTCAATTTGTAAAGAACTTACAAAATGATGAAATTTTAGCTTCAAGTGTAAAATGAGCCTAATGATTGCCAATGCACGATTTACAAATATAGTGTGTGGGTGGATTAAGATGTCCTAAGCTGAAAAAGTAGAAAGATAGTAAAGTTAACCTAAGAATAACATTCGTTATCTATGTATATCCGTTAAGTATTATTTGTTCTTTAAGTAAAGTACTTTCAGTATAATTTTCAGCATAATGCATTTTATTTTTGACATATGGTACTTGTAGTATTTTATCATATTTTTTTTTTTAACAAAATGATGACATATTGAAAAAAAGTATAATATAAAAAAAAATGGTTGATACTTTTAGTGTAATTTTCAACGTCAAAATCAAACGAAAAAAACAAACTCTGCGCTCACTTGTATGACATTGCTTTGAGACTGTTGCTCAATACTTTGACAGCATCGATTTCCTGTGAATATGATCATAAGTATTATGGTCACTTTAATATCATCATTGTTTGAAATCCAGGCATATGATTTCCTATTGTGTCAATCAATTCCACACTTTTTTATAGTGTTCCATACTCTTTGTATACTGTCATACTTCTGAGAAACAAAGACGTTCATGAAAACAGTACGTGCTTTTCTGTAGAACTATCAAGAAAAAAAGAAATATTAAGGCCATGCCGGTGTATTTCCTTAAGCTGGCAAATGACCACTCCCAAATTTACCCTGGGCCCAAGTGTATTTATCACAGAATGTGTTAAAAAAACAGACCAAACTGTAATGGTAGTTATCACTAAAAAACAGAAAGTTGTACTTGGAAGTACAATACACAATTATACTGGCCGGATTGCCAGCATCACGAAATCTTCACCTCGCTGGACGTTGCTTAACATCGATGATCATACGAGAACCGATGCATTCAACGAGAGAAAATGAAATTCAAAAAAATATTTTTTTTAAAAAATTTAATTTGTTTACACTTATAAAAATGCACAGTAGCAGTTCGAAGGGAAATCGTAAAGTGACTTATAAAGTTTTATGAATCGGAAATACTTTACACTTTAGCTTTTCGTAATTCGTCAAGTATGAAGTGTAATATATTTTATGAAATCAGCCCCAAGTCACATAGTAATAATCCTTTCTAATAGATATTATTTTAATAATATATTAAAAATAGTGTACGTGTACGATGGTACATATATACTTGATTTTTCAAACTACCCCAGAACCATTGGAGACAAAGAACAGAAATTTTCATTCGACTCAAAAAATAAAATTGCAACGATATTCTGAAATTTTCGGTAGAAAAATCAAAGCCGTTTTGAAACGGCTGATGTATTCAGTTTTTCTATTAAACATTAAACACCCTGTATAAATTATATTTCTATTAAACACCGTGTATATTACAGAGATGCATTTGCATATTGTGTAGAATTCAGTTTTGTCTAATTCTCACAAATTTTTAAGTTGCATATAAAGTGCATATTCAATGTATAAAGTGCATGTGTGCATACGTACACTTTACGGAGGTTGATGCACTCGTAAAAATTGCAACACAGCAAACTGTATTAAATTTGCAATAAGGAAAATTCGCATTTTTTCTGTCGAGTGATGCATCAATGACTAGAGAATGTTTTTCTCTTGTCCAGATCTAATCATACAAGGTGGTCAAGTGTTTTTTGATAACTAGTTGAGAATCAGTTCTAGGTGACGTTCTAACGCTAAAATATTCTCAAATCATTTTTCGAAAAGTGTCGTCGAACTGAGATATTGAACAAAAAATATAAAAATCCGAAATCCCCCTATCATGTTTTTCACTAATCGTATGTCAACTTGTCAAAATGTTACGTCTCTTGTGGGATTGGAAATTAAGGGTTAATTAATAGACAAAATCGAGTTCTTAAGTCATAACACGAGACTAAGCACTACAGAGGTATTACAACAAACGCCTATTGATTTCGCCCTAAATATTTGGTGTCTAGTTGTCTACTTCAGAAAACCATTTTCAAATGACTCAATAGGAATTTTTTGAAGAAAAAAATGTCCTCTAGAAAGTCTAGATTTTTTTTTCATCATCATAGCGTCATCGTGAACGATGGTAGCCAGAAAGAGGAGGAATGACTCAGCACTTCTACCACTTTCTTTACAAGGAGGCTAATAATTGACAAGGGTCCCTAGAACCAAGCCAATGCTGGTCTACTCCCTGTTTATAGTCCCCCAAAACCTTGGACACTCTGTTTCAATTTCTACGTGATAAATAATGTTCACCAAATCGTCACTACATATTTGACTGACAGACTATTGCAGTAAGTTAAAGTATGATTTCTTTGTAGTGGAGCACAAGAGCCCCACATTTTTTGTGGGTAGTGCAGCATTACTATGACAGCCTCCGTGGCGTAACGGTTGTGACGGTTGTCCAGAGATCCTGAGTTCGATCTCCGGTCGGAGCAGACATTTCACACAGAAAATTCTCTTCCCTCCGTATATGTGAGGCTGGCATTTCCGCCCCTACCCAGGCTCGGTGAGGTTAATGTGGGTAACTGGTACAATTCCCAGCGAATTCAGGATAAAACCTCCGGCCTAATCCAGGACGTTAAACAAAATAGAATCGTTGGCGTTAGGAAGGTCATCCAGCCGTAAAAAAGTGCCAAAACCAACCAACCTCAACCATGAGGTTGAACAACGTCGACCCTTCTTGAGCGGGTTAGGGCAGAGTAAAAGAAGCATTACTTTACTTAACAGATTATTTTACATTATTTTCTTCATAGGCTGGTAAAACCTAATATGGCCAATTATTAGAATATAGACTTTTTTTTAAGTGGGGTTTAACGTCGCTTTCAACTGCCATGGTCATATCATGACGGGGGTTTTACCCTCCATTCGCAGGAAACTCACAAACCTGCTACTCACATTGACCTCACCCAGCCTGAGTGGGGCCGGGAAAAGCCAGCGTCACGAGAATTAGAATTTGAATGGTCACCCATCCAAGTCTTAACCTCGCTGGATGTCGCTTAACTTCGGTGTTCTGAAGGGAACCGGTGTATTCAACATGCCATCGACGCTGGCTAAGCATTACTTTACTTAACAAATTATTTTACATTATTTTCTTCATAGGCTGGTAAAACCCAATTTGGCCAATTATTAGAATATAGACTGGTTAGGGTTCAACAAGCGAAGCACCAAATAATATCAGCCAGCGTCGATGGCATGTTGAATACACCGGTTCCCTTCAGAACACCGAAGTTAAGCGACATCCAGCGAGGTTAAGACTTGGATGGGTGACCATTCAAATTCTAATTCTCGTGACGCTGGCTTTTCCCGGCCCCACTCAGGCTGGGTGAGGTCAATGTGAGTAGCAGGTTTGTGAGTTTCCTGCGAATGGAGGGTAAAACCCCCGTCGTGATATGACCATGGCAGTTGAAAGCGACGTTAAACCCCACTTAAAAAAAAACATTGTTATGGACTAGTAAAACTAATACCCCCCCCCCCCAAAATAAGTATGGTAAAAAAGAAGTTAGTGCGCCTGACTTTTGAACTTTTGATTTCGTTCTCGTTTCCCAACTCGAGGCAAATATATTTTTGATTATAGCAGAGTTTTTTTTTTTTTTTTTTAACAACTGCACAGAATATTAATTTGTGCACATGAACCCATGGCAGTTATCTATGTACGAATTATACGAACCATATAGATATGTACATACATGTACATATATTTATGTAATCATAATACACACATTTAATCCACGAGCGTCGAATTTTCTCACAATCGCTTAGTAAAAAAATGTTTATGGCAATAAATCATCGGACATAAGTAACATACATGAGCTTGTAATCATACGAACTTTGTTTATACTTGTGGAGTCCAATCCTGGCAGAAAATAAATTGAAGGCACGTGGATCAGAATTCTGGCGAATAATTACAGAGAAACGCCAAGTGGACTGTATAAGAAACTAGCTGAAACCCGGTACTATGTCGCCGTTAAGGTTTTTCCCCGTGGCTGGTGTCTTATTTGAAAATGGTATAGATATTTTAAATAGATAGATATTTTAATTTTGATAATTTTCTAGATAGTTTGACAGTGGTTTAGGGGGGGGTCAACTCTTATGAAAATTTCAATTTGGTCTGTGGTATTGTGAACAGACAACCAACCCCTAAGATTACATAGTCAGACAACACGGACAGATTTGAGTTTTATATACGATATGTATAAAAATGAGACTTACTGAAACTAAAGTATTTTTTTTTTTTTCAATTTGGGTTTTAACGTCGCTTTCAACTGCATGGTTATATCACGACGGGGGTTTCACTCTTCATTCACTGTAAACTCACAAACCAGCTACTCGAATTAAACTCACTCAGACTGAGTGGGACCGGGAATGGTCAGCATCACAAGGGTTTTAATTTGAATGGTCACCAATTCCTAACCTCGCTGTACGTTGCTTAACTTCAGTGACTGATGTATGAGAGCTGGTATATTCAACGTGTCATCGACGCGCGACTATAGCTGCACTAAAGTTAAGTGTTGACGAAAGAACTTCGAATTGACTGTTGGTTGGCCCTAAAGGCTATTGGACAGTTTTGAAGTGGCGTTAGTAAGTTATTTTCGGCTAGAGAATCAAACACCTCGGCCGAGGTGAGAAGAAAGCCTATACAAAGAAAGAGACAGCGCTGCAGAGTGTAAGGTTAGTACAAAAAATAGCTTAATATGTTACTATAATAATAATATATAATAATAATGCTTTTCTTTGTGTTATTATGTCACAATTTTAGTGGGTAGCGCAGAATCATAGGACTTTTTAATTTACAATATCTTGTATTATTTTTTTGCCTAAGATTCTGCCACTGGTCGCTGCTTCACATTTAAGCAGCTACTCATTTTTCCTCACGAGGTATGAGTGGACCCCGAACATCCAAGTACAGAGCAGAAAAAATCCTCCCCCGCTGGGAATCGAACCCAGGTCACCATGTGTGCAATGCCTAGCGCGCTAACTCGCTCTGCCACAATGACTACTTAAATGTTACTAAATACATATAGTAACATAATAGAGCAGATGATCCTTTTTTTATGTATTTACTTATTACAGATAATAGATTTCTATCATTTGTAGTCCAGAAGGCAAAGTACTCAGAATACTTGAGCAATTTCCTCTCTGTATTACAAGTGACGTTTATATGGCAATGATTTAGACAAGTATGATTTAGACAAGTCTTTTTTTTGAGACCATTATTAAACATGTTGGATCAAGTTTTATTTACAAATGACATACAAATGACATAGATATTGAAATTAATAAACAAAAACGCTATCAAGGGTGGTGCTAATGCCAACGCCCTTTTCTTCCATGATATAATCCAGATTTAAAATAGCTCTTTTGTTGAGATTGTCTAGATAAAAAATTCTTAGATAAAATAGCGGTATTCGCGCCCGTCATACAACATTGTCAGTGACATGATTCCGCTCGTGTGAGCACAAGTGTACCGTTTAGGAAATAATTAATTGTCTCTTCACCTGATGTATAAATTAATTCACCTATGTGTAAATATATTTTATATACTTGCCCGGTGCATTCCATGTATGTACAGTTTATTTTAGTCTATTTACTTGGCAATAAGTAAATATTTAAGTATTACCTACATTGTAGCGTGAATGTACAGTTGAACATAATAATTGTATGTATGTCACGGGAGCATCTGCAAAATTGCAAGTAGGTAAAAAAAATCTCAACTTCTTATGAGAAGTTTTTTTTTTAAACATACTTTCGGTTTGTGTCAATTACATAATTGTGTTAATCTCACTAACAAAAAACTAGAGAGTGCGTTATTTGCACGAAATTTGACAGTTGTTGGGAGGTTTGGGTTTGGGAATTTTGAACTCGGAAGTTAAATTTGTTTCCCTACTTTTTGATCAACTAATATCCGGTATTATTTGCACGGATAGAGACTACAAATGATGAAACCATTGCATCTATCTGCAATTCTGCAGTTTAATTACCTATGCTGTTGAATGTCTATGGATGTATGCAGTCTATGTATGTTGTTGAATGTTTATGTATGTAACTATTTATGTATGCAATATGCAGTCTATGTAGTCATGTGGTTAACGCGCTAGTCTGGTAATTCAGGTACCGCAGGGATCCGTTGGTTTGAATCCCACCCAGTGCATGAATTTTTCCTCATTAATTGGAGTTTCTGACCACGTAATAATAAAACTCTGAGGGTTAGGTGGTAGAAAATGCTGTGAGCATTAACCTCGCCTGGTGGTTACAGTCCACTAAAAAGTGTTATTATTATTATATATTTTGTTGTATCTCTATGTATGTATGCAATACATATGTATGTTGATTACACAAAAACATTGAGAGCATGCCAGACTCGAGAAAACCGCAACAGTGTGGCTGTTAAACTGATTTATCTTCTGTTTTTTGACGGAAGATTTTATTTTGTACAAATCACACGTGTTGTTTTTTAGTGGGACATTCTGCCCAGAGGAATTCTTATAAATACTGGGCTGCCTACGTCTTCTATTTTGTCAAGTAAATGAGTTTCTTTGTGTTATTTAACACTATTTTACAACTGAACGATTCTTTAGCATATAGAATTCTCGATTATTTGATACGGTGCCGGTGGTTTCAACCTTCATTCCTTCGAAACTCACAAACCTGCTACCCATATTAAACTCAACCAGACTGGATTGGGCCGGGAATAGCCAGCATCACGAGGTTTCGAATTTGAGTGGTCACCCACAAAGCCCTGACCTCGCTGGACGTTGCTTGAATGGTGATGTATTCAAAGTACCACCAAAGGCGTCTTACACTACTTTAATTCACTACGTCTTAAAAAAAAAAATTATATCTAGTCTTTTTTTTTCTTCTTTTTCTTTGGTTTAACGTCGTTTTTTCAACTGCATGGTCATTGGTCATATACGACGGGGTTGTTATGTCTCCAGCATCACGAAATCTTCACTTCGCTAGACGTTGCTTAACTTCGGTGATCTTACGAGAACTGGTGCATTCAACGCGCCATCAAAGTCTGTTGAAGTGTTAGAAAAGAAACTGATCGATACAACCTCTTTAGTCTCTTTAAACTGACCCACAAAAGCTTTGGGTCCCCATTGTCTGTCCCGGCAGCTCAGTGGTAAAGGCGGCACTCTGTGAATCCAAAGACTCCAGAGGTCGCGGGTTCGAAACCCAGCCGGGACATGACAAGTTATCCTCCCATTTGGGATTTTTACCACATAATAATACGCCTTGTGCTTACTGCTGGAATAATGGGACTTAAGAGTCCTAATCGGGCAGTAAAAATAAGATGTTATTATTATTATTATTGTTGTAGCAAAAAAGACCAACAAGCAGTCAGTTATTCCTGCAGTTGTTTTGGTGACATCATTATGACGTTAAATTTGTAATTCGAATTATTCGAACCATCGACCTCCAGGTTACTAGCACGCCGTCTTATCGATCCAGCTACAAAGAGGTGCATACGAAAAACAGAATATAACGCTGGCTATAAAAAATCCCATCTCTCTTTACACCTCTCAAATCCAAAACTTTTTTTCAAATCATCTAAATTCTCCCTCTGAGACTGCCAGCACGTGTCTCGTATTACGATTCTCTCCTGATAACACACGTCTCAAAGTTATTCTGCTGAGAGCGAATATTTTTAATCCAACTTGTGCCAAACTGTTGCTAGTCTGTACTTCTTCTTACTTGGTGGTCATGGCCAATAATAATAATAATACTCTTCTGTGTAAGGTAACCACCAGGCGAGGTCAATGATCCAAGCATTTTCTACCACTTTACCCTCAGAGTCTTATTATTGTGTGATCACAAACTCAAATTAATGAGGAAAAATTCATGCACTGGGTGGTATTCGAACCAACGGATCCCTACGCTACCTGGATTATCAGACTAGAGCTTTAACCACTTGACTACCAGTCAATGAGGTTAAACCCCCCAACATGATACATGACCATGCAGTTGAAAGCAAAGTTAAACCCAAAAAATTGGTTACAGACAGCTGGTTGAGGGTCGAATTATGAAACTGAATTAGAACATAGCTAAGCCAGACTGACCTTCAAGTTGGAGTTTCAACCAATCACAGCACACTATAGTCTGACTCTAGGGCCGGTCTAACTAACGTACATGTATCAATGTATCATTCACAACCATCTATACAAACCTTGAATCATCCCTAGAAGCAAAAAAGAAAAAGAAAAAAATGTTTAAAAATGTTAAAGTTTGTCAGTTACTGTGTCTCACGGCAAGCATCACAGTAATGTTCGTTTGTAGTAAATATATTTACTATTTCTTCTTCGTAGCTCTTAATGAAACCACTGCTCGCTATACATACAAGAGCTACTCAATTTTCCTCTTGAGGTATGAGTGTACCCCACACTGAGAAAAAAAATAGGCTGCATTCAAGCTATACGGGGATGCATGCAGACCAAAAACGGGACTGAATGCCGGCACTGTTCCTTCGGATGCCAGTGGCATCCAATACGGTGTAGTCAGACCTGGCATGCCAAAAAGTAGGGGAAATTGTGCCCAATTTCGGCTGCCACCTTGAAAATGCATAGACTGCACTGTTTTCTATTTTCGCTCCCACCTTGAAAATGCATTGACTGCACTGTTTTCTATTTCAGACTGGAGAATACAATGCCAAGATTTCTGTGATACAATGCCTGCCTTTTATTTGTTTACTCTTCTAGAATGATGGCATCCAGTGCATTATCAGGTTACAGGCTGCAGACACGCATTTGCATCCTACTCAAGAAGACCTGGCTTTCTATTTGTGATATCTTTGTTTTCTATTGTAAAAAATATCTTTCTACTTTGGACTGATGTGTTTCTTCTTCTAGAATGATGCAGCCTATGCATTATCAGAGAAGCTTTCTGTATTTGACATCTGGCATCCCCCTTTCGAGTATGTGGTTTACTATACTAGAGAAATAGACAGTCTTCATTAGAGGGCTTGGCACTCTATGCTCATTTTAATGCAGCCCACATTCCAGTACCTTTCATTACTAATATAGAATGAGTGCAGTCTATGCATTTACACCCGGCATTCCCTAGTAGTATTGCCTGCATTCTATTATTTCTCACCCGGCAATCCCTAGTGGGATTACCTGCATTCTATTATTTCTCACCCGGCATTCCCTAGTAGGATTACCTGCATTCTATGCATTCACACCCGGCATTCCATAGTAGGATTACCTGCATTCTATGCATTCACACCCGGCATTCCATAGCAGGATAACCTGGTATCCTGAACCAGAATATCGGGCATTCCATGCAGGTACTCTTTGTATTCCAGACCAGAATACCAGGTATTCTACTACTGGAACCTGGCATTCGACTATTGGAATACCATGCTTTCCAAATTGAAAGCATGGAATTCCAATAGTCGAATGCCAGGTATTCCAATAGTAGAATATCTGGTAGTCTGGTCTGGAATACAAGGTATTCTACATGCATGGATTAGAATGCTTCGGGAATGACACCTGTGAAACAAAAGCTAAGTATTTATTAAAATATTAAAAATACAAGAAAATACATTGATTGGAAAAAATGTGCGTTTTATTGAAAATTGTTGATAAAGTATAGGATACAGTTTACAAAATTACAAAGTATAGTAACAGCAGGTTAACAGTAATGTATAGTAGCGCTCATAAGTATTTTGAATGTTCCATTTAATTGAAATACTTTTGATGTCTAAAGTGAGTTTTTTCCTTTTCAATGCTCAAAGATAAGTAACATTGGCGAAATGGTTTTGCTGGCAAAAAAAATGAGATTTTGTAGTTGTGAAAATACTTTTGAGCGCTACTAAGTGTACATGGCCAAGTATACAAAGAGGAGGGTAACAGTAATCTACATAACAAAGAGTATACAAGGAGCAGGTTAAGCGTAATGTACATGGCAAAGATTGTACAGAGAGTAGTTTAACAGTAATGTACAAAGGAGTAGTATAATTTGCAAATTTACAAAAAAGGCAATACAGAGTAATGTACAAAAGCAGAGTAAGTAAAGATGTTTTATTTACATTACCTAATATATACCTCCTTATTGAAAGTCAACTTCAAGTGAGAAAAAATATCATTTCTAGTCTATTGTAGAACGTAGGCTGACAAACAAAGTGGAATTAAGCATAACTGTCAATGTATGTGGAATAACTGAATATAAATCCAAATATCTCTTGAAAACTAAATTTTCTGTATCTTTGACCTGGTATGCGAAATAGTGAAAGTCAAATTGCAGTGTTTCTAGAGCTCGACATAATAAAAGTATATCTTTAGTTTCTTTATGAATGAGAATTTTTTGCACTTTAACAAATTTTGGATCTTCAGTTTCAATTGAAAGGTCTTCCGTGAAAACATCGAGCTCTTTTACTGATAGCCCATCTAATTTAAACCACTTACAAGAAGCATAACAATGACTTTCCTCGAGATGATGAAGTTCATCTGTAGTCAAATCAAGAGAAGACAATTTGCCACATTTAAAAAAATTGAAAGCTTTTTTTGAATTTAAAATATGACAGAATGTAAGTTGAGCCCTGTCCGCTAATGTTTTACAAATATTTACTTTGTTGCAAGTTACTTTGGCGGAGATTTTTAGGGGTCTATGTTTTCCTTCAAATCTCATTGTCCAGTACGAACATAGAGGCCCAAATTTTTTCATCATACGTGCATAGTGTAGGAGATAATGAAATTTTGGTTTCAAAGAAGAGTCAGTCAGCCTACGATATTCTCGGCACAAGTTACTAACCAGATGAGATACTTGAAAATCTGTTCGATTCAGTATCACTTCAATTTGAACAAGAAGGCGGTCTAATAATTGTCTTAACAATAAAAATAGTTCCCAAACTTCATGATCTTCTGGAATGTAAGGACCTACAATCAGACCCAAGTACCTAATGATATTTGTCATTTCTGAAGCTGACGATTTTATTTTTATGCCTGATGATTTAGTTCCCGAGATAGCATTTACTGGCCTTGACGACGAGTCTGGACCAAAATTAAATGATTGAATTCCATTCTGAATTGCACTTAAAGAAACAATGTCCAAATGTACGAAAAAAGATAATACAAATTCAACTACATACCGACCTACCCCTTCTAATAGGTCATGCAATAAATCAACTGCAACATTTAGATTCAGATAAGAAGTATCTGAAGTGCTAATTGAAGTGAATGAACTATTCAATTCATTCTGACCTTCAGCATGAGACGTGTCAGAAGGTACATCAGGTAACATGTCAGAAGGCACATTGTCAGCAGATGACATGTCAGATGGAGATGGTACATTTAGTATATTCCAATGCGAGATTGAGTCAGAGTCACTAAGAGACTTAGGGGTGTGAAATCGGTATAGGTGTTTACGAAATGAGTTGCTGTTTGTATAATATGTTTTAGAAGATATTTCATCGCAATTACCTCAGTAGAAATGTTTGTGAAACCTATATTCACTCAGTTGACAGTACTTTGTGTAGTGAGTAATTAACTCCCTAACAGTAGAACGGGTAGCAGAACAGTAATAACATTTGTACATCATTGTGCAATCAAATGGAATTTTAAACATCAAATATAATAAAAGTTACTCTAAACTGAAACAAAATTAATTAAAAAGACTTATTAAAAGAAACCTATTACCGTGCCTACCTACCTACGCTTATTTAAATGAGGTTCAGAGGAAATGTTGTTCAAGTGACAATTAGAAGAAAAAAATGAGTTTAGCGGATGATATAACTTTGAAATTTTCTACATGTTGACTGGAAAACAATCAGTAAATTCAGTAAAAAATAAGAAGTTAATGGGAAGAGATATTTCTTCAGAATTAAAAAGTAACAAAGGAACTGTTTTTGGCACCTCAACTCTATTCTGTTTAATGTGTCACTTGAACCACCTTTCCCCTGGGCCCCTCATTTGCCAAGATATCCCCACATTTATCTACCTAACAAGATCAAGCTGATTGTTAAGCTTTGAGGAGGCCCATTTGGTTCATTAACTGACGACATTCACTACTTTCCCTTGTGCCTGTAGGGAGAGGAATGTTATAAAAGCCTAATTGTAACACTAGCCAAATATCCTCACTTTCACATGGAAAATTGGTCCAGGTTGCAAAAAATATTTTAAATAATACGTCAACGGCTTCTGTTATTGTTTTCAATACATAATGCGTGTTGTCAATTATTATAAAAACGTTTCGCGGTTCTTTAAAATTTCCTACGACGGCAACAAAAGGTTGTAACGTACGCCTCTTGGAGGCCAACAGTTTCCTTCTGTCTGCAACAACCTTTTCAATTTCATTTGCCTCCTCTACTAAAAGAATAAAGCTGTCTACAATCATTTTGCGCGAGGGTCGAAAATGTTTACTGTTCTTCTGACGTGCACTGGGCACTTCAATAATAAGAGGCAGAAGAAGAAGGGCAATTGCATTTTCAATTTCGAAGCTCTCTACTAGAGCAACTTCCTCGAGATAATTGGAAATAAGATTCTGAATATACCTGTCTGCAATTCTATTCCTATCTTTTGAGAGCTGCCTCTTGGCCAGTTCGAAAATTCGTTCTCTGTGGAGAACAATAGACTCATAGAGTCTATTTTCACAGCCAGGATGCATATGATTAAAATCTTCTAATAGAAGTTTGAACCCATCAGGTTGCCTCAATGCAGGAAATAAATTAAAATAAGTAAATACACTGTCATACTTGGATGTGCAACTGGCCAACTGCTGCAATCTATGCACCGCCGTCTCCCGCCACTTATTGAGAAGAATACTCTCCGGTTCCAAGCTCTTCCCCAACCAGGACAAATGATCCTCCACAACAGGGTTGTCTGAAATGTAGAAAAGAAAATCTTACTTGGCAAATCAAATAAAGCTGTCAATGAACAAAATCCTCAAAAATGTCTAATGGACCTGCATGAAATTTCTCATTCTATTGTAGGGCACTTTATGTGAGATCATAATGATCCCATGCTCACATTTGAAGTAGAAACATGCTCACATCATTACACACATGAATACACATTAGATTAGACCCCCATTATCGCGGAACAGACAGACAGACAAAAGAAAACCAAATCGTCCAGTACCAAAGTTAAAACAGAATCTCACTTCGTTCGGTCAAAAAAGAGAACTGGTGAAAGATATCAAACTTACCTTCATCCCTAAGAAGGGATTCAGTCTCCACTTCCCGTGGAATCAGTGGCCCCATCTCCTCTACATTGGTTGTGCTGGATCGATTGGTGCTTGTGCTAGACCGGCGAGACAGGCTTCCAGATCGGCTTGACGGTGACTCCTCCATCAGTTGACGCAAGTATTGTTTCTTCTTCTTGTATGCTTCCTTCAGCAACCCTGCAGCATTCACCCTTTTCTGGCCCAATTTCCTAGGTAATGAAGACAGGTAGTACACACTTGCACACTCTCCTGGCAAACATTCTTTGATCTGCAAGCTGAGTGTGGTGAATTCAGGTCCTGTTATTTGACGCTCAGCATTCTCAGACAACAAATCAAATATTATTAAATTTGCCAATGCCTTCTGGTTGCTAAGCTCTAAGCTTTCATGAGGGTTTTTTCTTGCCCTTTCCAATATGGAGCGACCTTCCAAGTTCTGATGGAGAAGTTTCAATACCTGAGGGCAAAGGAAAGACATGAACATTGGTTAATGTTATAGAAGTCCACATCTAATATCCTAATCTAATTCAAAATAAACTAGTGGGAACATCATATGACATTCCTTATCCCGCAAAAAGACGTCAGTCACTGATTCCGCCAAATTCTGCCACTGGTGACTCAACGGTAATAGTTGGCAAAAAATTCCGCAACTGGTAGCACCTATTTCAGCAACGTTTTGTGCTGCGTAGCCTCCCTAAATGTCTACATACTAAATTGAAAAATTATCATATTTTGTGTTAATCACAATGTGATGTCACAATTAATCAAACCCTAATTTATTATTTTTTCCAATGCTTGGATTTGAACCACCGACCTCCGGATTCAAATCCCACTGCCTTATCAATCAAGGTACTAAGGCCGGTACATTACCAAATTTCAAGTCTAGCTTTTACCGTTCATGAAATATTTATTTTGTTTACAAACAGGCACACAGATTAATGGCTGAATCTTTTGGGGACATACTCGTATACCACCACATTTTAACACTAAAAACTGACTGGCAAAAATAATAGAAATTCTATTACTTTTCTTTCTAGCAGATAATGAAAGACAGAAAATAAGAATTAGAGAAGACTGAACATTATAAAAGACTTACATAATTGTTGGATACAGCTTTTGGGAGGCTCTGAATGGCTGGTGTATTGCACGCCGAGCTCCCAAGCCCAGCACTTGCCATGGGATCAAAGTTGTTGTAGATGCCGTCCTGATTGTATCCCGTTGATGACGTTGATGGTTGAATATACCCTCCTGGAGGGCTGTTGAAGTCCATGGGGTAGCTTGTTGACTCATGGGTTGTAATTGTGGGTGTGGAAATAAGCAAGTCTGCTGAATATGTCATATCCCCGACTGTGGACGTTGATGTTGAAAATGGGGTTGAACAACGGTTCCTCAGATTAGCCACCCAAGGTTGCCAACACATTCTAAACTTGACCCGGTGGCCCATCTGCTTCATGTCGGGCATCAAAGCTGACCATTCACTCTCCTGCATATTCTCCAGCACTACACAGTCAATACCAGCCTCTGAAACATAGAACAAATTGTTTAAAGTTTTTTTTACTTCCAACATTATTATTTCATAATCAGAGTATTCAGAGTTGTAATGCACCTATCTGGGTACAATTATTACAATTACCTGGGTAAAGTAATAAGAATATTTCACAAATGAATACCCACACCAGGTAAAAAAATCTGGTGTCGACTTTCCTTATCCTATTAGTAGCAGCACCTTGCAACCAAAAAATGCAAAAAACGGCAAAATCTCATAAACAGTTGCTTTTATTGAAAAATTGGTCAGAATGCGTTTTGTTTATTTCTTTAATCTAAGCATTGCAGCCCTGCAGCTGGAATATGCGGTTGATGTTTACCCTCAGATCAAGGTAGCAATGTCCAGCTTATTTATTTTTATTTAATTATTTACACTTTATTTTTATTTTTACAAAACAATCATCATCAACAAAAAATATAACAATAAATTAAAAAAGAAAACATAGAAATATGTACAAAAAGAAATATTAATTTTTATTACAATTGTTTTGTAATCCGGGGCGAAGTTAATGCCTTAGGCATTCTCTGCCACTTAACAGCTTGGTTCAATTATATGATGCGGGCTTTGGAACCTTGTGCAATGTGCATCATAGGTCCGTTGAGGTGCAGATTCGTTATACATTGGATGCATGCATGGAATAGAGTAACAAAAAAGTTAAAATTTATGTGGATTTGGTTTGGTTACAGCCAATGCAGAGATACTGCTTGAAGTGCCAGTCTTTGCAGTTAATCATGCATTCAAAGCAGAAACGAAATTGCACCTTACGTGACACAACCATGAGCAAAAGCTCTTTAATATTGAAAAAAAAACTAACCTGTAAACGCTTTGATTATGTCTTCTGGCATTCCCCATGACTTAAGGATTGTCTGCGTCTCTTGATCTGCCATGATAAGAGGAGAACCGAATTGAAACACAACGCAACGGCACGCGACGGACGACTGCACTAATGCAACACGCAAGTGACTACAGTGAAGTAAAGTATGATGAGAGATTGAAAGACGAACGCGCACTGATGCAACTGGCTGGGTACAATGTTCAGAAGTCTCAGGTGGTAATGATGGCGGCCATTGCAAAGGTCAACCGGATTGCTACGCTGACACCAACTGGTTTGCGGTGCATGATGGGAATGGCAACTGAGGAATGGGTTTGCACGACTCCCGCACAGATTTCAATGTAGGCACCGAGATATTATAAGTCATATAAGATCTATGATCGTTAACATTGAAAAAATCTTGTCAGGAGTAAACTGACATTATTTAAATTAGAGATGATTTAACTTTAAATGAAATATAGTCTTGAGAGGTAGGTAGTTGTGGGATAGTTAAGTACTCATAATAATTGGAATGAAAACACTAATTAAAATAACTTTAGTTTTTAGGTAGGTAGGTAGGCATTGTAGGCACTTGAAGTTCTTACATTATTTTATTAGAAAATTAAAAATGACACTAAACAATTGTTAATTTATCGTAATTATTTTATCTTTACAGTTACGGATACCTAAAATATAACATTTTTGAGCTTCGGTATCCTTCTTCAATGAAGAAGGATACCCAAAACTCAATTTTAAACGAGCGGACTACATGTTTGCTGGTTTGTATCACTGACGACCACTATATAGAAACTGAAGGATGTTGAACTAAAATATTGTGGACTTTGAAATTTTTGGGGTGATTCACTGGGATGCCGGCACTCCGTTTCACACTGCAACCTTCTATTTTCGACATAAGAATTGGACAGTCTTTGGTAAATAGACAACCACGGTCTACAATGGGATGCCGGCATTCAGTGCATTATTGCTGTTTTCTAGATTCGAATGATAGTGTGACATTAGGATGCCGGCACTCCGTTTACCAATGTCACCTTCTATCTTCGACAAAAGAATTGGACAGTTCTTGATAAATAGACCACCGCGATCGACTATGGAATGCCGGCATTCAGTGCATTATTTCTGTTTTATAGATTCGAATGATAGTAAGACATTAGGATGCCGGCACTCCGTTTACCAACGTCACCTTCTATCTTCGACAAAAGAATTGGACAGTTCTTGATAAATAGACCACCGCGATCAACTATGGAATGCCGGCATTCAGTGCATTATTGCTGTTTTCTAGATTCGAATGACAATGTGACATTAACAACGTCCAGCGAGGTCAGGATTTGGATGGGTGACGATTTGGATGGGTGACCATTCAAATTCGTATCCTTGTGATGCTGGCTATTCCCGGCCCAACCCAGGCTGGGTGAGGTTAATGTGGGTAGCAGGTTTGAGAGTTTCCTGCGAATGTATGGTAACAACCCCGTCGTGATATGACCATGCATTAAAACCCAAATTAAACAAGAAGACTTGAAGTTTAGTATGTAAACATTACGTTCCTATATAAATAAATGGAAAAGAAAAATTCTCAGTCCCAGCCCCACTAAGGCAGAGTTGATCATGCCTCTGAGGACTTTTATCTAGTAGAGATAGCGGTCCTGCAGGGGGTCAAAGGGCCCGAAATTCCGACCACTTTTCAATCACCCTTACGGTTTACCGCTAGAACTGAAATATTGCTGTCATAGTTAAGCAACATCCAGCGAGGTTGGGACTCGTGATGCTGGCCGCTTTTTGCGGCTCCCCCGTTTTATCTAGTTATCAGTATGTTTTATCTAAAAATGGTGAGATTATTTTTTGTTTATTTTCCAATATAGAGCATTTTATATTCTCATATTTTTTTTTCGTATCTTTAGGGCGGAATTAATAGACAACCTCAATAACTTAAGTCGTTGGTAAGTGTCGGATTTCCCTATCTTACACAGTACGCAATCGGTGACTTAGCGCCACAGAGGTATTACAAAAACGTCTATTAATTCCACCCTTAACCTTTCTGTCGAGAATCAGGTCTGGCCAGACCTTTCGCATTTTCAAGGTAGTTTTTCTCTACCTTGAACAACAATCATAGGTCAACAATATTCTCTGACTTCCAAGAAACGGTTACTTCTTGTCCCATCCTAATTAAAAATAGCTCGAATTCTTTTTTTTGGGGGCGCAGCGTGGGAAATACCGAAATTAACCTTCTTAGCCAGGTAAAGGTCTATCTGGACTTACAGAATGATATTTCTTCAACTGTGTAGTAGTTCCATTCAGTTTTTTATATGTTTCAATATTATTTTTGATCGTGCAACATCTTCTAACTTTGTGTTTGCATTTATCTGGGACGATAGCATACTCCGTCCCGACTTTTTTTTTAACTGAAAAACAATAGCACATTCGGTCCGCAACACGAATAATGTCATGTCAAATTCGGTCCGATGTGTCCACCCTATATACTTATTATTGCCTTCAATGTATTTTACCTAACTCTACTATAAAACCGAGGCATGGCCTACATTGTATTTTACCTAACCCTACTATAAACCCAAGGCATGGCCTTCAATGTATAATTTTACCTAACCCTACTATAAAAGCGAGGCATGGCCTACATTGTATTTTACCTAACCCTACTATAAACCCAAGGCATGGCCTTCATTGTATTTTACCTAACCCCAATATAAACCCTAGGCATGGCCTTCAATGTATTTTACCTAACCCTACTATAAACCCTATAGGCATGGCCTTCCTTGTATTTTACCTAACCCTACTATAAACCCTAAGCATGGCCTTCAAGGAGGAAATGGATGGGAAATGTCAAATTCATCCCCGTTGACCTTTTTTTTTAGCAAATTGGGTCCATATCAAATTCGGTCCTATGTCAAATTGGGTCCATATCAAATTGGGTCCTATGTCAAATTCGGTCCCTTAATAAGTAAATAAAAACAGTTTTAAGTATATAGTATATTGTAGACATGCAGCAAGACTATCGATTTCCTCCTTGAAGGCCATGCCTAGGGTTTATAGTAGGGTTAGGTAAAATACAATGAAGGCCATGCCTTGGGTTTAAATTAGGGTTAGGTAAAAAACAATGAAGGCCATGCCTTGGGTTTATAGTAGGGTTTGAATGAGGAAAAACAGTTTTAAACCCTAGGCATGGCCTTTTTTAAATGAGGAAAAACAAAATAACAGATAAGTATATACTCGTACATAGAAAAATAAGTATATAGGGTGGACACATCGGACATCGGACCGAATTTGACATGACATTATTCTTGTTCGGGACCGAATATGCTATTGTTTTTCAGGTAAAAAAACAGTCGGGACCGAGTATGCTATCGTCCAAATGGATAGTCTTGCTGCATGTCTATATACTATATACTTAAAAATGTTTTTAATTATTTATTAAGGGACCGAATTTGACATAGGACCAAATTTGATATGGACCCAATTTTCATTTGTTTTTATTAATTTCCTAGAAATAAGCGATTTTAGAGTATAAGGTCTGGCCAGACCTTGTTCAGGACGGAAGATAAAAAATCTTGTACCTGACAGAAGTCACAGAAGGGTTAACCATTCCATAGAACCGGCTAATTAAGCCGATTTTTGAACAAATTGTGTATAAAATGTGTTTTTGAAGGTAAAGTGCCACTTCTGATGAGTTCACAGAAAATATGTGAGAATCTAAAAGATTTACTTTCACAAGACGCTTCGGAAACAGTTTAGCATGTCCAAATCGAATCAGCCGTTCAAGAGATAGGGTCGATGAAATTTCGAAACCATTGATAGTATCGGGTCGAGGCCCGTTTGTCCAAATATTGGTCGCCATTTTGTGGCTCCAGAGTCGATCTTTTTCAAATTCAAACTGAAGCTTCCTGATGGCAAAATTAACCTCCAGTAGTGAAATAAAACACTCGGTTGCATACCTGGCCCTGTTTGAAGGGGCAATTTGTACATTTTGACATTATAGTCTTCGTTTTACTCGTTATCAGTACGTGTTATCTAAAAAATGGTGGGATTATTTTTTGTTTATTTTTTAATATACAGCATTTTATATTCTCATAATTTTTTTCATATCCTTAACCATTCCATAGAACCGGCTAATTAAGGCGATTTTTGAACAAATTGTGTATAAAATGTGTTTTTGAAGGTAAAGTGCCACTTTTGATGAGTTCACAGAAAATATGTGAGAATCTAAAAGATTTACTTTCACAAGACGCTTCGGAAACAGTTTAGCATGTCCAAATCGAATCAGCCGTTCAAGAGATAGGGTCGATGAAATTTCGAAACCATTGATAGTATCGGGTCGAGGTCCGTTTGTGCAAATATTGGTCGCCATTTTGTGGCTCCAGAGTCGATCTTTTTCAAATTCAAACTGAAGCTTCTTGATGGCAAAATTAACCTCCAGTAGTGAAATAAAACACTCGGTTGCATACCTGGCCCTGTTTGAAGGGGCAATTTGTACATTTTGACATTATAGTCTTCGTTTTACTCGTTATCAGTACGTGTTATCTAAAAAATGGTGGGATTATTTTTTGTTTATTTTTTAATATACAGCATTTTATATTCTCATAATTTTTTTCATATCCTTAACCATTCCATAGAACCGGCTAATTAAGGCGATTTTTGAACAAATTGTGTATAAAATGTGTTTTTGAAGGTAAAGTGCCACTTTTGATGAGTTCACAGAAAATATGTGAGAATCTAAAAGATTTACTTTCACAAGACGCTTCGGAAACAGTTTAGCATGTCCAAATCGAATCAGCCGTTCAAGAGATAGGGTCGATGAAATTTCGAAACCATTGATAGTATCGGGTCGAGGTCCGTTTGTGCAAATATTGGTCGCCATTTTGTGGCTCCAGAGTCGATCTTTTTCAAATTCAAACTGAAGCTTCTTGATGGCAAAATTAACCTCCAGTAGTGAAATAAAACACTCGGTTGCATACCTGGACCTATATGAAGGGGCAATTTGTACATTTTGACATTATAGTCTTCGTTTTTCTCGTTATCAGTACGTTTTATCAAAAAAATGGTGGGATTATTTTTTGTTTTTTTTTTCAATATACAGCATTTTATATTCTCATAATTTTTTTCATATCCTTAACCATTCCATAGAACCAGCTAATTAAGCCGATTTTTGAACAAATTGTGTATAAAATGTGTTTTTGAAGGTAAAGTGCCACTTCTGATGAGGTCACAGAAAATATGTGAGAATCTAAAAGATTTACTTTCATAAGACGCTTCGGAAACAGTTTAGCATGTCCAAATCGAATAAGCCGTTCAAGAGATAGGGTCGATGAAATTTCGAAACCATTGATAGTATCGGGTCGAGGCCCGTTTGTGCAAATATTGGTCGCCATTTTGTGGCTCCAGAGTCGATCTTTTTCAAATTCAAACTGAAGCTTCCTGATGGCAAAATTAACCTCCAGTAGTGAAATAAAACACTCGGTTGCATACCTGGCCCTATTTGAAGGGGCAATTTGTACATTTTGACATTATAGTCTTCGTTTTACTCGTTATCAGTACGTTTTATCTAAAAAATGGTGAGATTATTTTTTGTTTATTTTTTAATATACAGCATTTTATATTCTCATAATTTTTTTCATATCCTTAACCATTCCATAGAACCGGCTAATTAAGCCGATTTTTGAACAAATTGTGTATAAAATGTGTTTTTGAAGGTAAAGTGCCACTTCTGATGAGTTCACAGAAAATATGTGAGAATCTAAAAGATTTACTTTCACAAGACGCTTTGGAAACAGTTTAGCATGTCCAAATCGAATAAGCCGTTCAAGAGATAGGGTCGATGAAATTTCGAAACTATTGATAGTATCGGGTCGAGGTCCGTTTGTGCAAATATTGGTCGCCATTTTGTGGCTCCAGAGTCGATCTTTTTCAAATTCAAACTGAAGCTTCCTGATGGCAAAATTAACCTCCAGTAGTGAAATAAAACACTCGGTTGCATACATGGCCCTATTTGAAGGGGCAATTTTTACATTTTGACATTATAGTCTTCGTTTTTCTCGTTATCAGTACGTTTTATCTAAAAAATGGTGGGATTATTTTTTGTTTATTTTTCAATAAACAGCATTTTATATTCTCATAATTTTTTTCATATCCTTAACCATTCCATAGAACCGGCTGATTAAGCCGTTATTTTGACCAAATGGTTTATAAAAAGTGTTTATGACATGATTTTTTGCCATCAATATCTACAATGGGATGCTGGCATTCAACGCGCTATTCTTGTTTTCCATTTTCGAACGATAATATTATATTAGCATAGTAGTCACCATGGCACAGTGAGTTAGCGCGCTAGGCATTGCACGCATGGTGACCTGGGTTCGATTTCCAGCGGAGCAGGAATTTTTCTGCTCTGTACTTGGATGTTTGGGGTGCACTCATACCTCGTGAGGAAAAATGAGTAGTTACTTGTATGAGTAACGACCAGTGGCGGCATTATCAGAGTAAAAAGAAATGAATGTAATAGAATAATTCGAAATGTAAAGGAGGCTCTTAGTAATGCTGCGCTACCCACAAAAATTGTGAAGAGGCCTTGTGCTTCACCACTAATAAGATCATACATACATACATATTAGCATGTTTGCACTCCGTTTACCAATGTTGCCTTCTATTTTGGACTAAAGAATTGGACAGTTTTAGTAAATAGACCACCGCGGTCTACAATGGGATGCTGGCATTGAACGCATTATTCTTGTTTTCCATTTTTGAATGATAGTTTAATATTAGGATGCCGGCACTCACTCTAACAATGTTGCCCTCTATTTTCGACTAAAAAGCTGGACAGTCTTTAGTAAATAGACCACCGCGGTCTACAATGAGATGGTGGCATTCAATGCATTATTCTTGTTTTCCATTTTCGAATTACTTGTTTTTGTAGGATGCCGGCTTTCCCTTTCACACTGACACTTCCGGTTTTCGTCTACCATCTACTCAATAGAACACCGCAGCATTCCAAACCTGAACACAATTTGTGCAGTCTATGCATTATCATAGTTCAGCCTCTAAACCAGAGTTCCATATGCCTATTGCCGAAAACGCAATATTAATCTAGAACACCGGTATTGAAATTCCGAATTGGTGTGCAGCAGTCTAATAGAATATTCAGCACGCCAAATCTGACCACAATATGTGCAGTCTATGCATTATCATAGTGCAGCCTCTATATCAGAGTTCCCTATGTCTAATGCCGAGAACGCCGTACTAATCCAGAACACCGGTCTTGTAATTCCAAACTGGCCTGCAGCATGCTCATATAGTCTGCAGTGTTCCAAACCTGAACGCAATATTGTGCAGTCTATGCATTTTCATTGAGCTCTCCCTAAATCAGAGTTTCATAGGCCTAGTGTCGGATGCAGGTGATTTAGGATGCCGCCGGCATTCACATATACTATGCCACTTTTTTTTTTGGCTGTCAAAAACAGGCTGGGCCCTACCATATTAGACGTCTGCAGCCTATTTTCGCATTTGGAATGCCACCAAAAAAAATTTTTTTTCTCAGTGCATAATGGTAATATTAGTATACCTGTTCTTCGTCATTGACATTAAATTTATGTTATATCTATTAAAAACAATTTATACAATTTGTCTCACCAAGATTCAATATCTATCTTTTTGAAATTGAGAGACTTACAATCTAACCAACTTCAGCTAAAAAATGTCGGAGCAAAACGTCTTTTTTTCTTAGAATCACCGTCTTCGCCCCGGATTACAAAACAATTGTAAATATGAATTTAAAAAAAATAAAGAAAACTTACTTTATTTTTTTTTTTTGTTTATATTTTTTATTGATTGATGATTGTATTGTTTTGTATTAAAATTAAGTGTAAATAAATAAAATTAATTAATAAATGCACCCTCATTGTAGATAAATTATTATGATTCATAACGTTTATATTTTAATGTGGCCCTAAGTCTCCATCACAATGCTACCCACAAAGATTTTGAGTACACTATTTTTCTACCAAGATAAGACGTTTTGCCTCCTGAGTAACGACAAATAGACGACAGTCATTCAAACACGTGGTCTCCTGGTCTTGGCTCCAGTCCCGTTCCTCAATGTTAAGACGTTAAGTGTAAGCATTGCCGGTGGATAAGGTATCAAATTGCAAGTGTATTTTATTTTACTTGTAAATACTTGTTTTAAATGAGGGGGATTATTGATTTTTGTAATTTCTGAGCTAATTGTCGAAACCCATTGAACTAGTTTATGCTTGTATAAGCATGACAATCCAGGGAGATAATTGGGAGCCAGCGTATTGGGAGCATTACCATCAGAAGAATTGACTTCCATGTTCTATCTGTAAATTTTAATTTTATATAAAAATTTACCTAGAGGATTGCTCAGATGCTCAGGCGACTTGGCGATGTAGGTCGTTGGTTCTAATCCGGGGTTATGCTTTCGATAAACTCAAAAAAGAAAAGGTGTGATTGAATTTATTTGACGAAGAAGTACAAAAAAAATGAACCTGTGAAATGACATGTACCGGCTCTTATTTGATAAAAAATCTCAAACTAGTCAAACTTGTCTTAAAATAGTTTTAATGTCAACTACTTTTCAGAAATGTATTACAAATAGGGTATTAAAAATGTATTACAAAGTTTATCCCCCTGGGGCCGCCCCTAGTAATGATAAAAAATCAAAACCTTGTAAAAAAGGTTTCATATAAGTTTACACTTGTTTTAGCTTTTCTCAAAATTTAAATCCGTTCTTTAGATATTTCGAGTGGCTCCTTTTTTTGGCGGACCCTGTATATGTTTCTCGTTGTATTTTTTTTTTTTTTACAAATCAAATTTATGTGTTTTGCATTAAACAGATAAAAGTTAGTCAAAATCTGACGTCAACCCTTGCTCTTCTGGTTGCAGATATTCCGGATGACGTCGTGTGGACCTTCATGGACAATGTCCTCAAGGAGCTCACCTTCAATGTGGATCCTTGCAGTCTCCTCTACATCATCATGAAGCACCTCACCTGTGACGTCACCCAGCTATGTGATATGATCCGCTACGGTAAGCTAGGGCTAGGCCTATCAGGGGTGTGACGTCACCCAGCTATGTGATATGATCCGCTACGGTAAGCTAGGGCTAGGCCTATCAGGGGTGTGACGTCACGCAGCTATGTGATATGATCCGCTACGGTAAGCTAGGACTAGGATTAGCAGGGGTGTGACGTCACCCAGCTATGTGATATGATCCGCTACGGTAAGCTAGGACTAGGATTAGCAGGGGTGTGACGTCACGCAGCTATGTGATATGATCCGCTACGATAAGCTAGGACTTGGATTAGCAGGGGTGTGACGTCACCCAGCTATGTCATATGATCCGCTATGGTAGGCTAGGGCTAGGACTATCAGGTGTGTGACGTCACGCAGCTATGTGATATGATCCGCTACGGTAAGCTAGGACTATCAGGGGTGTGACGTCACCCAGCTATGTGATATGATCCGCTACGATAAGCTAGGACTTGGATTAGCAGGGGTGTGACGTCACCCAGCTATGTCATATGATCCGCTATGGTAGGCTAGGGATAGGACTATCCGGGGTGTGACGTCACGCAGCTATGTGATATGATCCGCTATGGTAAGCTAGGGCTAGGACTATCAGGGGTGTGACGTCACGCAGCTATGTGATATGATCCGCTACGGTAAGCTAGGGCTAGGCCTATCAGGGGTGTGACGTCACGCAGCTATGTGATAAGATCCGCTATGGTAAGCTAGGGCTAGGACTATCAGGTGTATGACGTCACGCAGCTATGTGATATGATCCGCTATGGTAAGCTAGGGCTAGGACTATCAGGTGTGTGACGTCACGCAGCTATGTGATATGATCCGCTATGGTAAGCTAGGGCTAGGACTATCAGGTGTGTGACGTCACGCAGCTATGTGATATGATCCGCTATGGTAAGCTAGGGCTAGGCCTATCAGGGGTGTGACGTCACGCAGCTATGTGATAAGATCCGCTATGGTAAGCTAGGGCTAGGACTATCAGGTGTGTGACGTCACGCAGCTATGTGATATGATCCGCTATGGTAAGCTAGGGCTAGGACTATCAGGGGTGTGACGTCACGCAGCTATGTGATATGATCCGCTATGGTAAGCTAGGGCTAGGACTATCAGGGGTGTGACGTCACCCAGTTATGTGATATGATCCACTACGGCAAGCTAGGGCTAGGCCTATCAGGGGTGTGACGTCACGCAGCTATGTGATATGATCCGCTATGGTAAGCTAGGGCTAGGCCTATCAGGGGTGTGATGTCACCCAGCTATGTGATATGATCCGCTATGGAAATCAGGGCTAGGAGTATTCTCCTACCAGGGCTAGGCTACGGTAAGCTAGGAATAGGAGAATCAAGGGTCTGACCATAGCTATGACGTAAATTCTGTAGATAGGAGCTTTTAGTGGTTTACTATTCCTAGCTCGGAGCTAGATCAGGCTATATTTTGTTAGGTTAGGTCTTGCTTTTAGTTTCAGGTAGGCCTAACGTAACCTAAACTGGAGACCTAATTCTCTCTAGGAGAACTAGTTTGTCCTACCATAGATATAATTAAAGAGTTTAGCTGGTAACATAGGATAGGTATTAGGTAGCTTGTAGGTATAATATGTATAAGTATATCAGTAGTTAACAAATTGCTGCAGCCAATTTAAAAATAATTATTGAATTGCAAATACTTTATTATTGGATTTTTTTATATTTTTAATCTTTTCCTCTTTTCTTTTTCTGTTCTAGGTATAGGTTGAAGGTACGTTACATCGACTCTTTTTACATTCTGATTAAAATTTAAATTATTGAATATTTCTAAATTGTGTGCAAATTTGTAAATCATTTTGCCATCCTTTAAATCTTGGATTGATTCAATTTCAATATTTTTGCTTTCTTTAATGAGATTTTTCAATATAAAAGTAAAGTCACAAATTTTCAAATTGAATTCTGAATCTAAACACAAATCCAGCTGCTGACCCGGAGGGTGTTAGAAGTTTATCCAGACCTTCGTCAATGTGGATCACGAGAATATTTTATCTGCTCCAAAAAATTGCTGCTGAAACTTATCACTATACTGTTGACCATCTCCCTTCCGAAACCATCAGAGAAGATCGTCAATCTATAGAAATTTTCCGATTGGGAGAGAATGCGGCGAAGAGCAATGATCTGCCGTCACTGCTACAACAACAGCAAGAGCAACAATAACAACAACACATAATTATCTACCAACAAAAACAACAAGAACAGAAGCAACAACACCAAATTATCCACAAAGAGCAACAATAACAACAACAACACAAAATCATCTACTAAGAAAAACAACAATAACAACAATAACAACAATAACAGCAATAACAGCAATAACAGCAATAACAACAACAACAACAACAACAGCAACAACAACAGCAACAACAACAACAACACAAAATCATCTACTAAGAAAAACAACAATAACAGCAATAACAACAATAACAGCAATAACAACAATAACAGCAATAACAGCAATAACAACAACAACAACAACAACAGCAACAACAACAACAACAACAACAACAGCAACAACAACAACAACACAAAATCATCTACTAAGAAAAACAACAATAACAACAATAACAGCAATAACAGCAATAACAACAACAACAACAACAACAACAGCAACAACAACAGCAACAACAACAGCAACAACAACAACAACACAAAATCATCTACTAAGAAAAACAACAATAACAGCAATAACAACAATAACAGCAATAACAACAATAACAGCAATAACAGCAATAACAACAACAACAACAACAACAGCAACAACAACAACAACAACAACAGCAACAACAACAACAACACAAAATCATCTACTAAGAAAAACAACAATAACAGCAATAACAACAACAACAACAATAACAACAACAACAACAACAGCAACAACAACAACAAAAGCAAGAACAACAACAGCAACAGCAAAAAGGCTTAGTCAAGATCGGCGAAGAGAGAAATGAAATCTCAGTTTCATAATTATGTGAAACTGAGTTTGAGTCACACGTCTGGGGACTAAGTAAGTTAGGTAATCTGTGGTAACAAAATCTGGAAAGAAGACAAGAAAACGATGAGTTCAGCGGAAAAAGCAGAAGAAGTGTGTAAAAAAAAAAAAAAAAAAACTACAGGAAAGAAGAATGAATTTTCAAAGAAGAAGCAATGCAAGAATCATTCAAATTAATGTACTGAAGATCCTACAACCCAACTAGATCAAGAGTTCTAACCCTCGTTTGAGATGGCACTCTCATAATCTCCAAATCTTCCTTTCAACCGTCACACAGTGTACTCTGATTGGTTAATTTGAACGCAAAAACTAATCAGAGTGCGTTGTGTGACTGTTTAAACGGAGAAGATCGGAGATTTTGAGAGTGGAGAGTGTTTCTGGAAGGCTACTTTCTGAGGCTACTTTCTCGACCAAGTCCAAAGAAGAATGATTCAACTAAATACTCACCTCAAGAATTCTGGCGTCTCCACCTAATCCAATGAAGAATATCTCAACTGAATACTCACCTCAAGAGTTCTGGCGTCTCCACCTAATCCAATCAATAATATCTCAACTGAATAGGCACCTCAAGAGTTCTGGCGTGTCCACCTAATCCAATCAAGAATATCTCAACTGAATAGGCACCTCAAGAGTTCTGGCGTCTACGTCTCCACCAAATCCAATCAAGAATATTTCAACTGAATACTTACTTACCTCAAGAGTTTAAGCGTCTAAATGCCAAACAAAACACTGGAGTTCCACATGAAAAAAAAAGTAGAAGAGAAAAATAGATGAGCTGTAACGAAATTATGAGCAGACAGAACTTATTACTGAATGCAAAACTATTTGAACAATTTAATTTACTTAAACAAGCTTCTATTACAAGGTTGAATGATGATCATTCTGATAAATTTAGTAGAACATGAGACATTCAACGACGAATAAGCAAAAAGATTGAAGATTATTGCTCTATTAAACCGTTCAAGGAAAACAAAATAGATGTAGACAGTGTTACGTTGAGTTGAAGCACAGACGACATATCTTGCAGCACAGTCGTTAATCACAAGTGCAATATCAAAGAATAATTAAACTGCAACACACAGTGGAAACTGAGCCAAAGATTTTCTTTTTGTTGTTTTTCCCAGAGAC
>CM044958.1:50711702-50751477 GCA_024516035.1 Bactericera cockerelli
ACAAGCTGAAGGGGACAACTTTTAAAAGCTGTTTTGGTATGTTGTCATAAAATCATATACATTTGTACAGTTCCTCACTCTTCTGTTTTTACCGGGAAATTTAAATTTATAAAATATTTTTGGTGCAACAAGAGTTTTTCAAAAAAAAAAAAAAAAAATCCAAGGCTAGCAGTACATTACCTGCCCACTAAGAAGTTTTCTAACACTTTCCTGAATCCTTGGTCTCACAAATGGTCAACCCAGCTGTACCTGTCCTCTTCGATTTAAATTGAAATTAGTCTATCATAGAAGATTTTAAAAATAAAAATGATATGACCATGGCAGTTGAAAGCGACGTTAAACCCCACTTAAAAAAAAAAAATAGACTCAAATGACGATTAGCCATTTAGTTGTGTATACCTAAACTTGACCATTTACATCTTGATTAAAATTAATAAATTATTTCATAGAAATGTTTTACCTTTGAAATATTATATCAAGCTAAATGATAGATTTACATCTGGGAGTCAGTCAGTGACAACACTCACCAGTTCGGATCCTCCGAGCTGATTCGGCAACCATCGGGATCATTCGTGCGGTACATGATAACAGAGGGTGTACAGGGCGAGCTCCAACTCCGGACTGATGCCCAGGATGAAACTGCCGAATGCGTTGAGAACCCTGCCAGTCCATGAACACGTTGGCAAGTTGAAACGTCTGGAGATGAATATATGCTGTAGTGCGAAACATTTTCTCTCAAAGAAAGAACGATGGAAGCCAGCGTCGATGGCATGTTGAATACACCGGTTCCCTTCAGAACACCGAAGTTAAGCGACATCCAGCGAGGTTAATAGTTGGATGGGTGACCATTCAAATTCTAATTCTCGTGACGCTGGCTTTTTCCGGCCCCACTCAGGCTGGGTGAGGTCAATGTGAGTAGCAGGTTTGTGAGTTTCCTGCGAATGGAGGGTAAAACCCCCGTCGTGATATGACCATGGGAGTTGAAAGCGACGTTAAACCCCAATTAAAAAAAAAAAAAGAACGATGGGAGTCGAACCCATTGTTAACAGTCCTCATAACCCAACCTAACCTTGAGACGCGTCCCCATCGGTGTTGCTCAGTGCACCGTCCAAACTTAAATTTTCAATAAGGCCACACTGCAGACAAAATCGTTGAACAACACGTTCAAAAACGTTCAGGACGCGGCTTAATCTATTAATTTTGTTTTAGAACAATTGTGTTCTGATTTGTTCTAAATTTGGAACAATGAAAGTTATGAAAGCCTTTCAGATAAATGGAGTAAAGCCAACAATTGACTCAAGAATCGTTGGGTCTAGATTTTGCTAGATTTTGCTTCTTGTTTTAAAAATGGGGAATATAATGCTTATGATCGAAATTGTAATCTCGATTTTGACTATTAATTTCGCGCTTCATATAGACTGGTTCGAGTTTTACACTGCTTCGATTTTTACTTATAGTACTCAACAAAGGGTTGGGTGGAAGAGATTGCCATAGGCAATAACCCCGCCCTTTAGTTAGGACACATGTACTCGTTTTTTTTTTTTTTTTCTTGTTTATATTATTAATACTGTCAATTTTATAATTAACCCGTGAGTACACGCACATAGGGAAAAATTCTCACACGCTCGGCAAAAACGCTAGAACTTGATCGATATTGGTCCTAACCTGTAGGGACCTGGAGTAGCTGTTGATAATATGTTTATCTAGATGTATCCACAGTCTCTTGAGCTATTTTCAATTTCTGTTGCCCGTGACGTGGCGAAAAGTTCAGATCCGTCTGAAATGTGAGATTTTTTTTCATCGCGCGTGTACTGACGTAACTTTTTTTTGTTCGAGTTTTTTTTCTGTTACTAACTATTTAGTTTAATTTAATTAATTATTTATAATAATTAGTTATAATAATTAATTAATATAATAATAACAATTGTTTTATATAAAGAAATATATTTTTTTAAAGAAAATTAGTGTGTTTATCTACCAAATTCGTGATTGTTCACTATTGTTATAATAATTATTATAATGATTTTTAACTAACAAAATATAAACTTTTAACTAACATTAATTAAATTTATTTGTAATAATATTAGGTAGTTAGGTACCTTCCTACACTTTTTTTGCTAGATACTGAAATAATTAGTATTCTTTGTAATCTTTCTCCACCTACTATAATGGGTACCTACCTACCTACTTACCTCCTGGTATAATCTAAGTACATTTATTATTTTATCGTTTCTGTTTTTAGCTTTTAGAAGTACCTAAACAAATATAATTACATAATATTCTTGATTATAAGATATACTGTGAATTGCCCTACAAACTTATGTCACTATGGCTTACGATGAACAAATTTTGGAAAATAAAAAAAAATTCAAATCAGGGGTTCGAACTGCAACCATTTGGAAAAAAAAATTGCTAAAATTACTTTAAATATCTTTTAAATACATAAGTCAACTTAATGTATCTTAAAAATATTATATAACTCTTCAAGCAGAACGAAATACAATGCAAAACCAGGTGTGAGAATTTTTTTCATCGCGCGTGTATTGTATTGACGTTCGGATTTTTAGCGCGTGTACTCACAGGTTAATTTTTACATTGTTTGTCTATATATAATTATATTCTGCTAATAAAGAGTTTCTAAATAAAAATAAATAAATAAAACTACTCATACCCTTGATTCTGAATTCCCAATAGGTCGCCGCCGGCTGTAGCCGTGGTAGGCAAGGCTTTGGTTCAAACTCTCCAGGTAGTGGAAGTACAGCCAGTTGTGGAAGCCGTACACGCGCGTGTGGCTGGCGTTCCGGCTGAACTCGGCTAGAAACGTGTGTTCGAAGCCAGACGAGGAGACGTGTTGGCTCTGGGCGTTCCGTTTGAACGGCTCAAACCACATGTCCGAGAGGTGGTCGAAATAGTTGTCCAGAAGATCGTTTTTGAGATCCCCTGAGAAATAATAATAATAATAATAATATATCTAACACACTCTTATTAATAATGCCTAATGAATACTAAAGAAACTTCATTTCCAGAAGTATTGTTCTCTTTTCAAGTGGTCAGTTTCTCAACATTACCTTTCTTGATGAGTTAATCTTAAAGTTTCCTCACTATGGACGTGTTGCAGACCTTATTGAAAAATCGAACCTAAGCTACTTGCATGCTCTGTGCTACCCACGAGGCTACGGTGAGAACTACTCTACCTTTCTCGATGAGGAACTCTTGCAGTCTCTTCATGACGGGCGTGTTGCAAACTCTGTTGAGGAATCGAACACGGGTCACTTGCATGGAGGTCGAGAATGCTAACCACTCCACCAAGAACACTATTTAACCTTTATTGATGAGGAACTCTTGCAGTCTCTCCATGACGGGCAATTTGCAGACCTTATTGATGAATCAAACATGGGTAATTTGCATGCAAATCGAGTGAGCCAACTACTCCACGAAGAACACCGTTTTACCTTTATTGATGAGGAACTCTTGCAGTCTCTTCATGACGGGCGTGTTGCAGACCCTGTTGAGGAATCGCTTCTTGAGCTTCCTCTTCCGGCGGGTGTTGATCTCATAATCGTTGATGTCTGGATTGAAGTGGGGAAACAGATCGATCAGAGCCCTCACTGTGGAGTGGTTGTACAGGGATGGGTCCTTCAGTGAGATCAAACTGAAATGGGAAGAGACTTGCATGTGAGACAGGCTGAACGTTGTGGAGTGTAGTAGGGGTAAGCGGGTATATTGTAGAGTAGGAGAAAGATGCATACATAGAAAGATGCATAACAGTAATATTAATATTTGGAAGTACAATATACAGGGTGTCCCGGATACAGATGCAAATATTTTGAGGGTAGGTTCAGCCCACCGTGGACTATCATATGAGCGAAACTTGCAGTGGGGCATTTTGCTTCGTTAAAGAGTTATGGCCAAATCTCTGTTTTTCCCACAGGTCTAGAGGTCACTTGGATCGATGCACAATTTTAAAGAAATGATAGCCAGTAAGTAATTTTTGACTTCATATATGGATAGTCATGCATATTTCCCTTAAAATGCAGTTGGTTGCATAAAAAAATATTGTAAGACCAGAGAGATGTTTCATCATAAGTTCAATATTTTTCTAAAATTTGATTTTTTCCTTTTTTCCCTTTCGTGAATTTAGAGTACTTCTACAATTGCAATTCTGCGTATCACTAGGTAAAAAAATACCTTTTGCTATGTTGTTTCAATAAATTTAAAGTTCTTTCAGACGCGTGAAGGAAGGAATGAGATACGCCTTAGTAAACGGCACCAGAAGGAGAGAAACACATCTTTCAAAATTTGAATCTGGGCGCTAGTGCATTTTGAAGAACACTCGATGCCTGAAGCGGTCTGTGTGACCATTTTTGTGCCAACTGCAAGTTTTAATGAAAATTTTCGGAGTATAAATAGTTCTATTAACCAACTATATCAATAAAATCTCATAGTTAAAATAACAAGGCGACCGATTTGTTCGGTGGAAGAGAAAGCCACAAGCTTTAACCTCGCCCTTGCTTCGCTACATATTCTTTTGGGTTCTTTTCATTTCATGTCCTGTGTTTCAGAATGTATCATGTAGGTAGTTTATCAATAAAGT
Organism: Bactericera cockerelli; assembly: GCA_024516035.1. Classification (NCBI taxonomy): domain Eukaryota; kingdom Metazoa; phylum Arthropoda; class Insecta; order Hemiptera; family Triozidae; genus Bactericera; species Bactericera cockerelli. Next base: position 50,716,297 of record CM044958.1, read on the forward strand.
ATTAATAATAATAATAATAGTAACCTGAAGGTTGGATGTTCGAGTTTTACCCAAGGTTAATTTTCGGCACTTTTTTGTTATATTTTTGATATCTTGTGATAAACACAAAAATGATATTTTTAATTTTACTTCAAAAAATAAAATCACAATTTTTGTTGTTAGCGCAGAGTTTTTCTCCATGTGTATTCTTTGTCCATAATAATTACACCACTTATTTGCTGCTTTCGTTGCAGCTTCTCTCATTTTTCCTCACGATAACACTGTGACCCCGTAACCCCATTCACATAAAAGTTCACACCGACCGACCACTGTGAATGATCAATCTCCTTCTGTTAAACATCCCAGAGCAGTGTATTTAAGTTATGCGAGCCTAACTGCTGACCTAGCACACCTGAGTCAGCATATCTCACGGTGCACTCGCTTGCATCGTAGCTAGTTAGTCAGTCTGAGCCAATTCCCGATCCATCGCAGATCTTGTGCGTATAATTATTGTTCTTCTGCATCGAGCAGAATATTACGTGTTTTTATAATATTTCTCAAGTTATTTTTAATAATTTATTTCTTATCTGTTTAATTAATCAATCGTTGATTATATTACTGTTAATCACGTATTTCATTTCATTATTTCAAATTATCTATTTTTATTGTGTTTTAATCATTTTTAATTGTCTTATTATTATTTTTTAAGTTGTAATAAATTTTGGGGAATTTTGAAATAAACATTTTTAAAAAGACCTTCTCTATTTCTCTAAATATAACTGGCGCAGTCGAAAGTAGGATATTCTTCCGGAAAAGCGCATATTTTCCAAGGTATCCTATCGAACCTATCCCCAAAATAATAAAAAAAATTAACTCTGAAAATCAAGTGTTTAACATCAGAGACCCGAACAACTACCCCACAATTTCATCTGTTCCTGACTCATCTTGCGAATACTACAACCCACGGATCGAGACAAACACCGACAACCCCTGAATCGCTCAAGGACCCTGTCGCAACGCAATTGCTCATCCGGCTCTTCTCCAGATCTCCAAATTCAATCAAGGATGCTGATTATCTTTCTTGTATTGTAAGATTTTAATATTATTTGAAGGTTTTACATTTTCCATTTTTATTTTATTTTATTTTTAAATTTCTCTAGAATTATCTAGAATAACTTTTCAAAACGGCATCCTCTTGTGATTCCGACAGTATACGATCATTTCCGTCAGACGATCTATACTGCGGATACGATTATAACACAGACGATCATCTTCAAGACGATCTTATCAAACTATTTTCAAGTTTTAGTCTAAATTCAAGCCCAAAAATGCCTGAATTAAAAAATGACCACCTTCGAATGGTGCCAGAGTTCACTGGAGAAGTTGAACTCTTATCGGAATTTCTTTCCATTTCGGAAAGCCTTGTCAAGCATTTTTATAATGCCACGGACGTCAATGACTTCCAAAACATTTATCTTATGAACTCACTGAAGGCAAAGATAAAGGGTGATGCCAAAATAAATCTGAGTACATACAACATTACCACATGGGACGAACTAAAAACAGCACTGTTAAATACGTACGGGGACAAACGCGATTGTTATACCCTCACATTAGAACTGTGCAATATGCGACAGTTCAACGAAACAGCTTTCGAATTTCATCAGAAAATTCAACAGCATATTAATCTCCATTCAAGTTACATCAATACTCATGCTATTGAAGGCGCGGAACACGTGAAAAACTATGTGGCCAAAGTAGGGTTGAGGACGTTCCTCAAAGGTTTGAAAGAACCTCTCGGTTCTTTAATGAGAACAAGAGATCCCGCTGATCTCAACGCTGCACTAAATATACTGACAAACGACTTCCAGATAGACGCGACAAAAAGAAACTTAGGCCAACAATATACTAACCAACAAAACAACAAATACACATCACAATATCAACAAAATCAAAAAACAAATGGTAATAATAGTAACAACCGTTACATTCCCCCCATGAACCGATCCTTCCCTAACAATAACTCCAACAATCGGTTCAACAACCAATCAAACAATACTAATTCAAATCGCCCATTCCAACAATCTCCCAACCAATCAAGACCTAACAATACTTGGGGAAACAACAACAACAACAACAGCAACTGGTCAAGACCAAACAACTCCTCTCAAAATGTGTGGAATTCAAAACCTACCAACTCACTACCCAAACCTGTCCCAATGAGCGCACAGACAACACGTAACAACACAAACTTCCACAACATCGAACAAGAACCAGAAAATGAAATTTATGATCCTTCTGAACAAACATCTGAACAGTACGACCCAGACATCACAAACAATGTGGATTATTACGAAAGCGATGCTGCGGATTTTCGCAACAAAGCCTCGGACACTCAGGAACTCTAATGAACCTGACTAATCACGAAAATAAATTACCATACTTAACATTACCCGAACACAACCTAAAAACTTTGATCGACACTGGAAGCACCAAATCCTTTATCAAACCAGAAATAGCTAAGAAACTCTTCAACAAATACATACGACCAGATCCCTTCCAAATTTGTACAGCACACGGAGTAAGTAACGAAAAATACAGTATTAAAATTCCATCTCCTGAAATTTTCAAAATTAAAACTGACCTGAAATTCCATATTTTTAACTTTCATAGTTATTTCGATTGTCTACTAGGAATGGATACTCTAGAAAAACTTGGACTAACTGTAGACATACCTAATAATACACTCAAAAACAAGTATACAGAAATTCCAATGGAACTCCGCGACACTAATATCGAATTGAACACAATCCGTATTTTACCCGAAAGTGAACAAGTGATTCAATTAAACGTTTCAAATATAACTAATGGTGAAGCTTTCATTCCACAAACCAAATCAGAATCCGGTCACATGCTCATTCAAGAAGGGATTGCAACAGTAAAAGACGGCAAGGCCCTCTGCACCGTGATCAACCGTTCAAAACAGGAACAAGACATGAAATTGAAACCAAACCTAAGATTAAAACCATTCACAACATCAAACATTCCAGAATCTAATATGAACATCCTGTATGAAAATGCGAACCAATTCACCTTTGAACTAATCAGAAGCGACCACATGAACCCTGAAGAAAAGGAAAAAATTAAACTGCTACTGGACCAATACGCAGACATATTTCACATTGAAGGCAATGATCTAACATTTACTAATAAGATCAAACATTGTATTAGAACAAAAGATGAAGACCCTGTCTACACTAAATCATATCGATACCCGGAAGTACACAAAGAAGAGGTAAAAAATCAAGTGGAAAAAATGCTAGATCAAGGAATAATCCGGCACTCCTTTTCACCGTGGAATTCACCAATCTGGATCGTGCCAAAGAAGCAAGACGCATCCGGAAAGCAAAAATGGCGTCTAGTCGTAGATTATAGACGACTAAATGAAAAAACTGTGAGTGACAGATATCCACTGCCAAATATTAATGATTTATTGGACAAACTAGGCAAGTGCCAATACTTCACGACACTTGACCTTGCATCAGGATTTCACCAAATTGAAATCGAACAGGATAGTATTGAAAAAACGGCGTTCAGCACCGAACTTGGACATCATGAATTCCTAAGAATGCCTTTTGGGTTAAAGAACGCACCGGCAACATTCCAAAGAGTAATGGACCAAATTCTAAGAGGACTCGTGAACACCATATGTCTCGTGTACCTCGATGACATTATCGTCTTTAGCGTCAGCCTACAAGATCACATTAACAACCTCAAACAAATATTTAACCGCCTTAGAGATGCTGGACTAAAAATCCAACTCGACAAGTCAGAATTCCTAAAAAGGGAAGTTGCATACTTAGGACACATTGTCACTCCCGAAGGAGTAAAACCGAATCCTGAAAAAATAAGAGCCATAAAAAAATACCCAATTCCTAAAACTACCAAAGAAATCAAAGGATTTCTTGGGTTACTTGGATACTACAGAAAATTTATAAAGGACTTTGCCAAAATTACAAAACCACTCACAAAGTGCCTTAAGAAGAATGCACGAATTGACATAAATGATTTAGAATATAAAGAATGCTTCGAAATGTGCAAAAATCTCTTAGTGGATGAACCAATACTACAATATCCAGACTTTACAAAAGAGTTTATTCTCACCACTGACACAAGTAATTTGGCCCTGGGAGCAATACTTTCTCAAGGAACTGTAGGACAAGATCGACCTATAGCATATGCCAGTAGAACGTTGAATCAATCTGAACAGAATTATAGTACGATAGAAAAGGAGCTACTCGGTATCGTATGGGCCACCAAATACTTTAGGCCTTACTTGTACGGACGCAAGTTTAAAATCATCACCGATCATAGACCATTACAGTGGATCTTCTCCCTAAAAGAACCCAGTTCGAAATTGGTAAGATGGCGCCTAAAGCTCGAAGAATACGAGTACGAAATTATATATAAGAAAGGATGTCTCAATTCCAACGCAGACGCACTTTCTCGGATTGAATTAAATGCAAACGAGATAACAAACCAGAAGGAGTATAACGAACTAAATGCTATACAACGCTTTATTCACGACACGAGGCGAAAGATGAGCGAAGAACGAAACCAAAGGAACGATGACAATCTATCTACAGCCGCCCAACCCGATCTAGACCAATGTCTTGAAGACATAGAAGACTTGGACGACTTCGTGAACCAAACGTATGAAAGACTTACAGAAGATCCGGCAACCTTGTCACCTGCAGACAACGAGCTAGCCACAGATGCAGCCTCCTACTACACCGCCTTTGCTCAAGAACTTAATACAGAAATACCGAATGACAAACATGAGACTGAAGACACCCAAGTTGTTAATACCAACAAAACAGAAGAATCAATTGTAAATAATACCAGTGAAGATATAAACACCATTCACTCTAGCGACGGAAACCCAATTATTGGAATTCCTATCACGGAAGAAACACTAAACACAAATAGAAACCAAATAATTATAAGAGAAGTATCAACACCACCTAAACCTGTTAAAAAATTATTACTTCACAAAGACAAACAAAGACTCGTAGTTGAAGTGCCTAAAAATAATACTGAAAATCACCTCAAGGCTTTTCTTAAAACCTATATTGCACCAAAAATAAAATACTGCATTTATTTTGAATCACCACTGTATGAAGTCCTATCCAGAGTTCTGCAAACCAATTTCAAAGATTCCGAAATTAACCTTGTCAAATGTACAAAATTTCTCAAAGATATAACGAACGACAAACAAAAGGAAGACATAATCACTAGATATCATGAAGGAATAACGAATCATAGAGGCAGTAAAGAAGTATATGACCAACTCAAAGAACTATACTACTGGCCGAACATGCAACAAATGATACAGAAACTGATAAATAATTGCGAACCTTGTCAGGTAGCAAAATATGACAGAAAACCAATGAAATTATTTTTAAACAATACACCAACTGCCACCAAACCGTTCGAGATAATACACATGGACACTATAACTCTAGACGGCACCAAGTTCTTAACACTCGTGGACTCTTTCTCTAAATTTGCACAAGCATATGCAGTAACATCAACTCAAGCAATAGAAATAGCAGATAAACTTATTGAATATTTCTCTAACCACGGATTACCAACTCAAATAATTACGGACAACGGTGGAGAATTTAAAAATACAATTATTAAAGAACTTCTCTCCTTTCACCGAGTTAATGTCCACTTTAACTCATCTCAACACCCGGAATCCAATGGAATTGTTGAACGATTCCATTCGACCCTAATCGAGCACATTCGGATTTTCAACAATAGGAAGGAATTCGAAAATGAGTCAACCCGCACAAAAGTAAAATACGCTATCCTAGCGTACAATAATACAATACACTCAGTTACCAAACTACGACCAATCCATGTCATCACTGGTCATTTTGAAACCAACGATCCTGTAGAAGCCGATGTTGATCGTCAGATGGCTACAAACTATGTGAATAACCACAAGGAAAAGATGAAAGTGCTATATGAAACCATCAATGAAACACTTCAAACGAACAAAGATAAGATCATCAAGAAAATAAACGAAAAAAGAGAACCCCTACCCGAGATCCCACAGAACGTTTTTGTGAAAAACAAACAAAAACAATCCAAAACAAAAAATAAATATAAAACAGAAGAATTAGATAGTGTAAACAAAGAGCTAAAAACAGCAAACATAAAAACAACTCACCACAACACCTCCGAAAGAATCCACTTATCAAATATTAAAAGACCCAAACAATATGTTTCAGGTCCCTCCAAGGAGCCTGGGGAGCCAACCTCCGGAACTTAACGAAGAATTCCGGGATTCTACCCATCAATATGGGTACAGCAAGATTGCAGAAGAACACTCATACTATCACACACTATTACAACCTCAAACCAATAATAGAAGAACTACAAGATCTAGAAACTCAACATAATTTCTTACAGGACGTCATTGCCAATAAATCCTCATTCAAAAGAGATCTAGAAAATTACAACAAAATTATTTCCCATTTACAAACCTCTATTGAAGAAAAACTAACTAATATCATTCCAGAACGAGAACGATCTAAACGAGCCTTATTCAATGGTATAGGCTCAGTAATTAAATCAATCACAGGTAACTTAGATTCCACAGACGGTGAACATTTTGACAAAATACTAAATGACTTAACAACAAACTCTAATAATTTTCAAAAACAGCTTAACCTACAATATACATTCAACAAAGAATCTGTTAAGAGATTCGACGAAACAATAAAAAATATAGAACACAACGAACTACTACTAAAATCTAGAATAATGCAACTAACTAACATTGTAGAAAGAGAACTAGAAATTCCCAACATACTATATGCTAAAGACCTATGCAACCAACTAATACTATTGTATAACACAATACTTAGCGTCTTACAAGACATAGAAAACTCTATAACCTTTTGTCGCATAGGAACGTACCACCCTAGCATTTTGAAACATAAAGAACTAGTGTCAATTTTAACACTCATTAACGAGAAATTTCAAATACCTCTAGACCCAAAAAACATTTCGGACCTCCAAAAACTCATGACTGTCAATTGTAAAGTAGAAGATAAGAAAATTGTTTACTTCCTCTCATTCCCTATAAACTATGACACCATATTTGACTTGTACTTTCTCTTGTCTATACCGTCACTCAATGACAATGGCTTTTCTACAATTATTCCCCACAGCAAATACTTTCTTAAATCACATTCCTCAGTAAAACCTTTAAATAATGCATGTATTTTAAGTAATCCCTTTCAATGCTTCCAAAAGGACCTTGATAATAATCTCAATAATTGCGAATCTGAAATTCTTTTACATGAAAATGCAAATAACTGTGAACAAACTCGCTTAGACATATCAGAAAATCATATCCAACTTATTCCTGAAATAAACCAATACTTAGCAGTTTTTCCCATTCAAGAAACATTAAAATTTGAATCCTCACATGGAGTTGAAATCAAAGAAATTAAAGGGATCTACTTAATAGAATTAGATAGAGATAACTTGGTTTTCCGAAACGAAAAGATCAATTTTAAACTGGAATCCTTCGGAAAACCAACTATTTTGAATAATGTTAATCTAGATATAAGTAAAATGAAAAACTTATCAAATACTAAGATTAAATTAAATAACCTTAAGATTAATGACATCAATCTCAATCAATTGATGCCAGAATCGAATGTATCACCGTCTCCTATTGAAAACTCTTCCCAATGGCAAATTCTAAACTGTATAACTTTGGTCCTAACATTATCCATTATTTTGTATATATTACTAAACAAAATTCGCTTCATTCCTTGTCTTAGGAATATTCCTACCTCTAATCAAACACTCTCTCATTCTCATTCTATTGATCAAAACTTAGCACCTATCCAACACAATCACAATGTTCAATCTAAGAACTTTTCTTCTGGCCAAACAGACCATAATGTAACACTTCCAGGGGTGCCAAATTCTAATGAGGGAGGAGTTATGCGAGCCTAACTGCTGACCTAGCACACCTGAGTCAGCATATCTCACGGTGCACTCGCTTGCATCGTAGCTAGTTAGTCAGTCTGAGCCAATTCCCGATCCATCGCAGATCTTGTGCGTATAATTATTGTTCTTCTGCATCGAGCAGAATATTACGTGTTTTTATAATATTTCTCAAGTTATTTTTAATAATTTATTTCTTATCTGTTTAATTAATCAATCGTTGATTATATTACTGTTAATCACGTATTTCATTTCATTATTTCAAATTATCTATTTTTATTGTGTTTTAATCATTTTTAATTGTCTTATTATTATTTTTTAAGTTGTAATAAATTTTGGGGAATTTTGAAATAAACATTTTTAAAAAGACCTTCTCTATTTCTCTAAATATAACTTTTATACCTCAAATTACGCGCCAATTCTGTTAAAATTGAGCCAACTTTGAATTTTCCATTATGATTCAGAGGTGTTTTTTGAGCTTTCTGTGTCTTGCGTTGCATGATCTTTAAAGTATTACAAATGAACCTTCACTTTTCTAAAACTAAAAATAATAGGGTATTTTGTGAACTAGTGATACGCAGAATTGCAATTGTAGAAGCACTTTAAATTCACGAAAGGGAAAAAAGGGAAAAATCAAATTTTAGAAAAATATTGAACTTATGATTAAATATCTCTCTGGTCTTTCAATATTTTTTTATGCAACCAACTGCATTTTTAGGGAAATATGAATGACTATCCATACATGAAGTCAAAAATTACTTACTGGCTATCATTTCTTTAAAAACGTGCATCGATCCAAGTGACCTCTGGACTTGTGGGAAAAACAGGGATTTGGCCATAACTCTTTAACGAAGCAAAATGCCCCACTGCAAGTTTCGCTCATATGATAGTCCACGGTGGGCTGAACCTACCCTCAAAATATTTGCATCTGTATACGGGACACCCTGTATACCTAATACATGAAATATAGGGAAAAAACACTGCCAATTATGGACACAATACTTCCTCGTGATTGCTTCACATTGTAAACACGTGCCAATTTTGAGAATTTATAGAAAATTACTTAAATCTCCAAAACGGCTCAACCGATTTTCTTCAAATTTGTTTTATATGGTAGAATATCGTTTTCTCTACATTCTAAATTCCACAAAAAATTCTGTATTGGCAAGTCGTGGTCCTTATTTTTTTACTTTTTTGTCCAAATTTTCGGATTTTCTTAAATATCAGAGTCAAATTATAATTAATTTAAAAATAAATATAAATAATCTATGTAAAATCATAATATGCATATTCTTACAAAATTTCATCGAAATCGGGTGTACCGTTCACGAGATATAAGCGTTTAAGTAAAAAGTTAGTGGTCAGGCGCATGGTCTCTTTCACCCAGAACCGCTAGTATGAATTCGATGAATTTAAAATGGGACCATCTACAGAATGTCTCCTAAATGTGTGCAAAATTTCATCAAAATCGGTCGAGTAGTTTCCGAGATTTGCGCGTTACAAGGAATCGTTTTAACAGACAGACCGACAGACCGACAGACGGACACAAAACCAAATTTACTCAGTAGGTCATGAAACGTCCAGAAATATAAAAAAAATTGAAATCGGAGCAAAAAAATATTTTTTTTTACAAAAACGAACACAATACTTCCGATTTCTAATATTAGAAATTTCTCGGAAGTAAAATGTACCACCTATTCATAATAAATTACTTCCGATAAATTTCTAATATTAGAAATCGGAAGTATTGTATTCGTTTTTCATTTGTTTTATGTTTTTTGTGTTTTTTTTTTCTCAATTGTAAAACGTAACAGATGTATGCTACAACAATATTGAGTTGATATACTCCAATATCCCTGATTACACAATAAAATTTCCTAACTGAGCGACGCAGAACCGTCTTGATATGACCACTCAGTTTAAAGCAACGTTAAACCCAAATTAAACAAAGGCGCAGTTATTGCTTGTGGCAACCTCTTCCACCCAACCCTTAGCCAGTCTTCGTGGCGTAACGGTTATGACTACTGCCTATTGTCCAGAGGTCTCGAGTTCGATCCCCGGTTGGGGCAGACTTTTCGAAGAAGTTACTGTCCCCTCCAAATAGGTGAGGCTGGTATTTCCGACCCTACCCAAACTGGTTGAGGTTATTGTGGGTAGCTGGTACGATTCCCAGCGAATAGGGGTAAAACTCCCGTCCTGACTATTTATCTCAAATCAGGATATTAAATTCGAATAGAATCAACTGATCACAATAGATCTAATTAGGTCGCAGTGTTAATTGTAAGAGTTTCACTGAAAACCCTGCAACCAGGTCAGATAATAAAAACCCTCAGCTACTCACGGACTCTCCGCCTTCTCCGGGAAGGGATATAGGACATAGTGCGTGATGTTGGAGTAGTAAGTCTTCTTCTGGAAGTTGAACCCGACATATTTGGTCCACCGGAAGGTGTCCAGAGCGTAGAGCTCTTCCGTCAGGTCCCGCAGTTCCTGGTTGGAGGTGGTTTTGCCACGATCCGGGATGTAGTAGGAGCATTTGATGTGCTCGCCGTAGTCTGGAAAAATATAGATCTGATTTGTTTCCAGCTTTTCATAAATAAACACCAGCCTCCGTGGCTTAACGTTGGGTGGAAGACATTGCCACAGGCAATAACCCCGCCCTTTAGGTAGGACATTAACTTCATTCTATTTTTTGTTGTTGTATATTATTTGTTTAATCTCTTTGTTTTTCTTTATATTTCATTGTATTCTACTGTATATATTTTTTGTTCTACCTAATAAAGCTTTCTATAATAATAATAATAATAATAACGTTTGTGACTACTGCCCGTAGTTTGACCCTCCCGATTTAAGGGAGGGTCTGATGGCTTCTCTTAATTTTAATCCTGTTTCATAATTTGGTCCCTAATGTGTTGACCTAGTGAACTCGTAATTTTAAGGTTTTTAGTTCGACTCCCGAGAGTCCCGAGTAACGAGAATATTAATAAAGTTGGTTTGATGTATGGTGACATTAATCTGGTTATTAACACACAAAGTATTCTGAAGACCTGATAACCTTAAGTACTTGACATAAATTGAAGATGACTGTTATGAGACTTGAAATTTTATCATTGATTGTTTCAAATGTGTCAATCACGTTGCATAGTGGCTTCGTTCCGAAGAGCCCATGGTCTAGAGATCCCGAGTTCAATCTACGATTGGGATAGACTTTTTGAAGAAAAACCTGTTCCCTTCAAACACGTGAGGCTGGCATTTCCGGCCCTACCTAAGCTGGGTGAGGTTAATGTGCGTACCTGGTACGATTACCAGCGAATAGAGGGTAAAACCCCGTCCTGACTATCTATCACAATCAGTACGTTATAACCAAATAGAAGTTAAAACCAAAGGGAGACTTCTTGATGTGGGTGGTAGGTTTCTGAGTTTCCTGCGTATGCAGGAAGAAGAAGTATTGTTTACCAGATACATAACTCAATCAGGATCAAGTTCAAAAGGGAGATTTGGGGATTATGAGAACAACAGGTTCTAAGGTCTATCAGTTTCACATTCAACCGACCTCAGTAGCTTCATCGATAAAGCGGCGGACTTGTAACCTGAGAGGTCGATGATTCAAGTCCCGGTTTCAGCGTAGATTTAGTAAAGCGAGTTTGAGTAGTTGTGATATCACGACAGTGATTAGCACAAATATGATAACTTTTATTTAACAGTTTCACATGTAGAAATGCACTGGTCACATTTACCTACTCACATAAAACGGCCATCACTAGGCACCACTCTATCTTCAACATAACACTTTCCTTGAAAATCTCTTCACAACAGCTTTGTTTTCAACCAAAAACTTTCCATTTTTGGAGCAAAATTTATAAAGAAAAACTATTTAACGTAGGTACATCAATTAAATTTGTCTATTGTTGAACACCAATGTTGTCTGTTCGACAGCAAAATTTTGAAATGTGTTTATGTGTACAGGAAGCTGATTACTCTTGTTGATTACCTTTGTACAAATCAGCTGACACTGGACAAACTTGAGTTATAAGAAATGGAGTTGAGACATTACTACATATGATTTTATGACATTACTAGCCGTTTGCCCGTGCTTTGCAACGGGACTAAATTTCAAATTTACTAAGGCATGGCCGTACTGCTGGACAGCAATGCTTTTTTGATCTTTTTATAATTTTTCTGGACAAAGCGATAATGGTTTTGGGGGGGTCAATTCTGAGACATTTTTCGCTATCTCTTACCGTTTAGGCTATACAACTCCGGACAAACAAACAACATAGGTAGTCCTTTTTTCTGTTTTATAAGAGATTATGGGTTGGGTGCCAGCCAACCTCCGTGGCAAAACGGTTAAGACTACTGCCCGTAGTCAAGAGATCGCGAGTTTGATTCCCGGTTGGGGCAGACTTTTAGAAGAAAATTCAGTTCCATCGAAACACGTGAGGCTGCCATATATCCGGCCCTACGCAGGCTGGGTGAGGTTAATATGGGTAGCTCATACGATTCCCAGCTAATTTAGGGTAAAACCCCCGTCCTAGTCAGGACGTTGAGCCATAAAAATGTGACACAACCAATTAACCTCAACCATGAGGTTGAACAGTGCCGACCCCAAGTAGGTTTGGGAAAAGGCAAATTGAAAGAAGAAAGAAAAAGAAAAAGATTAAGACATCGACAATTTGTCATCGATGTTTTTATCAGTAGGTACATCAAACAGTGATCGGTGTCATAGATGATTTTTTAAACTGGCCTTATCACTTCCACTTCCTGGCAATGAATCCTGAAGAATGATCGCACTAACAAGACTCGGCCTATCACGGTGGAAAAATCAATTTTTCTTTTAAGAAAAATAAAAAATCGAATTTTCAACACTATCAAACATGTGTTTCTGATGTCTGAGCCCTACACTGACAGTGCCGTTAAGTCATCACTATAAACTATCATTTAAGTCATCAAGGTCATCAATACTCTCACTCAAGTCATCAGTGATGAAACCATTCATTCTGACATTAGAATCGGATGTGATGTTATTGTACTTTCTCACTATTACCTCAGTAGCTTGCTTGATAAGGCGGCGGACTTGTAATCGGAGGTTGGTGGTTCAACTCCCATGTTATTATTATTTTATTTTTTTTAAAGAATATTGTTTCACAGCCTCTTTTATTTCGTAGTCATGAAACAGGAGCTACTGTAGACGCTTGTGGTCTGTATTGTAGCCTGCCCATCCCGTAGTATGCCTCTCCTCTGATGGGCGAGAAGTGACACAATACTTCCCAATTAGGTGCTGGGTCAACACGAGCGCACCGGAAGGTATCCCTTACAAACAACTGTAACCAAATTGAGAATACAAATTTTTGTCGACACGGGGGATCGAACCCGGGACCTTCCGCATGGGAAGCGAGTGCTTAACCACTAGTCGCGAGCTCTGATATTTAAGTTAGCAACATATTTAAGGCCACATTCTATCAAAATGACCGATATGTATTTTGACTATTTAGTGCCTTCTTTGTTCTGTTACTACGAAGTGATGTTATGATCACGTCATCAAGAGACAGTTTCATGACGTCATAAATAGACCAGTGGAAGTTGTTTAATTGTTTTGATAGTCGGCTTACTCAACATCCGTGGAACTGCAAGACCCTGACTGATCTACCGAGTGTATCCTTCTTCGCCGACCTCCGTGGACTCTGAAGTGAAATGGTTAACACGTCTTTCTCTTGATTCAAAGGTTGCAGGTTCGAATCCCTGTAGGGGCGGAATATTTTTCATAATATCTGTTACTGGAATGGTTGTAAGAATTCCAACCCTAGAAGCCCTCCAAAGAATGTCCTAGAAGCCCTTCAAAGCTTAGGAGAAGTACCTTTGTACTTTATGAAGGAAATAAATAAATAAACTATCATGATTAAACTGAAAAAAAAAACCTCTACGCGCGGTTCCAGGAAAAATCAATTTTTTATTTTATTTTTTATTCAAGGGTAACTAATGTAACTATATTGTAATCTTGAACTTACTCAAGGCCATTTACAGGGCAGCACGCCGAAGTACAATGGGCGGACGTAGGCCAGGGTTGCTCAGGGGGGGGGGGGTCGAGCCCGTCGGGCACACAGATAGGGAACAATTGGCCGACCGGTAAAGTAGCCAGACTTCAAGCTTCAAGCTTGACAACTATGTATTTACAGTAAAGAGGTCACAGTTTTTACATTTTCTTTTCATGTTTTATTGTTTTTTGTACATATAATTTTTGATGTAAAATAAATTATGATTGAATATTAAAAAAAAAATTGAGTATATAAAAAAAAATTGTTCTCCGATTCTAACACCTTTCTATTTCTCCCTGTTTCAGATGGTCTCTATCCTGGTCACACTGTAGGCTCAGCAAGGAGTCATGTGAGTGAGAAATTGTATGAATTATTAGGCACACTATTAATAATGTAGCATAATAATATTTTTTAGTAGAAGTTTACTCAACCACCTAACCCTCAGAGTCTTATTATTATGTGGTCACAAACTTAAATGAGTGAGTAAAATTTCATGCATTGGGTGGAAAGCATCTTCTTATTTCTGAAACCTACATAGGTTGGGGCTGCCATTGTTTAATTTCTACCTCATGTTTGAGTTTTTGAGGTTATACGACCGGGTTCATTGGTTAAAGCGTTTGATTTAACTCCATATAATTAAAAAATCGATCTGGTGAGGTCTATTGTGACAGGTTTTGAGGTGGGTTGGTTCCAAATGCAAAGGTTCAAAATAGAAAGCAAAGTAACAAACAATATTATAAACAGGTCTTATATAAATATTTTATCCCATAAAATATATAAGACCTGTTTGACTGCTGGAGTAAAGAGACTTTTCAGTCTTACCTCGACAGTATGAACAAGGTATGTTCTATTCTATTATATTTCTATTCTATTCTATTTCTATTTCTATTCTATTCTATTCCTATTCCTATTCCTATTCCTATTCCTATTCCTATTGTATTATATTATTTTCTATTCTATTCTATTAACGTCCACAGACCGCCCGGAATTATCAATCTCCTGCCCCACTCAGGCGCAACTCCGAGTCGAGTACCTCGGCCGATGTCTCGCCCGACGCCCAGCGGTACTACCCGGCCTTCTCCCAGCTGTTCGAGACGGGCCACCCTCTTTCGTCAATGCTCGGCCCCCGGCCAGTTTCTACGATGACTCGGTGTTTCGGCCCTCCTTTCGGACGCACGACTTCGGAGGAAACAGCTTCGGCAATCATCGGGAACAGAGGGAATCCTTTCGGCCTCCCTCGGCTGCCTCGAGTAAAGATCTAGGTGAGTAAAATAATTGAAAACGAAGTTCCGATATGTACAGAGGTGTATATCGTCGGCTAGAAGGTAATACTGACCAAGTGACAGTTGGTCATTTTTCGATGAAGAAATCAACATTTGGTGTAATCAAGGTTTTATCGATGCAACAAAGTAGAAAACTTCAATTGTGAGCGCAAAACAGTCCACCGGGAAGTTTTTCAGGAAGACCCGCCACGCCCAAATTTTGCACGGCTCTCCTGAAAAATTGTCCAAATGCAGATGGTCAGTTTTACCTTCCAGCTGACGATATTTGCTAGTAAAGTAAATATATTATAATAGAATCAATTAAGCGTTAAGTAACCTTGTCCTCATTCCGGAAAGCACTCTCACTGTCGGAATCCTAAAATATTCCTTTCAACGGTCAAATTTTGTTTGAGTAACCCAATCACAGTGCAGTTTAAAGAGATAATTGGAGATTATGAGAGTAAGAAATCTTTCTGGAATGGAGATTATGGCCCTTGAGATAACTTTCAACCAAATCTGGTAATCCAGGTAGTGTAGGAATCCGTTGGTTCGAATTCCACCCACTACATGAATTTTTCCTCATAATTTGAGTTTATGACCACATAATAATTAGACACTGAGGGTTGGGTGGTAGCAAATGCTTTGAGCATTAACCTCGCCTGCTGGTTACCTTCCACCAAAGAGTATTATTATTCATGTTAAGACCTCACTGTCCTGTACCTCCTTGGAGAAGTAGAACAAGGGGAAGAGAAGTTAGTGGGTGAGGTGTTTGTCATGCCCACTTCCCTACTTACTTCCTATTCACATCAGCTCAATGTAGTTACTCGTGCCGTTAAGCAGGTATTAATGTAACAATTTCAAAATGGGTATTAAGCTAAAACAAGGAATACAATTGGGAGTCTCTTCTCTTCTAGTAGGGTTATGTAATTCTCTACTACCTACCAAGTTTTGTCGAAAGACATTTCTGGAAACGATAACACATAAATTTAAAGGTTTATTTGAAACTAGATTGAAGAAATCTTTGGAAATTGATTTTACCATGAGTATTATTGCACATTGCATAGAAAAATATTTAGCAGGCGTCAATAAGATTTTTTTCTCTCTTGAATGTCATGGTGCTTTAGATACTCATATTCCCTTCAGAACACCGAAGTTAAGCGACATCCAGCGAGGTTAAGACTTGGATGGGTGACCATTCAAATTCTAATTCTCGTGACGCTGGTTTTCCCGGCCCCACTCAGGCTGGGTGAGGTCAATGTGAGTAGCAGGTTTGTGAGTTTCCTGCGAATGGAGGGTAAAACCCCCGTCGTGATATGACCATGGCAGTTGAAAGCGACGTTAAACCCCACTTAAAAAAAAAATACTCATATTACATTGATTTTGTCTATTTGTGTTTTTTTATGAAAAAATATATATATATAAATATATATATATAAAACACAAATAACATGTAACGGTGTTGAAGTATAGTAATCCAGATTGTATAGGGATATTTCGTTAAGGACCCCACTGAATGCATTTATTTTTCCTCGTAGACTTGAGACTTTGGGGTCGTAAAATAGCTTTAAAAAAAACTACATACTCCATTATTCTGACCTCTGCTTTCCTCTCTTCTTCTCCAGGGATGCTGGGCTCGGGTAACTTCGGCGTCATTCGTGGCGGCACCTACTACTCGGAAGATCGGGACTCGGAGCGGGAGTACGCCCTGGACTCGGACCTACTGCCCTTCTACGACGGAAACGGACATGGCCGACCTCCCTACTTCCGAGGAAACCCGAAGCCTCTCTACAAGAACGGCGGAAACTTCTTCGAGAACTTCCGCGACTTTGCCGAAATAACGCCATCGAAATCGTTCTCGGAAAACTACCACGTGTACGTCAGCCAGAACGCGAGTCGAAACGCAAGCGAGACTCGAATTCTCGGGCCTGAAAACAGCGACGCCATTCCCCTGGATGAATACATGGAGCCCGCCGCTTCGTCCGTCAAGCGAGGTCCGAAGAATATTCTCGAACAGTTGGCGTTGATTGACGAGAGCAAAGCGCGGGAACAGGAGGCTGAGATTAAGTCGAAAAGCAGGCGGAAATTGAACGAGTTCAAGCGACTGGAGGCGACCAAAGAATCGAGGTTGAAGGCGAAGATCTTGGCCACGCCCAAGAATCCGTACGATCCGTTGATGGCACTCAGCTGAGTTGAGGAGTGAGGGAAAGAGGAATCAAAACGATCTCACGCTCACTTGAAGAGGATCTCTCCCAAGTGAGCTTTTGGTGCCAATGCGACGTAGTGTTTCCCTGAAGAGAATAAATTATTATACTATTGGAACCTCAGAAGAACAATAAATCAGTGATCACCCTCAGAGTCCTGAGACGAACATTTAGGACCGTATTATGAAACAGGATTAGCATATCTAAGCCGACCCTTCGATTTTATCAGCTGACCAAAATAAGATTTTCCGTCAATATGGCTGGCTAGGTGGCTACAGCTCCGTTACGCCACAGAAATAATAATATACTACTACAAAGGCCGGCTTAGATATTACCTCTACAGTTGTTGTCAAGGTGAATGTTAAGGAATAGTGTCAACTAAGAGTAACTAATCCTGTTTCATAATCCGGACCTCAGAGATTTCAGGAAATGAAAAGTAACTGAGGGAGGAATTTCCTCCCAGAGAGGAACGATAAGGAAGTAAGATTGAATGTCTCTAACATGGAATGGAGTGAAAATTACTGAGAAATACCCGTAACACAAAACACCAAAAACCAAAGTTGCTCCGGAGGTTATGAAACGTTCAGAAATTGATATTGGAGCAAAAAATATGTTTTTACAATAAGAAACACATAACACAATCCGAATTTTAAAATTAGAAATTTATCGGAAGTAAAACGCAACAAATTAAGTTCGGTTTACAGCGTTAAGGCTTTTTGACATAAATGTGCAAGATTCTTTGTAACTAGTATCAGATTGAATCTAAGATTACAGCTGAATTTATTAGGCTAGGTTTTACAGTATTTAAAACTTTCTAAAAAGGTTTGAAAAACTACTTCTCAATGTTTACTTGAACCATATAAAAATGACAGGAATTAATAATGGTCTATCAGTTTAATTTCTATTTACAATCTTCAATCGCCAAAAGCTAACTAAGTTTCTTCATAATTCCTCGAAACTTCCAAATAAAAGTTATGGCATATTCAGGATCTGCTGATTCAAAGACCACCAGACTGACCAAGACCATGCTGATGATAGAACCAAGCTTTCACCCCCTTGCTGGGCACGTTTAGTAGGGACTGAAAATAACTACTGAAACGTTACCAACAGGGTGGGAACGCATGATTGCTGACAGGAACTGATTTGCTCATTGACTAAATCCAGACTGAAGTTCCAGTGAGGCTTGTTGAAAACTGGTTACTGATGTTTCCCTTTGACGGAAACTGATATTGATAAATGATTTTCTTACTAAAAGATGAAATTTACAAAAAGATTGTTTGAGACAAAAAGACTGATGGATAGAGAAATGGATAGAGCCAATCACAAGAACAGTTACACATCTATGGACAAGACGAGCACAAGACAGAGACGGTTGGCGATATGCGATATGCAACACTGGAGAACACTCCAGTGTTGACAACATGAAGGTTATCAAGATGGCTGATTGAAATCCGTGTTCTTAAAATTCAGCCATTCTGAAGAGAAAATCAAATTTGCACCCCCTTGCTAGGTACGTTTAGTATTCTTACCAAAATTGAAACTACTCAAACGATACCAGCAGAGTGGGAAAATTTAATTGCTGACTGAGGTCCTAGTTGATTGGCTGATCTAATGTTGACACGGGCACTTACTGATTCCCATTTTAGTCTATTTATGTTATTAGTAAATAGTTGAAGTTCTATAAAACCATAACTATCACACCGATGTTTATTAAATCCATAAAATATATAAAAATCTATTTTCTTCATTTTATAATAACACAATAATTTAACATTTCTACTGTAAACATAAAAAAAACATTGTTAAGAACATCATCATTGGGATGAGAAACCAAAAACTCTTGCAGCATTGCCTCGTTGAACTGCAAGGCTTATTTCTTGCAGCAAATAAGCCTTGGGACCAGATAATTCTATTTGGTTTTAACGTCCTAATTTGAGTCAGGACGGTAGTTTTGGGCGCATCACGATTCGTCTCAAAAAGGGTTTTTTAAAAAGGTTGGAATTTCAGGTATAAAAATGACCACACGATTCGTCTCAAAACATTTTTTTGGCGAAAAAGTAAACAACACGATTCGTCTCAGTACGACAGTAAAATACGGTACATATTGAGGGATATTTTATTACATCTTATTTAAAACATCTTAGAGGGAATTTTTTCTTATATTCTTGAGGCATGGCCTTCTATGCATTTTACCTAACCCTACTTTAAACCTAAGGCATTGCCTTCTATGTATTATCCCTAACCCTACTATATTCTTGAGGCATGGCCTTCTATGTATTTTACCTAACCCTACTATATTCTTGAGGCATGGCCTTCTATGCATTTTACCTAACCCTACTATATTCTTGAGGCATGGCCTTCTATGCATTTTACCTAACCCTACTTTAAACCTAAGGCATTGCCTTCTATGTATTATCCCTAACCGTAATACTATATTCTTGAGGCATGACCTTCTATGTATTTTACCTAACCCTACTATATTCTTGAGGCATGGCCTTCTATGTATTTTACCTAACCCTACTGTCAAACACTCAAATAAACACTGATAACATAGATGACTGTTACTGGTTCAAAACAATAACATCGTGAACATCGCCATTTTATAGGGATTTTTTTTTTTGGTGCGAGAGGGAATTTTTTCTTATGGGGATAGTTTGAAAGGGATATTATATATTTTCGATTTTTGAGTATTTGAGACGAATCGTGTTATGAGACGAATCGTGTTTTGTTTTTCTTGAGACGAATCGTGTTGTGAAAAAGGCCACCTCAGGTAGTTTGAGACGAATCGTGAAATCCCCGTAGTTTTACCCTTCATTCGCTTGGAATCATACTAGCTACCCATATTAAACTCACCTAACCTGAGTGTGACCCGAAATGCCAGCCTTACGCGTTCGGAGGGAACAGAATTCTCTGTTTGAAAAGTCTGGCACGACCGGGAATTGAACTTGGGATCTCTGGACTACAGGCAGTAGTAGTGTGTCTATCTATGTATGTCACATTATGATTTAAATTTATAATTTATTTGAAGTTCTATAAAACCATAACTATCACACCGATGTTTATTAGATCCATTAATATATAAAAATCTATTTTCTTCATTTTATAATAACACAATAATTTAACATTTCTACTGTAAACATAAAAAAAACATTGTTAAGAACATCATCATTGGGATGAGAAACCAAAAACTCTTGCAGCATTGCCTCGTTGAACTGCATGGCTTATTTCTTGCAGTAAATAAGCCTCGGGACCAGATAATTCTATTTGGTTTTTAACGTCCTGATTTGAGTCAGGACGGTAGTTTTACCCTTCATTCGCTGGGAATCATACTAGCTACCCATATTAAACTCACCTATCCTGGGTGTGACCGGAAATTCCAGCCTTACGCGTTCGGAGGGAACAGAATTCTCTGTTCGAAAAGTCTGGCCCGACCGGCATTTGAACTTGGGATCTGTGGACTACAAGCAGTAGTGGTGTGTCTATCTATGTATGTCACGTTATGATTTAAATTATAGAATTGTGGAATTTATGGATAGGAACTTTGCTGATTCAAATCTCTGTTGATCCAACTCCACCATGCTGATGAGAGAATCAAGCTTTCACCCCCTTGCTGGGCACGTTTAGTAGGGACTGAAAATAACTACTGAAACGTTACCAACAGGGTGGGAAAATTTGATTTCGAACAGGAACAGATTTGCTGATTGAAAAAAAAAAAAAATTGTTACCTACTTGGCTGATTCTAGATGGAACTTTACTTTGAGGCTGCTAATGTTATTAATTGATCATGCATTGGTCAAAGGGATTTGAATTCGTGATTTTAATTACTTGATTAGCTTGATTGTTAAGGCAGTGGACATGTAATCTGGAGGTCGGTGGTTCCAGTCCAAAGTTAAGCAAAGTTTTAGTAAAGCGAATTAGAGTAGTTGTGACCAGGGCCGTATCCAGGATTTTCGTCAGGGGGGGGCCCAAATAGTATAATAATAATACTACTAGCGGGTTACACCCCCCCCCGGCAGGTGTAAGCGGCGCGCCGCTTCGCCAGCCCATCAGACACGCACACACGCACACACAGACACGCACACACAGACACGCACACACACACAATACACACAAACCACACACACACCACACATACACACACACACTCACAGATGGAGAGAGAATGTGTCGAAAAACTTGAATATTTTGTCTTTACCCGGCGTAGCTCAAGAACAGCTCATCAGAATTTTGCGATCGATATGTCAAATGATAGCTCAGATCTTTGCCTAGAACTTTATCACTTTGAATTGATAAGTCGTCACTTCAAATTTCGAGAAAAAATGTCATTTACCTTTAAAAACGTAACTATTTTACGTGTTACCCATCCATATTTTTACCTTACTTGGCGTAGCTCAAGAACGGCTCATCAGAAATTCGCCAACGATGTGTCAAATGAAAGCTCAGACCCTTACCTAAAACTTTCTCACTTTGAATTGATAGGTCACTTCAAATTTCGAGAAAAAATGTGATTTAGCTTTTAATGGGGAAACCCGTTAATTTATATACAGGGTCTTCATAAAGTCTCACCCAGGCCTAGGTTTCTCGAAAACGACTCAGAATATCAAAGAACGCAAAAACCCGTATTCCTTTATATTTAGGGGGATTAATTTTCAGCCAAATTTTTTTTGCCTACACGGCCCCAGTCAGGCTGGGCATGGACCAACTTTAAAATCTTAAATACAGGGTGCGGCGCGGGAATGTCCCTTTTTGAATATTCGATTAAAAAAAGGCTGTCAGTCTTATCTGATGCTTATTGTTGAATTATCATCGAGAAATATGTAAGTTTTGATTTTATCTAGGTTTGAAGAGTACACCATTCAAATGACGACCGTCATTGTCGATACACTGCTGAAGGCGATTTCTAAAGTTTCGCTCTACTTTTTCCAACATTGCGACAGGTATACGGCCTATTTCACGGCAAATGTTGTGTTTTAACTCTTAAAGTGTTCTTGGACGATCATTGTAAACTTTCGATTTGAAGTAACCCCACAAGAAAAAATCACAGGGAGCTAAATCCGGGGATCGCGACGAAACTCCCGCTGCACTGCTACGATACACTTATTTTTCGAAAAATAACTCTCCACGCAATAAGCTTTCTGTTGCTTTGATAAAATCATTTTGACAACTGAGCTAAATTGAATCGAAAAAATTAGTAGTTTGTGCATCTTCTAACTTTGTTTGAACTTGTCTAATTAGAAGTGCGGCTTCACACTGGGCGATTCAAAATGGGACATAACCGCGCCGCACCCTGTAGAATGGTATGTCTTGTGGCATATTGTTGTAAAGGTCTTATTGAGATAAGTTCATTAGATCAAATTTTAGTGAGCTACGACTTACCGTTCTCGAGATACAGGGTCGGACGTCCTGCGTAATATCCATATATTATGACCTATAACTCGTTAACCGTAAATTATGGAGAAAATTTTCTTGTTAATAATGACTCCTTATGGCAAGAACTTTCGAAAAAGTTAAAACTTGATTTGTTTTTTCGTTAAATTTTTTTCGACTGTTCGTCCGGCTGGCTGACGAAACCGACCAGAAACTAACATCAACAGAGTATGTCGAGTTATAACTTGTTCGAAAGGTCTTGTCATAAGGAGTTATTATTAACAAGAAAAATTTTCTCCATAATTTACGGTTAACGAGTTATAGGTCAAAATATATGGATATTACGCAGGACGTCTGACCCTGTATCTCGAGAACGGTAAGTTGTAGCTCACTAAAATTTGTTTTAATGAACTTCTCTCAATAAGACCTTTAAAACAATATGCCACAAGACATACCATTCTATTTAAGATTTTAAAGTTGGTCCATGCCCAGCCTGACTGGGGCCGTGTAGGCAAAAAATTTTTGGCTGAAAATCAATCCCCCTAAATATAAAGGAATACGGGTTTTTGCGTTTTTTGATATTCTGAGTCGTTTTCGATAAACCTAGGCCTGGGTGAGACTTTATGAAGACCCTGTATATAAAAAATAATACTAAATAAATAAAACGTGACTCTTTACGTGTTACCCATTCATTTTTTACCTTTAAATTAAAAGGTTCTTACTAAGAGAAAAAATGGTTATCAAATTCGTGTTCAGAACCTCAAATAACCTATGAATTGATATGTCACAACCCACATCTAGTATAAATAATAAAAAAGTTAGTCCGGGTAGACCCTCCCAAAATACCAGTAATTAGAGTCGGGTACCAAAAAGTTCAAGATATGAAAAAATATATTCGGGACAAACCCCCAATGTTTTATTATTTAAATAAAAACTTGGTCCCATGAAAATTTCATATCTCTTACTATTTAGCCAGAACCACCACATTCTGTCTAAAAGCGGCCACCGGTGGCACCGATTTTTCCAGTTTCAAGCTGGGTCCTCTATACATTTATGACCTCTGTGCCAAATTTCAAGTTTCTAGCTTCTGCCGTTCTTGATATATCCTGTTTACAGACAGACAGATAGACACACGGAACAATGGCTGAAACTTTGGATTTAGGCTCTAGGGACCCTAAAACGTGTTTTGGAATTGAAAACTCACTATCGAAAATTTTGGGAGGACCAGCTCAAGTAAAAATAAATCAAAAGCACCGTGTTTTATTTTGTAGATTGTTTTGCGAGTTCTCACTTTGTACTTTCCACTTAGGATTCTACTTGGTAGGTACATAATATTATGTTGTAATCAAGTAAGAATTTCGAGGGGGGGCCCTGGACGAGAGCCTGCGTTCAAGTAAGAATTTCGAGGGGGGCCCGGGACGAGAGCCTGCGTTCAAGTAAGAATTTCGAGGGGGGGGGGCCCTGGACGAGAGCCTGCGTTCAAGTAAGAATTTCGAGGGGGGCCCGGGACGAGAGCCTGCGTTCAAGTAAGAATTTCGAGGGGGGCCCTGGATGAGAGCCTGCGTTCAAGTAAGAATTTCGAGGGGGCCCCGGGACGAGAGCCTGCGTTCAAGTAAGAATTTCGAGGGGGGGCCCTGGACGAGAGCCTGCGTTCAAGTAAGAATTTCGAGGGGGCCCGGGACGAGAGCCTGCGTTCAAGTAAGAATTTCGAGGGGGGCCCGGGACGAGAGCCTGCGTTCAAGTAAGAATTTCGAGGGGGGGCCAAGCTCGAGGGGGGGGCCCGGGCCCCCTGGGCCCCCCCCTTAAATACGGCCCTGGTTGTGACATCACGATTGTGAACAATCCTGATTACTTATTATCTATTAGGAGTAGCCTTTTAAGATAACTTTTTATTTACTAGGAGTTGATCAGCATCAATTTTAGCTTCAAGTATACGTCATAGGCTCCTGTAATATTCGACTCAATTTAGTAAAGTTTAAGTTAAAATTTATCATATTTGTGTTGATCACTTTCGTGATATCACAACTACTCAAACTCGCTTTACTAAATCTACGCTGAAACCGGGACTTGAACCACCGACCTCCAGGTTACAAGTCCGCCGCCTTATTGATCAAGCTACTGAGGTCGGTGACTCAATTTAGTATCGAAAATAGTCACTATAGTCAGCCATTTTGATGGGTATATCAAATTTGCACCCCCTTGCTAGGTACGTTTAGTATTCTTACCAAAATTGAAACTACTCAAACGATACCAGCAGAGTGGGAAAATTTAATTGCTGACTGAGGTTGATATTGCTTTGCTGAATTAAGGTTGAAATTTACACTGATTTACATATGTGTCCACAACGTCTTCAATTGTGATGACTTTCAGCAAATTAGATGATGAGTTTTGTTCAAATTTACATGTACAAATATGTAGATAATGTTTAAGTTGTGCTTCATTAATTTCACCAACTTATGTTGTTGTTGTTGTAACCAGCTTAGCTATAGCTGGAGGGTGTGATGTTCTTCAGCAATTTTAAGAGGAAAAGTTGTTTCGTTCCGAACCACATATTTCTATGTGCAATCAACCATCGCATCGCATCGTGAGAACTTGGGCTATTTCTTTTCAAGTCATTAAACCCTTGGGAAACTGCAAGCTAGCCTGACTTGTTAGGGTTGGCTAGTCAGTTCTCTGTTTACAGTCCTCTAGCGAGACACTGGTCTTCTCACTGTTTAACATCCCCCAGATAGACTTATCATGAAGTTTTGTTCAAATTTACGTGTTCAAGTAATGCAATTATTGTATAAAGTAATGCGTCATTTAAACTATCAGTGCAATGAAGGTTTGCTGATTTAAATCTCTTTTTTACACTTTTTTAATAAGGACATATAAGTACGAGTATATCTAAAAACAGATAATTACAAATTGATATACAATATAAAAAGAAGTGATAAAAAAATGGAGAAAAAAATAAATAAATTTATACACATGTCCTAACTGAAGGCCGGAGTTATTGCCTTTGGCAATCTCTTCCACCCAACCCAATCTCTTCCTTCTGTTGATCCAACTCCACCAGACTGACCAAGACCATGCTGATGATAGAACCAAGCTTTCACCCCCTTGCTGGGCACGTTTAGTAGGGACTGAAAATAACTACTGAAACGTTACCAACAGGGTGGGAACGCATGATTGCTGACAGGAACTGATTTGCTGATTGAAATATTTTTTCTGATACCTGACTATAAAAAACAATTTGCTGAATAGAATTTGACAGGTGCTAGCTTAGTAAAAGATTTGAAAATTGAGAGTCATAAAAAAAAAGCTGTCCAATGTCTAAGGTTTTTTGACAAATCAAAAGACAGAATCGATAAGTCAAGTCATAGCTTAGCATCGGTTTTCCCCATTTTAGACTGTACGCAATCCGAGACTTAGCGCCACAGAATCGATATATCAAGTTATAGCTTAGCATCGGTTTTCCCCATCTTAGACTGTACGCAATCCGAGACTTAGCGCCACAGAGGTACTACAACGCTATCAACTAACCTGTCTATTTTCATTAGTGGGTATAAACAGAAAAGTGAGAAGTTGAACGTCGCGTCCTTCGATCGGTTGTCTAAATCGGTCACCCGGGGCTGTCTGTCTACCCGCGCTGTCCCACCCCCCACCAGTCAAAGTCCTTATCCTCGGTGTAATCCTATTTTACAATCCGCCTAAAGGTCAAATTATAAAACAGGATTAACTTTAAGATAAGCCCGACTTTTCCTTAAGTACAAGGGCGAAATTAATAGACAAATTCTATATCACAAGTCACTGCTAAGCGTTGGTTTTCCCTATCTTACACAGTACGCAATCCGTGACTTAGAGCCACAGAGGTATTACATAACAGTCTGGCTTATCTTAAATTTGATCCTGTTTTATAATTTAGCCCTTATATCTTGTACAGCTATAAGATTAATTTATTTAAGTTACCATTTAACTATAGTAATACTATGTAGTGTGCACGAAAGTTACCAAATTATTTTTATTACAGAAACAAAATATTGTAGGAGGAAATTCAATCAGTATTTTATTTATCGTTGCATTTAATTGATGTGTTTTTTTTTAAATTAGCAACTCTTTATATTCTTGCCTAAATAGGTATAACTATGGGAAGAACTTTTCGCAACATACCTGCGAATCGGTTTATTCTAAAATAATTTCAAACACCATTTAGAATTTTACAGAATACATAAATTAATTTTGTGTTAATTCAAGAGTGACATTTAACAATAAACCAAGGCTATTTACAAAGAGTATGCATTTCAATTAATAAGCCTGCCAGTTATATTATTGAATAGATAATAGATTCTAAGTCATAAAATTAAAAATAAAATACGTGCAATGTTTAACATTTTATTTTACAAATGCCTACCTTTTAAAGTTATTTATTTTAAATTTATTTTCAGTAGGACCATATTTTATGCTTAGGGCCAAATCATAAACCAGAATTTTAAGGTAAGCCAGACTGTCCCTCTTGTTGGGCTATTTTTTTTATTTATTGTATGGCTTTATTACACATATCAAAGTGAGTAATAAATTTGATCAGGAAATCTGATGAAAGTGATTGTCTGATCGCCAAAATTGTCAGTACTTTAGCCGCATGTCAATGCGTTGCCCAGGGTGAACCACGAGGAGGCGTACTAACATTTCACACGTTGGACTATATTGGGCTGTGATTGGTTGTCAAATTGAGGGAGCTTCTGGCTTAAGTACCTTAAATTTAATCCAAGTTTATAATTCGGTCCTTATACAGGGTGCGGCGCGGTTATGTCCCATTTTGAATCGCCCAGTGTGAAGCCTCACTTCTAATTAGACAAGTTCAAACAAAGTTAGAAGATGCACAAACTACTAATTTTTTCGATTCAATTTAGCTCAGTTGTCAAAATGATTTTATCAAAGCAACAGAAAGCTTATTGCGTGGAGAGTTATTTTTCGAAAAATAAGTGTATCGTAGCAGTGCAGCGGGAGTTTCGTCGCGATCCCCGGATTTAGCTCCCTGTGATTTTTTCTTGTGGGGTTACCTCAAATCGAAAGTTTACAATGATCGTCCAAGAACACTTTAAGAGTTAAAACACAACATTTGCCGTGAAATAGGCCGTATACCTGTCGCAATGTTGGAAAAAGTAGAGCGAAACTTTAGAAATCGCCTTCAGCAGTGTATCGACAATGACGGTCGTCATTTGAATGGTGTACTCTTCAAACCTAGATAAAATCAAAACTTACATATTTCTAGATGATAATTCAACAATAAGCATCAGATAAGACTGACAGCCTTTTTTTAATCGAATATTCAAAAAGGGACATTCCCGCGCCGCACCCTGTACTTGCCATTTGGTTTATCAAGGGAGTACCTGTTTCTCAGTCGCGGGTTTGAATCCTGCTCGGGTCAAACATTTCCGGCAGAATGAGAAGAGGAGAGTGTAAACATTAAGCACGGTAACATTCTGAGCATACAATCATCATCATCATCATCATCATAGGGTGGCGTCATCGTGAACGATGGTAGCCAGACAGTGGAGGAATGACTCAGCACTTCTACCACTGTCTTTACAAGGAAGCTAATAATTGACAAGGGCCCCAAGAACCAAGCCAATGCTGGTTTACTGCCTGTTTATAGTCACCCAACCAGACAGTTGGTTTACTCCCTGTTTAAAGACCCCCAGCCAGACTATGTTTATAGTCCAATAGCCAGAGACTATTATACTGAGAAAAAAAATAATAAATTTGTTTTATACAATTTTAATGAAATAATAATATAATAATTTAACCTCATTTATACTGCCCAACTCGGACTAATAAGTTATGAGTCCTATTTTTTCCAGCAATAATCCATATTTTTTTTATATACAGGGTCTTCATAAAGTCTCACCCAGGCCTAGGTTTCTCGAAAACGACTCAGAATATCAAAAAACGCAAAAACCCGTATTCCTTTATATTTAGGGGATTGATTTTCAGCCAAAAAAATTTTGCCTACACGGCCCCAGTCAGGCTGGGCATGGACCAACTTTAAAATCTTAAATAGAATGGTATGTCTTGTGGCATATTGTTTTAAAGGCTTATTGAGAGAAGTTCATTACAATAAATTTCAGTGTGCTACGACTTACCGTTCTCGAGATACAGGGTCGGACGTCCTGCGTAATATCCATATATTTTGACCTATAACTCGTTAACCGTAAATTATGGAGAAATTTTTTCCTGTTAATAATAACTCCTTATGGCAAGAACTTTCGAACAAGTTAAAACTTGATTTGTTATTTCGTTAAAATTTTTTCGACTGTTCGTCCGGCTGGCTGACGAAACCGACCAGAAACTAACATCAACAGAGTATTAACTTGTTGGAAAGTTCTTGCCATAAGGAGTTATTATTAACAGGAAAAAATTTCTCCATAATTTCCGGTTAACGAGTTATAGGTCAAAATATATGGATATTACGCAGGACGTCCGACCCTGTATCTCGAGAACGGTAAGTCGTAGCACACTGCAATTTATTGTAATGAACTTCTCTCAATAAGACCTTTAAAACAATATGCCACAAGACATACCATTCTATTTAAGATTTTAAAGTTGGTCCATGCTCATGCTCAGCCTGACTGGGGCCGTGTAGGCAAAATTTTTTTGGCTGAAAATCAATCCCCCTAAATATAAAGGAATACGGGTTTTTGCGTTTTTTGATATTCTGAGTCGTTTTTGAGAAACCTAGGCCTGGGTGAGACTTTATGAAGACCCTGTATATAATAATATCGCCTTATTTATACTGCCGTCTAGGACTAACTAGTCCCATTATTTCCGCAGTAAGTTCAACACGTATTATTATTATGTTTACAAAATCCCAGTTTTCAAAATGGGAAGATCACTTGTCATGTCCCCGCTGGGTTTCGAACCACCACGCTGTGGATTATCGGACCGGCGACCACTGAGCTACCGCAATAGACGACACCCATTACCTCAGATGAGTGGAAACAACTCGCAGCCCCTGTGGAGTACGTTTAGCATGATCTTAAAAAGTGAAACTGTTAAACGAGAACTCGACAAAGGTCGCAAATTATTTCATTTGAGACATCCGTTCCATAATGAGGACATTAGCATGGTCATTTGGAGTACTAAAGTGTTCTAAATAAAGAAATGTGTTTCTTTGTGTTGTTATATCACAATTTCTGTGCGTAACGTAGAATTATAGGACTGATCCAAATCTTTTAATATCCTAATATCTTATTTTTGCCTTTAATTCCGCCACTGGTCGCTGCTCACATTAAAGCAGCTACTCATTTTTCATCGCGAGGTATGAGTGGACCACGAACACCCAGGATCAGAGCAGAAAAAATCCTGCACCGCTGGGGATAGAACCCAGTCACCGTGCATGCAATGCCTAGCGCGCTAACTCACTCTGCCACGGTGACTTCAAAGTGTTCTAAAGATGTTATGTCAATTTAAAAAAACATAAATGGCAGAAGTGACCAATGAAGGTGTAAATTCAAAATTCAATAATAAATTTATAAGCAGCATCGATGGATAAGTTAAGCAACGTTCAGGTCGCCCAGCGAGGTTGGGACTCAGATGGGTGACCATTTAACTTCAGAACCTCGTGATGCTGGGCTATTCCCGACCCCACTCAGGCTTGGTGGCTGGGTGAGGTTAATTGCGTAGCTGGTTTGTGAGTTTCCAGCAAAAGGCGGATAAAACCCTCGTCGTGATATGACCATGCAGTTGAAAGCGATGTTAAATCCAAATGAGAAAAAGCATCGATGGCACGTTGAATGAAATAGTTCTCGTCCAATCATTGCGTAGCAGCAACGTCCAGCGAGGTTAGGGCTTGAATTTTCACTCCTCAAATTTGAATCCTCGTGATGGCCCATATCACCCAGTTTGTATAATGTTAATGTGGGTTTGCGAGTTTCCAGTTGTTGGAGTGCAAAACCCCGCTCTCGAGGCAGTAGCATTCCAGCGTTGACTTTTTCCGGCCTTCCCAGGACGGGTGAGGTTAATGGGTTTGTGAGTTTCCAGTCATTGCGTAGGAGGTAAAACTCCCGTTGTGAAGCAGCTTTCCAGTTAGCTGGCTGATGAGAGAACCAAGCTTTCACCCCCTTGCTGGGCACGTTTAGTAGGGACTGAAAATAACTACTGAAACGTTACCAACAGGGTGGGAACGCATGACTGAAGGGTCTTTTGTAAGTTCTCAGGTGATTTTTGGCGACAAAATTGGCATAATAATTTTAAACATATAAACTTTCTTATTATAAAATCCATTTAATAACACCTAATAATAAATCTAATGAGGCCAAAGCATAAAACTATTAATAATAATAATATCGCCTTATTTATACTGCCCGATCAAGACTATTAGGTCCCATTATTCCAGCAGTAAGCTCAAGACGTATTATTATGTGGTTAAAATCAGGGCCGTATCCAGGATTTTCGTCAGGGGGGGGCCCAAATAGTATAATAATAATACTACTAGCGGGTTACACCCCCCCCCGGCAGGTGTAAGCGGCGCGCCGCTTCGCCAGCCCATCAGACACGCACACACGCACACACAGACACGCACACACAGACACGCACACACACACAATACACACAAACCACACACACACCACACATACACACACACACTCACAGATGGAGAGAGAATGTGTCGAAAAACTTGAATATTTTGTCTTTACCCGGCGTAGCTCAAGAACAGCTCATCAGAATTTTGCGATCGATATGTCAAATGATAGCTCAGATCTTTGCCTAGAACTTTATCACTTTGAATTGATAAGTCGTCACTTCAAATTTCGAGAAAAAATGTCATTTACCTTTAAAAACGTAACTATTTTACGTGTTACCCATCCATATTTTTACCTTACTTGGCGTAGCTCAAGAACGGCTCATCAGAAATTCGCCAACGATGTGTCAAATGAAAGCTCAGACCCTTACCTAAAACTTTCTCACTTTGAATTGATAGGTCACTTCAAATTTCGAGAAAAAATGTGATTTAGCTTTTAATGGGGAAACCCGTTAATTTATATACAGGGTCTTCATAAAGTCTCACCCAGGCCTAGGTTTCTCGAAAACGACTCAGAATATCAAAGAACGCAAAAACCCGTATTCCTTTATATTTAGGGGGATTAATTTTCAGCCAAATTTTTTTTGCCTACACGGCCCCAGTCAGGCTGGGCATGGACCAACTTTAAAATCTTAAATACAGGGTGCGGCGCGGGAATGTCCCTTTTTGAATATTCGATTAAAAAAAGGCTGTCAGTCTTATCTGATGCTTATTGTTGAATTATCATCGAGAAATATGTAAGTTTTGATTTTATCTAGGTTTGAAGAGTACACCATTCAAATGACGACCGTCATTGTCGATACACTGCTGAAGGCGATTTCTAAAGTTTCGCTCTACTTTTTCCAACATTGCGACAGGTATACGGCCTATTTCACGGCAAATGTTGTGTTTTAACTCTTAAAGTGTTCTTGGACGATCATTGTAAACTTTCGATTTGAAGTAACCCCACAAGAAAAAATCACAGGGAGCTAAATCCGGGGATCGCGACGAAACTCCCGCTGCACTGCTACGATACACTTATTTTTCGAAAAATAACTCTCCACGCAATAAGCTTTCTGTTGCTTTGATAAAATCATTTTGACAACTGAGCTAAATTGAATCGAAAAAATTAGTAGTTTGTGCATCTTCTAACTTTGTTTGAACTTGTCTAATTAGAAGTGCGGCTTCACACTGGGCGATTCAAAATGGGACATAACCGCGCCGCACCCTGTAGAATGGTATGTCTTGTGGCATATTGTTGTAAAGGTCTTATTGAGATAAGTTCATTAGATCAAATTTTAGTGAGCTACGACTTACCGTTCTCGAGATACAGGGTCGGACGTCCTGCGTAATATCCATATATTATGACCTATAACTCGTTAACCGTAAATTATGGAGAAAATTTTCTTGTTAATAATGACTCCTTATGGCAAGAACTTTCGAAAAAGTTAAAACTTGATTTGTTTTTTTCGTTAAATTTTTTTCGACTGTTCGTCCGGCTGGCTGACGAAACCGACCAGAAACTAACATCAACAGAGTATGTCGAGTTATAACTTGTTCGAAAGGTCTTGTCATAAGGAGTTATTATTAACAAGAAAAATTTTCTCCATAATTTACGGTTAACGAGTTATAGGTCAAAATATATGGATATTACGCAGGACGTCTGACCCTGTATCTCGAGAACGGTAAGTTGTAGCTCACTAAAATTTGTTTTAATGAACTTCTCTCAATAAGACCTTTAAAACAATATGCCACAAGACATACCATTCTATTTAAGATTTTAAAGTTGGTCCATGCCCAGCCTGACTGGGGCCGTGTAGGCAAAAAATTTTTGGCTGAAAATCAATCCCCCTAAATATAAAGGAATACGGGTTTTTGCGTTTTTTGATATTCTGAGTCGTTTTCGATAAACCTAGGCCTGGGTGAGACTTTATGAAGACCCTGTATATAAAAAATAATACTAAATAAATAAAACGTGACTCTTTACGTGTTACCCATTCATTTTTTACCTTTAAATTAAAAGGTTTCTTACTAAGAGAAAAAATGGTTATCAAATTCGTGTTCAGAACCTCAAATAACCTATGAATTGATATGTCACAACCCACATCTAGTATAAATAATAAAAAAGTTAGTCCGGGTAGACCCTCCCAAAATACCAGTAATTAGAGTCGGGTACCAAAAAGTTCAAGATATGAAAAAATATATTCGGGACAAACCCCCAATGTTTTATTATTTAAATAAAAACTTGGTCCCATGAAAATTTCATATCTCTTACTATTTAGCCAGAACCACCACATTCTGTCTAAAAGCGGCCACCGGTGGCACCGATTTTTCCAGTTTCAAGCTGGGTCCTCTATACATTTATGACCTCTGTGCCAAATTTCAAGTTTCTAGCTTCTGCCGTTCTTGATATATCCTGTTTACAGACAGACAGATAGACACACGGAACAATGGCTGAAACTTTGGATTTAGGCTCTAGGGACCCTAAAACGTGTTTTGGAATTGAAAACTCACTATCGAAAATTTTGGGAGGACCAGCTCAAGTAAAAATAAATCAAAAGCACCGTGTTTTATTTTGTAGATTGTTTTGCGAGTTCTCACTTTGTACTTTCCACTTAGGATTCTACTTGGTAGGTACATAATATTATGTTGTAATCAAGTAAGAATTTCGAGGGGGGGGCCCTGGACGAGAGCCTGCGTTCAAGTAAGAATTTCGAGGGGGGCCCGGGACGAGAGCCTGCGTTCAAGTAAGAATTTCGAGGGGGGGGGGCCCTGGACGAGAGCCTGCGTTCAAGTAAGAATTTCGAGGGGGGCCCGGGACGAGAGCCTGCGTTCAAGTAAGAATTTCGAGGGGGGCCCTGGATGAGAGCCTGCGTTCAAGTAAGAATTTCGAGGGGGCCCCGGGACGAGAGCCTGCGTTCAAGTAAGAATTTCGAGGGGGGGCCCTGGACGAGAGCCTGCGTTCAAGTAAGAATTTCGAGGGGGCCCGGGACGAGAGCCTGCGTTCAAGTAAGAATTTCGAGGGGGGCCCGGGACGAGAGCCTGCGTTCAAGTAAGAATTTCGAGGGGGGGCCAAGCTCGAGGGGGGGGCCCGGGCCCCCTGGGCCCCCCCCTTAAATACGGCCCTGGTTAAAATCCCAAATGGGAGGATAACTTGTCATGTCCCGGCTGGGTTTCGAACCCGCGACTTCTGGAATCTCTGGATTCACAGAGTGCCGCCTTTACCACTGAGCTACCGGGACAGACATTAGCCCAAAATTTAAAAAAGATCAGAAACGCCTAGGCCAAATGACTCCAAATTTGGCCTAAAGCCTACTGTGGGCTGCGGGATTCTCTGCCACTTAAGCACGTTGGACGGATGACTCTAGGAAGTTTGCAAAAGACTTGGACCCCCTGGTAAGTACGTTTAGCAAGAAAGAAATGAAAACTGTTAAACGAAAACTCAACAGAAGGCGGAAATCTTATCTCGATTGTATATTCTCAGGGCGAGATGTTACTTTTGGCTGAAGA
The DNA here is from genome assembly GCA_024516035.1 of Bactericera cockerelli. NCBI lineage: Eukaryota > Metazoa > Arthropoda > Insecta > Hemiptera > Triozidae > Bactericera > Bactericera cockerelli. The sequence goes on from CM044958.1 coordinate 50,751,221, forward strand.
TAGTCTTGAAGAATAATGTACAATACAATACTCTTATCTATTTACCTATTGTTTATCCTATAAGAAGGTCGAGGAAGTCATGAAGAATAATGCATCAATACAATACAATACAATACTCTGTTTACATTGCAATAATGAGTCTAAAGAGTTCCTTTTCTCTCAAAGTTTTTCTAAATATTTTTTCTCTAAATAAATAACAGTTTCCTTAGTTGAATTCCGCGGCTAAAAGCATAAAACTGCACTCTTCTTCTTATTTC
>CM044958.1:50751577-50766816 GCA_024516035.1 Bactericera cockerelli
TTTTCCTTTCTTTTCTTTGTACCACACTTCTTCTCTTCTCTTTCCTTTTCCTCTAACACTCCTTTTCTGTTTCTCAGTCTCCTTTTTTCCCCTCTCACTCACTTCTCTCTCTCTCTCTCTCTCTTTCTTTATATATATTTAATTCTTTATATAATATCTCCTCTCTCTATTTCCTTCACTCCCTCTCTTTTTCTGTCCCTCACTTCTCTCTCACTCACTTATCTCTCTCTCTTTTATTTTTTCTCTCTCTGTCTATTTTATACCCTCCCTTTCCCTCTTCTCTCTCTAGATTGCGTGTGGACGACTTTCGAGGAGAATAAGAAGAAAAAGAGAAATGGTGGTTCAGAAATTTTACCTTCTTTGTTCGGTCAACGTAGAGAGAAAGAAAGAGCGAGAGAGGAGAGGAAAGAGAGAGAGAGAGGGGACAGAGAGAGATAGAGGGGAAGAGAGAGAGCGCGAGAGAGTAGGTAAACTAAAAGAGAGAGGGAGCAAGATAGAGTGAGAAGAAGATAAAGAGAGAGGCAAGGAAGTATAAGGAAAGAGAGGGAGAAAGAGATAAAAAAGAGAGAGCAAGAGAAATAAAGAGAAGAGAAGAGAAGGAAAAGAGTGCGAATGTTTGAGTAGAAGTGTGAAAATAATAAAAGGGAGAGATGGAGTGAGGAGAGTGAGAAGGAGAGGGAGAGAGCGAGGAAAGCTGAGGAGAAAGAGAAGGGAGAAAGAAAGAAAGAAAAGAGAGAGAGGGAGAGAGAGAGGGAAGCTGAGGAGAAAATGGAGGGAGAAAGAGGGAGGTAGTCAGAGAAAGAGGGGGAGAGAGAAAGAAAAGAAGGAGGAAGAATAAGAAGGAGAGGGAAATGAATAGCGTTCCTTGAATGGTGATAGGAGGTAATATTATGTGTAGAACAATAATGTCTCGTGACAGCAGACCACGCTAAGGGAATGTATTCTCAGCAGAGCTTGTTTGGTTAAAAAGTAAGCCTACGCATCTGACATTACTAAGTAACAATATAAGTTTAGGTAGTTACCTATTGTTTAAAGTGTAAATAAATATTAATAGTTACATGAATTCCATCAACCAGGGCTATTGTGAAAAAGATTGGAGACGGATTGTCTCAGCTCACTGGTACTTCCAAATCCAAAGCGTTCCTAATGCAAAGACTGTCCATTGCAATACAGCGCGGGAATGCGGCTAGTGTGCTGGGCACACTTCCAGTTTGTTCTACTATGGAAGATGTGTATTACTGTTAATAAACTTTGGGAAGAAGACAGAGGAATATATAGGTAGTAGCCAAACTGTACATAAATACATTAAACATTCACAAGTGTTTCAGCTTAATATTTTGGTGTTAATGAAACTATGACACCTAGGGCAGAGTATATATTTATATAAGTTTCTGTTACGAGTCAAACCTGGAGGAAAACTCAAAGGACCGGAATTTTTTTCTATTATATCCAGGTTTTTCTTATAAATGGCTTATTTTTCCTTGAAGAAAGGTTATGTGTAATCTTAATAGTAATACTCTTTAGTGAAATGTAACCCCCAGGCACCATTAATACAGCATTTTCTACCACCTAACCCTCAGAGTCTTATTATTATGTGGTCAGTTACTCAAATAAACGAGGAAAACTGTATACATGGGATTCGAACCACGACTCCCTACGCTACCTGGATTACTTGGATTACCACGGTCAATTGGACCTGGAAATCGTTCTCCTCTATAGAAAATAATAATTGCAACTTTACTGTTGCTAGATAAGGTTTATCCAGCTTTATTTGGGGGAGCGGCTCCTGTTTTTGACTTAACCACTTCCCACCTTGTATTTTGTGTCTTGTTTAGCGCTGTCTTGATGTAGATCAAATGGTTCTCCTATATCGAGGTTTCTCTTATATCCAGGTCTCTTATATTTAGTTCTCTTATATCCAGTTATCTTATATCCAGTTCTCTTATATTCAGTTCTCTTATATTCAGTTCTCTTATATGCAGTTATCTTTTATCCAGTCCTCTTATATTCAGTTCTCTTATATCCAGGTCTCTTATATTTAGTTCTCTTATATCCAGTTCTTTTATATCCAGTTCTCTTATATTCAGTTCTCTTATATCCATTTCTCCTGTATCCAGTTCTCTTATATCCAGGTCTCTTATATCCAGTTCTTTTATATTCAGTTTTCTTTATTCCAGTTCTCTTATATCGAGGTTTTTCTTATCGCTGGTTCAGCTGTATTGTTATAACTTATCGATTTTTCGGCCGGTTTCCTACACCAATCCTACTCACCGATCCTACTCACCAATTATACCACATTTCCGATTCACCTCTCTCTCGATGAGTCAGTCCACTTCCTAGAGGGGAGTGATGGGGAGGGAGGGGGAGGGAGTGGTATGAAGAGCCGTCAACAACAAGGTAAGCTGGTGAGTAAACCAAAGATAAGTCCTTATCTCCGACCAAATGACAACAGAGAATAGATAAGGTGACACATTGCCTTGCGATTGCGATGCAAAACGCCAAGATTTTGACATAGAAAAATTAATGAAATCATTGAAATACCAGTCAGCCTCCGTGGTGTAAGGGTTGGGAAATCTGACCGTAGTCCAGAGATCCTGAGTTCGATTTCCGGTTGGAAGCAGAATTTTCTATCTGTTCCTTCCGAACACGTGAGGGCGGTATCCATGTATTGTACTCTTCTCCATGCTTGACGTGGCTTAACCTCAGTGATACTTTAGGAACTAGTGTATTGGACGAGTGATATCACCTGTGTCAATGATTGGAGGGTAAAAAAATTTTCCTCAATTTATGATGGAGGGTAAAACATTTTAGTATAATGGGACATGGCAAAAGGCCAAACATTGGATCTGGGTGTCCATTAATTTTTCAACCATCGAAAAAAGGTATCTGTCCCTATTTCAAGGACAAGGAATGTAACCAATAATGAGGCTTTTCTTAAACTGCTAGCAAAAATGTACTCTTCAGTCTTATTCCCAGGCAGTATAAATACAAGTGCACAAAGGTCAAGTGGTAGTTTGGTAATCTAGGTAGCGTAGGGATCCGTTGGTTCGAATCCCACCCAGTGCATGAAATTTTCCTAATTAATTTAAATTTGTGACCACATAATAATAAGAGGGTTAGGTGGTAGAAAATGCTTTGAGCGTTAACCTCGTCTGGGGTTACCGTCCACTAAATAAATAAATAGAATAAAAATAAATGTGTTTCTGAGTGTTATTATATCACAATTTTAGTGGGTAGCGCAGAATTATAGGACTTTTGCGTATCTTTAATATTCCAATATCTTATTTTTGCCTATCATTCCGGCACTGGTAACATTAAAGCAGCTACTCATTTTTCCTCACGAGGTATGAGTCCACTAAAGAGTGTTATTATTACAAATAAGAGCGAGTATTTGTAATTGTATTTCTAATTGTAATATTTGTGATTGTTTTTAAACTTTTCTTATTTCATATTGATGTTATTTGTTTTCTGTTCGTAAATAGAGCCAGGCTCGTGAATATACGATCGTTCTGCGGTGATTTATTATTATTTATTATTTCATAATATTGTCTGGTAGATATCAGTGATTTGTTTGGAATTCTAGATTTCTCCTGTGTTCAGAGTCCCAACTCTGATGGCAAATACTGGGCATTTTCTTTCCCGTACCAAGTACAGACTGACATAATCGGTGACTCAAGTGAAGGTATAGATTACGGTTCTCCTAATAGACTAATATTAATTTTATCAGGCAACTAATTACTATTCTAAGCCCTGAAAAAGTGGGAGGTTCAAGTGCGATACTGCGATATCCTACTTTGTGTTAGGATAATAGGACAATCCATTCTGGAAATATAATCTTTCTCTAAAAAAAATAAATATTAAAAAGCTCATTTTTTGTAAGCCAAGTTAATTTCTAGTAACACAAGTATAATAATGTTTTATCTTTTCATATTGCAATAGTTCAAAAAAAATCTCTTCTGTTTACACATTTAAAAAAGATTATGATTGTTTGACCTTTTAAAGACTGTTTAACCCAGGAGATTCGATTTGACTTTTTTCACAAGGGCTTAATTATTCCTTGTAAAAGGTTGTCTAGTAAAGAGATTAATTCATATTGAATTCCGTGATACATAGCTGTAACTAATTACCTCTTATATTGTGTGTACCAACACCCTATACTACACTGTCGGTCGACTTGTAAAAAGTTCACATAGAAGGGTTGTGCGATTGTTGACCTCTTTGAAAAGTCATAGTTAAACTTTGTACTTTTTAACATGTTGGACTATTGCGTTTTAATTTTTCTTCTTCTTCTTGGATATTCTCATCAAACAAGTGAGTTTTCATATTTAGAATTATTTATATATTAAATTATTTATCGTATTGCTTTATTAAACATTTCAAAGTAAGAAGACATAATTATGTAATAAACTTGATCAGGAAATCTGATGGCTGTGATTGTCTGATCGCCAAAATCGTGGGTATACTTTAGCCGCATGTCAATGCGTTGCCCAGGGTGAACCACGAGGAGGCGTACTAACATTTCACCCCTATATAATAATAATAACACTCTTTAGTGGAAGGTGGAAGGCAACCACGAGGCGAGGTTTATGCTCATACTACTTAACCCTCACAGATTTATTCTCGAGTGGTCACAAACTTAAATTTATTAGGAAAATTTTATGCACTAGGTGGAATTCGAACCAACGAATCCTTACAATCCTGGTAATTACCAGACTAGTCCATTAACCACACTTGACTACCATTTACCGCAACATTTAGGTATTTTGAATAATTTATTTAATCCTTTTCTTTAACACCACTCCTAACTTCTTTAACACCACTCCTAACTTTATGTCCCTTTACACTAAATTCCTGACGTCAAACTTTCTTTTAATTTAGCACATGAATTAACGTTCAACTTACTAAACTGAAATAAATGAACAAATTTAAAAGCTCTCAAGGGTCTCCTATTTTGAAGAGCGTGGATTTTGTGTTACCACTGCAATCCTAATCATGCAGGTACCTTAATGCATGCTCATTTCTCATGCACATGCAGTTCCCCGCGTAGGCTACAAAAAGTTTTTTGCCTTTCAACATAAACCAAAGGTGTGACTCCCAGCAGGAAATCAAATTTGCATAGTTATGGCCTGAAAAGTTAGCCGAAGCTATAAAATTCAGAACTCACTACGGTTTTACTTTCCTTATTTCTTAAGAGGTTTGCATCCGGTGATAAATCCTAGCGGAACTTAAGAGTTAACTTCTTACTTGTTAAATGAAGGATTTTTAAGTGAGAGCATAGGTTTGGAACACTATTTATTTATTACCACTTAAATTTTTTACAAAACAATCAACAATATTAAAAAAAAAAACATGAAAATATTGTACCTATATATTATATGTATATAGGTACAAAAAGTATATAGGTACAAATTTTTCTTTATATATTTGAACAACATTAATTTATATTTCTTTTGACAACGGCCCCCAGAACCAAGTCAATGCTGGTCTAAGCCTGTTTAAAGTCCCCCAGCCAGACTGCTGGTTTACTCCCTGTTTACAGTACCCCAGCCAGACTTTCCCTTGAAGAGAGATAAATAAAAATTGACCATGTTTGACTGTATGATTTTGCTTAATCTGTGGTTTCAGCGTATAAGATTTGTGCAACAGAGAAAGTGGCCTCCACCCATACATGTCAGCTGTTGCAGAAAGGAAACAGCCAGGTGGAATGCGTCCGTGTTGTGGATAGGTGAGTGGTTTCCGGCCCAACCCAGGCTGCGTGAGGTTAGTAATAATTAATAATTCCGGGTCCGTGAGATAGGTACTGATACCTAAATCACGGTTTTGAGAAAATTATATGGACGCCCAGTTTCAATGTCTAGGCTCCTTTCATGTCCATTGATTCTATTTGGTTTAACGTCCTGACTTGAGGTAGACAGGACGGTGGTTTTACCCTCCATATGCTGGGAGTCGTACCAGCCACCCACATTAAACTCACCCAGCCTGGGTAGGGCCGGAATTGCCAGCCTCACATGCTTCAACCGGGAATCGATTTCAGGATCACTGGACTACGGGCAGTAGTCACAACCGTTACGCCACGGAGGCTGGCGGTTAGTATTGGTAGTGGCTGTTGCAGAAAGGAAACAATTGGGTGCAGTGTGTCAGTGTTGTGGACAGGTGAGAGACTGTCAACTCAACCAAGGCTGGGTGAGGTTAATATTGGTAGTAGCTGTTGTTTGATAGGTGGTGTCAGACTATGATACGTGACTTTCAAATTCGAGCTCTCGTGAAGCTGGCTATTCCCGGCCCCACTCATGCTGGATCAGGTTAATTTGAGTAGCTGGGTTCTGAGTTTCCAAAGAATGGAGGTTGAAACTCCCGTCGTGATATGACCATGCAGTTGAAAGCGGTGGTAAACCCAAAATTAAAAAAAAAAAAAAAAAATTGACTGGTGATGGTGAACTTTGCTTCCCAGCGTGGACTGTGCGCTCAAGCTGGTGTCTGGGGAGGTGGACTTTGGTGTGTTCAACGCCGAGGAGGCTCTGGTGGCTTCCAGGTTCATCAATGAGGATGTGGCGGTGGTGGGTCAAGTCAAGCATCGGTCCAAACTTGGGGGTAAGTTTTTCCAGTGGCTGATTGAATACACCTGGGCCTGGAATTCTGGAAATCACTTTCACTCTCAAAATCGCCAAATCTCCCTTTCAACCGTTAAAATAATGTTGTTCAAATAACTCTGTCAGAAGTGTTGTTTACCCAAATAACCCAATCAGAGTGCGATTGATAATTAGATTTGGAGATTACGAGTATGTCCCGGTAGCTTAGTGGTAAAGGCGGCGCTCTATGAATCCAGAGATTCCAGAGTTCGTGGGTTCGAAACCCAGCCGGGACATGACAAGTTTTCCTCCCATTTGGAATTTTTACCACATAATAATATGTCTTGGGCTTACTGCTGGAATAATGGGACTTTAATAGTCCTAATCGGGCAGTATAAATAAGGTGATATTATTATTATTATATTATGAGGGTAGAAAAGCTTTCTTGGTCCAGAATCTCATTCTAGAAATTTAATTTAATTTACTATTTTATTAGTACAAAATATACAATAATTGTATATTGTACAAAGTCATACATAAATGCAGAAAGCAATTTGCACTCTCAAAATCCCCAAATCTCCCTTCCAACTGACAAATTTCGTTTAAATTACCCAATCAGAAGTGTTGTCAACCCAAATAACCCAATCAGAAGTGTTGTCAAATCAAATAACCCGATCAGAAGTGTTGTCAACCCAAATACTCGTAACCCAATCAGAAGTGTTGTCAACCCAAATAACCCAATGCTGTTGAAAGGGAGTTTTGGGGATTACAAGAGTGAGATAAATTTCTGGGTGGGAAAAGTCTATGTGAAAGGATACACGATTTTATCTAATCATTGAAAACTTTGCATTTTTTTTATCCTATTTTTTTTTTTTTTTTTTTTTTTTTTTTCAGAACCATTCGCGTTTGAGTCCGTAGCGGTTGTGAAGAAAAACTTCACCGGTGACTTTGAGGAGCTGAGAGGGAAGAAGTACTGCCATCCTGGGTTCAACACAAATCAGTACTGGACGGATAGAGTGCTCAAGGTAGGACGAAAAATAAAAGGGTTGGGTGGAAGAGATTGCCACAGGCAATAACCCCGCCCTTTAGGTAGGACATTAGCTTCATTCTCTTTCTTGTTCTTGTTTCTTTGTTCAATCTATTCATTTTGACATTTTCATGTCTTTGCTCTGGCACATAACCAAAATTATGTGACGAAATTATGTAACGATATTATGTAACGATATTATGTAACGATATTATGTAACGAAATATTGAATTGTAAAGGGAGAGAAGAGGGAAAGTGTGTGTCATGCGCACAATGGCGAAGTATTGAATTGTAGAGGGAGAGAAGAGAGAAGGTATGTGTCATGCGCACAATACGAAGTTTGGTCAGTTGGGTTTTGGACCTTGAATAGTAAAGATGAAAATGTCCCAATGGTTGCAGACTCGTATGCAAGCGTTTTTGACATTTTATTTTTTTTGACATTTTTATTTTTTTTGACATTTTCATGTCTTTGCTCTGGCACATAACCAAAATTATGTAACGAAATTATGTAACGAAATTATGTGACGAAATTATGTAACGAAATTATGTAACGAAATATTAAATTATAAAAAGAGAGAAGAGAAAAAGTATGTGTCATGCGCACAATAACGAAATATTAAATTATAAAAAGAGAGAAGAGAAAAAGTATGTGTCATGCGCACAATACGAAATTTGGTCAGTTAAGTTTTAGACCTTGAATAGTAAAGATGAAAATGTCCAAATGGTTGCAGACTCGTATGCAAGCGTTTTGACATTTTCATGTCTTTGCTCTGGCACATAACCAAAATTATGTGACGAAATTATGTAACGATATTATGTAACGATATTATGTAACGATGTTATGTAACGAAATTATGTGACGAAATTATGTAACGAAATTATGTAACGAAATTATGTAACGAAATTATGTGACGAAATTATGTAACGAAATTATGTGACGAAATTTTGACATTTTCATGTCTTTGCTCTGGCACATAACCAAAATTATGTAACGAAATTAAGTAACGAAATTATGTAACGAAATTATGTAACGAAATTATGTGACGAAATTATGTAACGAAATTATGTAACGAAATATTAAATTGACATTTTCATGTCTTTGCTCTGGCACATAACCAAAATTATGTAACGAAATATGTGACGAATTGTAACGAAATTATGTGACGAAATTATGTAACGAAATTATGTAACGAAACTTGAATAGTAAAGATGAAAATGTCCCAATGGTTGCAGACTCGTATGCAAGCGTTTTTTTTTACAAAAGTTACGCTCTGCTAGGAAGAAATTGTACCTAGGTATACGTTTATATTTTCTTTATAATTTCTTTGTATTTTACTGTATATATTTTTGTTTAATCTCTACTATCTATCTATCTTTTATTAGATTATAGTGTTGCATGTCCACATCTATGGTCATACACACCACTTTTTGTCTAATAAAGCATACTTTAATAATATAATTATAATGTCCAGTAGACCGTTCCAGAAACACTCTCCACTCTCATAATCTCCTAATCTCCTTTCAACTGTCACACAACGCGCTCTGATTGATTCACTTGAACGCAATAACCAATCAGAGTGCGTTGTGTGACGGTTGAAACGGAGATTCGGAGATTTTGAGAGTGGAGAGTGTTTCTGGAATGGGCTACAGGTTTCTCTTATAGACAGGTAGATTGGACTTGGGAATTGAGACAGTTTATTGTAGTATTATATCTAATTCACCATGTTCATACTTAAAGGGCGAAATTAATAGACGTTTTTGTAATAGCTCTGTGGCGCTTCGTCTCGGATTGCGTACTGTGTTAGATGGGAAAAACCGATGCTAAGCAATGACTTGAGTACTTGAGTTATCGATTTTGTCTATTACTTTCGCCCTTAGGTCATGTTTTTATTGCTTTTAAACTGCAACATGTTAACAAATGATTTCATTTGACTTAATCCATACAATTTTTAAAAAAAAATCTCATGGGATCACCGAAGTTAAGCAACATTCAGCGATTCAGCGAGATTTAGACTTCGTGATGCTGGCATTCCAAGCCAACCCAGGCTGGGTGAGGTTAATGTCGGTAGCAAATTTGTGAGTTTCCTGTGAATGGAGGGTAAAATCCTTGTTGTAATGACCAAGCAGTTGAAAAACGACATTAAAATCTTAATAAAAAAAGCTTCTCTCATATCCATGTTTCTCTTATATCCAGGTTTCTTTTATACAGGGTGATTCAGAAAAGTACCGTCAAACGTTAACCACATATTCTATGGGCTAGTTAAGGAGGGGTCAACTCTATAAAAGAAAGTGCGCAAATGCCTCCTAACGGAGGTACACGCCCCTTAAGGTGTTTTTAAACAATCGAAATTTTCATTTTACGGCTTACCTATTTGGGATATCGCAATGTGGTAAAAAAAATCACTCTCAATACTAAATAGCACCTTTCTTTTGGCACAAAATTTAACACCATTCCAATGTCAGGGGCGGTCTCAGGAGGGTCAGATAGTAGAAAAAAGGTTCTATCTTTTTAGTCGTTGCTTGTAATTGAATTTGGTTTTCACCCTATTAAAACGTCTGTCATTGTCTACAAAAATGTTCTGAATAATTTTTTTCTCAAACCAACACAAACGCTTGAAAATCGAAATTGAAGGGCTTAAGCCGAAATAAGATTTATAGCAAATGTTCCACATGGGCTCCTCTGGCTTCAATGCAGACCTCCATACGCCTTCGAAAAGATTGACGAACACGTTCAAATATTCCAGGTGTATTTCTTTGTTAAATAATGAATTGGCTGAAAATTCTTGTTCTAAAATTGTATGCTAGTTGCATAGGTTTCAAAACTTAATGCGGTTTTAAAATCTTCAATTTCAATTTTCAAGCGTTTGTGTTGGTTTGAGAAAAAAATTATTCAGAACATTTTTGTAGACAATGACAGACGTTTTAATAGGGTGAAAACCAAATTCAATTACAAGCAACGATAAAAAAGTTAGAACCTTTTTTCTACCATCTGACCCTCCTGAGACCGCCCCTGACATTGGAATGGTGTTAAATTTTGTGCCAAAAGAAAGGTGCTATTTAGTATTGAGAGTGATTTTTTTACCACATTGCGATATCCCAAATAGGTAAGCCGTAAAATGAAAATTTCGATTGTTTAAAAACACCTTAAGGGGCGTGTACCTCCGTTAGGAGGCATTTGCGCACTTTCTTTTATAGAGTTGACCCCTCCTTAACTAGCCCATAAAATATGTGGTTAACGTTTGACGGTACTTTTCTGAATCACCCTGTATACAGGCTTCTCATATATCCAGGTTTCTCTCATATTCAGTCCTCTTGTATCCAGGTTTCTCTTATATCGAGGATTCTCTAATATCCAATTTTTCTCTTATATCCAGTTCTATTATATCCAGCTCTATTATATCCAGCTTTTATATCCAGGTTTCTCTTATATCCAGTTCTATTTTATCTAGCTCTTATATCCAGTTCTCTTATATCCAGGTTTCTCTTATAATATAATACAGGCTTCTCGTATTTTTTTTTTTTTATGGCTTTAACGGCAGGATTCTCACACTGTGAGCTCTTCCACCCAACCGATGATTTCCCCTCAATCATTCCACAAGGCAAAACCCGATGGTCAGACAAGGGGAAAGTAGAAAAAGAAGAGATAGAGAGAAAAATAAATAATATAAAATGTCACACCCAAGAAAGAAATAGAAGAAGAAGGCTCATTGATCAGCAGCATATAACTGTTTGATCGAATGAATAAAGCTGGGAGCACTCAGCGCATGTCTGATTTCAACTGGCAGCGCATTCCAAAGACGTGAAACCCGAACATGGAATGACTTTGTGTATGCTGAAGATCTATGACAAGGAATCTCCAAGTCTTTAGAGCTTTGAGACCTCGTATTGTATCTGCTTATATCGGATAAATAGCAGAAAGCACTGCGTAAGTACTGTGGCTTTTCTGAGCTAAGTGTTTTGAATAAGAGAGTCAGGGCGTGAAGATCACGCCGTTGATCTAATCTTATCCAACCCAGCTGGGAATAGGAAGGTGAAACATGATCAAATTTTCGCAGATTGCACACATATCTCACACATGCATTTTGAGCCAACTGTAATTTGTGTCCTAAGTCCACACCAAATCCACCATAGACGGAGTCACAGTAGTCAAAGTGCGGAAACACGAGTGACTCAATAAGTCTTCTTTTAAGATCCATTGGGAAAATATGTTTAAATTTTCCCAATGTGTACAAACAGAAAAACACCCTCCTCCGCACATGACTAACATGATTCGTCCAGGTTAAGGAATCATCAATCAGAACTCCCAAGTTCTTAGCATCATTCACAACTGGTATAGCTGTACCGGACAGAACCAGAGGTGGCAGATTAAGGGTTGGGAGAACTGATGAACAGAAATAACGTGTTCCAAGGATGAGTGCCTTGGATTTAGCAGGATTCGGGGACAAAAACAGTTCGCTGGCCCAACTCTGGAAAACCTCTAGCTCTCTATTCAACACACATATTGTCTCAGCGAGTTCCTCAACCAAGCAATGTGTATATATCTGAATATCGTCTGCATAGACATGGTATTTGCAAGATTTAAAGACTCGCCGGAGACCAGATATGTACAGAGAAAAAAGTAGAGGGCCCAGGACGGAACCTTGCGGGACGCCTGAAGAGATGTCACTCCATCCAGAGACAGAGCAGCGCTGTTTAACACGCTGCCTTCGTCCTCGAAGGTAACTACCTATCCAAGACAAAGCAGACCCTGAAAAACAAAACTTGCCCAAGATTGCCAGCAATACATCAAAGTCGACGGAATCGAACGCCTTGCTCATATCCAAGAGCACCAAAATAGTCACTTTTCTGGCGTCGATTGCCAAACGAATATCGTCTGTCACTCTAAGAAGAGCAGTAGACGTGCTATGGCCTCGACGGAATCCGGATTGAACAGGGTCGAACAAGTCAAATGCTTCGATGTATTGCAAGATCTGCTGAGAAGCAACCTTTTCCAGGGCTTTAGAAAGAACTGGCAGTATTGCCACCGGGCGGAAATCGCTACAGGAGGCAGGACTTGAGACCTTATTCAAAGGTATAATCTCTGCCGATCTCCATTCCGATGGAAATACTCCAGACGTCAAGGATAGGTTAAAAATCCGTGTGATCGATGGGAGGATAAGATCCAAAGACATCCTCACCATAGAAATGTCGATTTCATCGAATCCCCTAGCCTTTGATCTGATAGCGCGAATCACTGTACTGACGGCTTCCTCCGATACCTCCTCAAAAGAGAACCACACATCAGCAGGTATGGTATCAAAAACAAAAACGTTATTTTCAATACCATCCAGAATGGTCCTCTTAACGAGGGGGCATGGACGAGGAACTACAGACACGAAGAACTCATTCAGCTCATCCAGCCCGAAGGTGACTGGAGGAGATGACTTTAAGTTCCCGATGCCCAAGGAGTTCAATTTCCTCCAGGTAGATTTTGACCCACCCTTCAGAATGCCGCCAGCAAAGCACCGTTTCGCACGACGAACAAGGTAATTAGTACGATTCTTCTGAATCTTGTAGGCATTTCTATCATTGTCACTGCGTGATTTTTTGAATTTACTCCACAGGCAGTCTCTAAGAGCCATACTGGATTCAATTTCAGAGCTCATCCACGGAATGGGTGGACGAGTAACACGCTTCTCAACAAGCGGTGCAACCCCATCGAACACTTCCAGAAAGAACCCTGTGAAAGCACACAGTACATCATCCACAGAAGTGCCCGATGTGGTACTGTTCCAATCGACAGCAGAAAGATGATCCGACAACAGCTCATTGTCCAGCCTCCTGAGATCCCGATACCTGATATTTTGTACAGGGTACTTGGGTACCTTCACAGAGTAGGCAACATAAAGCATGTCATGCCTCGAGATCCCAGGGGTCGGTAACTGACCATAGAGCTTAACCCTCTCGGTCTGTGCAGTGAGAGTCAGATCTATCTGTGTCGATGGTCGGGCATCCAGATGGTGATGAGTGGGTCCCGAAGGAAGAACAGATAGACCAAACAATGTCAATATTTCATTCAGGCGGCAAGTTGAATGATCGGATGAATGTAAAATATTTACATTAAAGTCACCCATAATAATTAGATGTTCATATTGACTAATTTGTTCCGTCAATAAATCCTCTAGTATGTTGAGTTCACTAACACCAACATCTGGCGCCTTATACACCACCACAGCCAAGAGTTTTGAAAATTTCAATTTTATTTCCACCGCCATATATTCAAAACATGGATTCGAAGTGGATTCACTACACGAGACAATCTTATGAGGAAGATCATCTCGTAAATACATCGCAACTCCACCACCTCTCCTAACGCGGTCATGCCTAACAAGTGAATACCCAGGAATGTCAACCACGCTGCTTGATAAATCGGGCTTAAGCCATGATTCACCAATAAGAACTGCATGTAAGTCCACGCCATCGACAATGGTTCTTAATTCATGTAGGTGTGGCATAACACTCTGGGCATTCAAATGCACAGCCTTAAAACATTTAGGGAAACTTGAAAACTTGGTTTTCAAGGTTTGATTTACAGTTGCAAGAGGTTGAAGTGGAGGAGCTGTTGATGGTTGTGTGTGAACATTAATAGAGTTAGAGACAGGGGATGAAGAAGTAGAAGTGGAAATCATAGAAGGGGGGGAGACAGAGGATAGCGCAGCGCAAGCATCCCGACCGTCAGAGCCAACATCCCTAATCGCGAGATCATCTGTTTCCTGAGAGTCAGGATCGAGATCTAGTGTCCCCTGCATATCCGTGGCTACAGTGCCACTTCTGTCAATATCGTTCATATCGGACGACGGTGAATGTGTCATGCGCTGTGACGCATTCGTCAGACTATATGAAAAAATTATTTCTATTATTTCTACCCCCACCCACACTGCACCCTCTTCCCCAGGTCGCTCACTATACCTATTGCGGGAGTCATTATAGTAATTAGCATTATGGTAATCATAATCCAAGTAAAAATCATAATCATAATGACTATCTATAAAGTCAGAGTTTACATTATTAGGGTACATGTTGGGTAAGGTAGAATTAAAGTAAACAATATCATTGTGCCTCTTTTGTCCCTGTTTCCTACGGTTTTGTTTAGGTTTAGACTTAGAATACTTAACATTAGGTACAATAATATTATTAGTATTATTACTATTAAGAACATTGCTGGGACGCTTCTTTTTTATTTTCTTACTGACTCCCATCTTGTTCGCTGACTTAATCTCCACACCTTCCTTGAATAGCTCCGCCCATTGCTCAGTGAACAGATCACAAAGCTTTCTCTTCCCGAACTTGTTTAGGTGTAGTCCATCCGGTGAGTAATCTGCATTATTCAGAACAGGCTCAGGATTAAAAATGGTCACATTTTTGGAACGGAGAAAGTTTGCGATCTTCACGTTGAGACGAGAGATGTGTAGATTCAGATGATGGTCATTTCTCCTCAATGGCACCAGCACAACACCAATCTTACAAGATTGATATTTTGATAGCAATTCCGAGTAAGCTTTCAGAATGTCCTTCCACGAGGTCTTTGAAACATCATTTGTGCCAGAAATAAGGATGAAAGCGGAGTCAGAGTCAGGAACACCTTTCTCCTTCATGATATCCAT
>CM044958.1:50766916-50808849 GCA_024516035.1 Bactericera cockerelli
CCTTATCGATGAAGCTACTGAGGTCAGATAAAAAAAGGAAGAAAGAAGAGAAGGATAGTTATTAAAAATAAAGAGACATCCTGTAAATACTAGCTTTAGTAAAATGTTACTATAAATACTAGCTTTAATAATACATATATTGGGAGGATGCTCTGCACTAGCCGATACTGTTTATTTAAGTAGGCACAACCAAGTCGCCAAGATAGTCCATCAAGAACTGGCAAAAAAGCACGAACTCATTAGTGATCCTCCCCCACCCTACAAGTACACACCAGAACCCGTGCTAGAATCAAGAACTCACTTACTCTACTGGGACCAAACAATTCTAACAGATAGAACCGTAGCCCACAACAGACCTGATTTGATCTACATCAATAAACAAGAAAAAACAGCACTAATGATAGATATAGCTGTCCCTTTGACCCACAACATCACAAAAACAGAAACAGAAAAAATCAGTAAATACGAAGACCTTAAAGAGGATATGAAGAAGACATGGAAATTAAAATCAATCAAAATAATACCAATAGTAATGTCAAGTGAAGGTGTGACGTCATATAATTTCTTGAAAAACATTGAAATGGTTGGCATCCGGAAATCAGTGAAATGGAATATTCAGAAAAGCGTCATCTTGCAATCCTGCCATCTAGTCCGAAAATTTTTAAGTTCTCAGTAGAATTTTTTTTTTTTCTTTTCCCCCAGTAAATTTTAATACTTATTGTCCAAGTTTATGTGAGAAAGTATGAATTTACTCCTCACATAAACTAAGAAAAACTGTAAATGAAAATACAAGTATCTCCTTCATAATACCTTTAGGTATTGTATATTTTACGGTACATAACCAATTTACAATAACAAAATATAAGATAAGATTTTTTTTCTTTCTTCTACAGACACAAACACAAACGAAATACATAATATGTCAAGATTAAAATAGGAGGAAAAAAGAATAATTAAAAAGTGACTAGATAATAATAAATTAATAATAATAATAAGTTATAGAATATCACAGTTACATATGAGTAAAATCATTGCTGAACTTGGGACTTGAACCACCGATCTCAAGATTACAAGTCCGTCGTCTTATCGATGAAGTTGCTGAGGTCAGTAAAAAAGAAAAAAAAAGAAGAGCACTGTCGGGTGGTAGCGTGCACCCGACATGTTTCAACCTCTCTCCTGAGGTTACGGATGGAGTACAAAATTCGGGGTTTGTAGTTCCTGAAAGTACATAATTAGTACATAATTATGGTATGTAGTACATAGTTCTAGGTCCCATGTCGGGTGCTATCTTCACGCACCTAAGAAGAGTTATTAAATATGAAGAGACATCCTGTAAAGAAATTTAGACAAATGGCAGGACGAGGAAAAGAAGTGATGGATTGATGAGCCCGGTTATCCTGATGGATGCTGTCAGGGATTCTGCTGAGACCTGTCAGGAACAGAGACATCCAGGAGAATGAAGAGACACATTCTAGGACAGCGGTCGCTAACCGGTGGTCCGCCAGACAATTTTGGAAATCGCACAAACAAATGCAAAATGTGACTAATTTTATTAGAGTGCAATGTCGTTTTTCAACTGCATGGTCAATTGGTCATACATGAACGGGGTTTTACCTCCAAGTTTTCACTTCACTTATTTTCAAGATGAAGTGGAAGTGCAAAATCTAACATGGGCCAAATTATGAAACAGGATTTATTTTTAATTTGGGTTTAACGTCGCTTTCAACTGCATGGTCATACACGAACGGGGTTTTACCCTCCATTCGCAGGAAACTTACAAACCTGCTACCCACATTGACTTCACCCAGCCTGGGTTGGGTCGGAATGTCAGCATCACGAAGTTTTCACCTCGCTGGGCGTTGCCTGACTTCGTCGATCCTACGAGAACGGGGGCATTCAACGCGCCATCGACGCTGGCACATATCTATTTTAAAAACATGCCTCGGATTTCCCTTGAATTTGAAACGAAAACCTTTACACTGTAGCTTTACAAACTCAAAGTGATTTTTCTCACTATTCCCAGCTTCTTAGGGCCGAATTATAAAACAGGATTAGTTAATCTTAGTGGACACTATCCCTTAACTTTCACCTTGACAACAACTGTAGAGGTAATATTTAAGTCGGGCTTTGTAGCTCTATGTTATTTCTGTGGCGTAACGCAGCTGTAGCCAGCCTTCGTGACGGAAAATCTTGTTTTTAAATACCTATCAGTCAACTGATAAAATCTGCGGCTCATATTTAACTGATCCTGTTTAATAATACGGCCCTAAGTAATCTTAGTAGGTATTAATACCAGAAAGATGAACATAGAGAGAGAGATACAGAGCAGTCTAGCAAGTTTTCCAGCTTTGTCTTTGTCTCCAACTCTACGGCAAAACTTGAAGTGATCGCACTTGTACAAGTGTACCTCCAGTTTTTGGTCTAACCTTGTTTTTCATTCCTCAACTCCCCCTCTTTGTAGTGGTGCGTCAAATTTTCCCAAGTCGGGTTAGTGGTCCGCCAGTCTCAGAAGTTTGGCGACCGCTTCTCTAGGAGCTTGTCACTCATAGTAGTGCTCCTGAAGTGAGGCGCACGCCACGGTAGTCACATCAAGGGCCGAATTATGAAACAGACTTTGATTTAGGACAAATTTAATAGACAAATTCTGTTACTCAAGTCATTCTTAAGCGTCGGGTTTCCCTATCTTACACAGTACGCAATCCGTGACTTAGCGCCAAAGAGCTATTTCAAAAACGACTTTTAATTTCGCCCTTAATCTTAGTGGACACTATCTCTTAACACGCCCACAAATTTAGTGTTCTGTGATTGGTTGAAATTCCTACCAGAGGGCGTTTCAAGGGGTAGTGTAGGATTAGTTCATCTAATCCTATTTCATAATTAGGGCTTAAATCTATCAATTTGAAAGAATGCAATTGGGCGTAGGAATATTTGACTCCGTGTTAAACGAACAAGACTCTCCTGTAATAAGCATTATAAAGGGGCAAAAGTCATTTCTAGCAAGAAATATTAAATTAAAATCAACCTGTAAATTAAATTTAAATCAACCTTTACTCTAAGAATTATAAGACTACCGTGCACTGGTAGTCAAGTGGTTAACGCGCTGGTCTGGTAATCCAGGTAGGGATCCGTTGGTTTGAATCGTATCCAGTGCATGAATTTTTCCTCATTCATTTGAGTTTGTGACCACATAATAATAAAACTCTGTGGGTTTTTTTTTTTTTTTTTTTTTTTTTTTTTTTTTTAATGGAAGGCAGGAAAAAATCTTTCAAAGACACCCAGATCCTGGGGTGTGGGATTTCCACCCACTAAAAACCCACCTTCTCTAAAAGCTAACCGCACTTGGAACCGAAAAATATCATTACTTCAAGTGCGGCGCTGTAGGGCACCTACTGATTTCGTTGTAGTGCCCTCCCATCTCTCTCTTTTATAACTATTATCTCTCTCACCATTCTCTCTATACACTCCCAATTCTCTTTACTCGTTAACATTTCCTCTATTATATTCTCTACACTTAACACTCTCCCTAACTTTGTCTCACACTGCTCTCTCTGGACCTTAAACTTCTCACACACAAAAAAGGTGTGAGCAGCATCATCTCTATTCGCATCACAGTACCTGCACTTCTCTGTTCTCACTTTTCCCATTCTCTTTAAATAAAATTGAAAATTACCATGGCCGGTCAAAAATTGACTCAGGTGATAAGTCAAGTTACCATGTTTTCTCTCAAGCCACGCACTCACGTCCCTTATTAATCTCTTTGTCCACTGTCCTCTCGATTCTTCATTCGCCCACTTTTCCATCCAAGTTTCTCTCAATCTCTCTCTCAACTCTGCCTCTCTCTCTCTCCTCTCGTTCTCTTCCCTAATTTTCTGTATAGCATACATTTCTGTCCTCTCCTGTACCATCAGCTCTATAGGTAAGCTTCTAGAAATAACTTGAAGCGCAGGAGTAGAGGCAGTCCTGTATGCTCTACACAATCTTAACATAATTTTCCTCTGCACTTTCTCAAGTTCTGTTACATATTTTTGCCATCTGGTGACCGCTCCCCATACTGGTGCACCATATAGCAACACACTATACACCACCGACGCTAATAGTTCTCTCTTATCATTGTCTGGCCCGTTTATATTGGGCATTAAACGAGCCAGACTGCCCGCTATTTTCCCCGCTCTCTCGACATTTTTCTTGACATGTTCAGCCATTTTCAAATTTTGTTCAAAATATACGCCTAGATATTTGGCTGACTTTTTTGATTCTATCTCTATATTTTGAACACGAATTTTAATTTCTTTACAAGACCTTTTCCCCACTAACAACACAACCTCGGTTTTTTGAGGCGCTATTTCTAATTTATGCTCTCTCAGCCATTTTCCTATTGTCTCTATCACACCATTCATTTCCTCTTCCAATCTTTCTCTCGTTTTACTTCTTGTCACTACAGCCAAGTCATCAGCGTACGCGATCAATTGCGTATTGGCTGGTTTGTCCACACTCAATATGGGATCGTAATAGATATTCCATAACAAACCTCCTAGCACGGATCCTTGCGGTATTCCGCAAGAAAGGTCAATCACGTCTGTCCCTACACATAGCTCTCTATCCTCTAAATAACTACATAATATATTTACCAAGTACCCAGGGAGTCTTAACCTTTTTATTTCCGCAATAATACCCTCCCAGGGCACGCAATTAAACGCGTTACGGATGTCAACTAGGACCATAGCACATAGCTCACTCTTTTTCTTTGCTTCCTCACCAAATTTCAAAACTCTCGTCATCGCATCCACTGTCGATCTTCCCTCTCTAAAACCATACTGACTCTCTGATAAATCCCCCCTTCTCTTAATCTCCTCTATAACTCTCACTTTCAACATACTCTCCATCGCTTTTCCAAACACGCTCAAAAGACATATTGGCCTATACGCCATATTCTCGCTTCCTACCTTTTTTCCCTTTTCAATCAGCACTAGATTTGCCTTTTTCCAGCATTTAGGGAACTGTCCTTTAACAAGTAATCCGTTACAAATATCCATACATATATTAGGGGCCATTTCAAAGAAAATTTTTATGATCTGCGTGTTGAGACTATCTGGTCCTGGGGACTTCTTATTTTTTAGCTTGAGAAAAGCCTCAGCCACCTCCTCCATAGTAAACAGCGGTATCTCGCTCTCATCCACTTCCTCTTTTTCCCACACAACTCTTTCGTTCTCGGGGAATAACTCTTAGGTAGGTAGTAGAAAATGCTTTGAGCGTTGAGCGTTAACCTCGCCTGGTGGATACTTTCAACTAAAGAGTGTTATTGATGTTATTATTGTAATGTTACGGTCATGTGTTCATAGATTTTCAGTTATTTTATTATTTTTTTTATGCATTTTACGTGTATGATCGGCTGTACCTACAATATTATGATATACATACATGTCCATATGATATACGTATATGATATAAAAAATATACAGTCTTTCGTTCTGGGTATACCTACAATATTATGATAAAATGATCGGGAATACCAACAATATTATGATAAAATATACATACAGTTCGTTCCCGCAGCGCAGTACGGGTAATCACCTAGTTTCGAAATGAGATGCGTTCTAGAAAATCCCCATTTACCGACGAAAGGAAATTATATTTCTGTCAATCTTCCTGGTGGCGGTACACCCCCCCCCCCCATCCCCCTCTTCCATCCCGGTGGGGGGTACACCATCCCCCCCCCCTCCCTTCTTCCTCATAAATCGTCAACTGTCAATATTAATGTAATCCGCAGCCAGGCAACCACCGCCAGCGGTTTGAAAGCAAATTCTGTGAAATAACATTTATTTATTTATTTTCAAGTATGACCTAGTTTGTAGCATAAGGGTCCTGGTATAAAAATAAATAATTGGAAAGCCAGGGATAGATAGGTACTTAATCTGAGCATATAGCATAAATCAGCTTAGTATTAAATTCATAGAAAATAATAAAATTTAGTAAGTAGGTACTTACAATTTATTGGAGAGAGAATGTTTTATCAGGATATGAAGTTCACTAGACAATTATCTCTCCCTGTGGCAATCTCTTCCACCCAACTAGAATTATTTGTATAAAAGTCTCTTTTTGAAACCAGTTTTTTTTTACAAAAAAAGTTTACAACTAATCATTAATAGTCATATTTTTTAGCAGTTAAGAGTGAGGTAGCATGAATGAAATGAGTATTAATAAACAAAATTATAACATATAGATTTATCTACAAAATAGTCTATACATATTTTATTTAATTTAGTGGATATAATATAAAAAAGATATGAGTAGTATAATTAGGTATTATAGTTTATGAGTAGTTTATTAGGTATTATAAATAAATTAAACATATGAGGACCTTTTTTTCAGACCGTGATTAGTCACACAGATGCAAGATTTGGGAAATTGAATTTTTTTAGTTACAAGTGTATTGTTAGACTTGGAAAAGTGAAAAAAGTATCAAATGAAAGCTCAAAAAAACAGAAAAATAAATTAAATTGATTATATTTGAGCTTATAAACCTAAATTCTGAAATTTCAAGTTTTATTTTGGACTAATCATGGTTTGACAGGAATGAGTGGACTAATCACGGTTGGAAAAAAATGAGCTGGGACTAATCACTGTTTGAAAAATAAGAAATATTACCCATGTCATTTTCATTTTTATAATGTCAGCATTTTTTGTAGCACTGTTGGTAAAGCGATGGACTCCCAAGCCGGTGGTCTCAAGTTTGAGCTCATCCTTATATTATTATGACTACCTATCTGTCCAGACTTCTATTATGATAATCAGATTAACACAAATCAAAAAAAAAAATACAAAAGAAATTAAATTAAAAGGCTTTATTAGTTTTAAACAAAGTAAAAAGACAGCAATATTTTGAGTTGTTTTAAGAAAAGGTACAAGAAATCAATTTGATCTAATCTAGCTTCAATTTGTTCCACATTTAATAATAGGTATGAGTCCGTATGAGGATAGACCAAAAATTAAACTTTTAGTCCTACTTCATCTTCCAGACATTCACAAATGACTTCTTCCTCAGAGTCATTGGAAATACTTTCAGTTTGGAGGATACTTTTGTACCAACCAAACTGATTCTGTTCATCTTTACATCGCGTGACCTTGAAATAATAGAGTGTTCTGATTGGTTGTTGGGATTAATCACGGTATGATACACAGTACTTGGTGGACTAAACACGTTCTGAAAAAAAAACCCTTTTTTCAATGGAGATTTAATATGGGATATATCACAGTTTGATAGATATTTATTTTATTTTCAAATTAAACTTTGCAAGACGAACAATTTGGTGTAGGTAACTCATTTTTTTCCAATTTTGGACTAATCACGGTCTGAAAAAAAGCTCCTCATATATTATTTAATTATTTGTTTGAAACAAATTGAAAAAAGGTCAAATCAAACACCATTTGAACCAGCGATATCAGAATAAGTTTTGACCGATTCTAAAATAATAATTATTATTATCGTAACTTTAGCATCGTAACTTAAAAAAAAAAAAAAAATGGTCATTGTAGTGTACAATTATAAAATATTTTGAAAACGAAAATTTGTAAAATTAAAAATTTTTCATAATTTATTATAGTTCTACAGTAAAATTTTATGTAATATAATAAAAAAGCGCCACCCATACAAATTATGAAGAGGGGCAAGAGAGCCTGTAATTCACCACAGAAAATCATGCTGTTGATATAAAATAAAAATGGAATTCTAAATGATAATTTTAATACATTGATATAGTTGTGTCCAATCAAATAGGGGAATAGGAGATGACTGTATATTATATTGAGTTAGAAGTAGATAAATATGTTGGGACTTCAGAAAAGTACTTTACAATTACTGAGAGTAAATACAAGCAAAAAGTTGAATTCATACAACTTTAGATCAATAGCCCCACAATTGTTTGTTCAAACACTTCATTAAAAAAATTAAAAAAGAGCGGACCGAAATTCATAATGGAAAATAATGTGTTACTCCTACATGGATTTTGACAAGGCTTTCCACAATGTTAGGGACGAATAGACTTCTTATCAAACTCCAATCCTTTGTAATTAGTGGTCCCTTACTAACAAACATTTTCTTGTGAAAAGACAATTTGTAGGAAAAGTTGAAGAAACACTATCTTTGAAGAGGCATCACCAGTGGTGTAGAAAAAGGGACCACATTACACCACATTTTTCTCAGTTTCTCTGTTATTTTGAAGTAAATGGCTTCAAAATAACAGGAAAAAAAGGAAGGGGGGGGATTTCGTGGTTGAGACAGTCTCCCTCCGCCAAATAAAAAAAACATACAACAACCGTGTGTTACTTGAATTATAAAGCGTATAGACATAGCGTAATTAATCTTATGTTTTGTAAATTGTGTATAATGTATGTTTAACAACACAATAAATATATGAATTGAATTGAATGTTTAATCATTATGAGGAAATTGTATGCACGCCGTGAATTTATATTGAGTATGCAATGTGCAAAGAATCACGTATCACGTCAGATGTTTTAACGGTTTGACCACTCGCAAGTAGGTACCTATTTGTTTTGGTCTCTTAGGTAAAAAAATCAATTGGTCCTTTATTTCTTGATAGAAAAAGGAGAACGAAAAGCACATTTTTCTACTTTTAACTCAATCATGCTGCACAAATAAATTTATTTGTGAGCGCAGGAGAACATTTAAAGTGAAATTTTCTTATCACAATGATGAGCAAAAATGAAAAAAAGTTTATTAAACAACACACGCATTTATTTACAGAAATTTATTACCTATTGTAAATTGTAAAAGCTATCTGACAAGAGAACACTAAATTATAAAATTACACAGACGTTTCATTTTTCATTTATTCAAGACGTATTACTCGCCATTACCTCCATTTTTTAAACCTTAAACAGATTGATGGCAACCTTCACATCATCCCTCTGTATCATCATTTTATTTCTTTCCTTTTTTTCAGTTATTTTTTACTTTAATATTTTCTCGTATAAACGAAGCATATTTTTTCGAAGAGGTACTTTTTATTTCCAGGTTATTAAATTCGAGGGCGTCCAGACTTAAAAACTGTAAAAAATCAAATCAAGAAGATTTTTTAAAAGAACGATTTTCAGACTTTTTAAATTTTTACGTGGTTGCAACAGAGGTTTTTTTTAAACGAATACTTTATATTATTTCTCACAAGTAGAAGAAATATTTTTAACCATTTTAACTTAAACTCAGTTGCTTGGTGATAGTTGAAGCAGTGGACGCGAAACCTGGAGGTCGGGGGTTCAAGTCCCAATCCTGTACATTTTAATATCTTAGAAGTTTGAGAGTCGAACATCCGACCTCCAGGTGTTAGAAGTCTGCCACCATATCAATCAAGCTACTCGTTCCCAGCACATTGTCAATATTTAACTCAGTAGCTTGATCGATAAGGCGGCGGACTTGTAACCTGGAGGTCGGTGGTTCAAGTCCCGGTTTCAGCGTAGATTTAGTAAAGCGAGTTTGAGTAGTTGTGATAACACGAAAGTGATTAACACAATTATTAAAAAAAAAAAATATTTAAGCAGATGATGTTTCAAAGTGTGGACCCACCTTCTGTGACTTTATTTCTCATTTAATCTGGAAGTACTCATGTATCATTTCTTTCTAGAATAATGAAATGAATTTTTAGATTAAAGTTCTCAAATGTAGAAAAGAAAAAGGATGAAACTGCCTCGTGAAGAAAATTGAGAAACTTTGTTTACGAAAGTACTTGTTCGTATTTCTGTAAGTAGGTTCTTTTGTGCCTTTTTCGCAAAGTAAATAATAGTTTCCTACGACACAGGGACAGAGGAGGTCATTGGTTCGTGTGTGAATTTTCAAGGATATTAATGAGTTTGACTAATTCAGTTATGCTAAGCGTGCGTTTTTCATAGATGTATTTACACTGTACAGCAAAAAGTATATCAGCTTCATTACACTTATATTAAACATAATTATTATAAAAGTATTATCATTAAGATGGAATAAAATGGTCAATTTCTACTGACTTTTCATCAAAGGTTGTGTATGTGTAGTGCAGACTCGCAAAGCAATACTTCAACTTTCTATCCAATTCAGTTCACTTTCGCAAGTCTTAATAACAAGACGTAAAATCGAGAAAAAAAGTAAACATGAACATCTAAGCTTTGGACAAAAGAGCGCAAAAAATAATCATATACTCGTACATAATTATATTCCTTCTCATAATGTAGGCTTTCTAAGTTATTCGAAAGGGGGAACATTTATTTTTAAAAACCTCCAATTAACTGCAGCATATTATCTAAAGATTTTCTCCTTGTAAACAAACAAATATATAATACATATATTTATATTTGAAAAACTTTATTAATATTTTTAAACCCATTATTTGTAAAACCTTTTACATCCCTATGTAATGTACATTATTACGTTACAGAAATGTAAATTACAAAAGAATAGGTCCCTACATAAATTTGGAGATAATATAAAAACACATATAAAAATAAGATCAAAACATATATATTCTAAATAAAGGGTTTGGTTGTTGCCTATGGCAATCTCTTCCACCCAACTTTTGGTAAAATAGACAAAACTTTACTTCCCTCACAGTTGCTGTCGATAGTAAGATGTCCTTGACCGTCTGGACGGTGTGGTCGTAAGACTGTGCGTCCTGAGATTCACCGAGACGCTGTCCATGTCAAGGTCATCGTCCGAGTTGAAGGGCGAATCAAGGTCACGACGATTGCGACGAGACGACCTTTTCCGGCGGGGCAGTCCGCTGGCGACGAAGCCGCCACTGGTGGTGGGGTTTGGGAAGATGGGAGACGCCTGGTTGAGGAAGGTTCCATTGGGGGTGACTGGAAAACCACCGCTGGAGGACTGGTTGGAAAAGCTTCCGTTGGGCGCCGCGTTGGGGAAGCCTCGACTTGTGGAATTGGTATGCCCGCTGGTGGTGGAGTTGACGAAGCCGCTGTTCGCGCTGGTTGCATTTGGAAAGCCGCTGGTCGGCAGGTTGACGCTGGTGTCTACAGACGTGGTGGTGGAGAACTCGTCGTCTGTGACGGTGGGCGAAGATCAGGAGGGCCTGTCGAGACAAGTTATATCCGTAATCTTAGCAGTAAAAGGTAACCCTAGGTAATATGAGTAGTGCTGAATTTAGACTGTCCAGGCAAGACCAGCATTATGGCCGACAACACAGAGCATCTTCCTGGCATACTGTTGGCAACGTTCTAGTCTTGTGATCCAGTCTTAGACAACAGGGATTTCTTAAGTCGACTCGCATTTTTAAATCCTTATATTAGGTAAGGTGGTAACCAACAAATACAAAGGATCTTTATTTGACGGAATCAAGTACTGTAGTGGAGGACTCTAAAATGAATTTTGCGACATCGAATCTATACACCTATTTATCTTTCAGCTGAGATTACCTACCCTTTTGAGCAGAAAAATGCAAAGAAAAATATTGATTTTTCGGAAAATACGGTGCGGAATGCGGTCATGTATCCGATGAAGAACTTTGAAAATAGACTATCTATTCTATCTAACCATCTGTACATCTTCTTTTATCTTTGCTAATCAATTTAATACAATTTGCAAAAAAAAAAAAAAAAAAAAAATGCAATAAAATATTCATTTTAAATGTTTAATAATCAATAATGAAACACTTTGTAAATATATTTAATAATATTTAATAAGGAAATGGATATGTGCATGAGTGAGTTAGGGGAGATAAATTGAAAGAACTTATGCAATGCTTTCAGTAAGCCCTCAAAGTACTGATTGCGTTATCGGTACAATATTCTTGTCAAGATACAAAAGTTTTACGTCATACAATAACAGCATTAAAGAATTGTTTTTTAAACTTACAAAATTATTAAATCAGGAATACTATCTTCCGGGGGGGGGACTCTTCATTATATTTCACGACTCTAGTTGGGTTGATATCTGTCAGTATTCCAAATGAAATTTGGAAAGAGAATATCAGTATCCCAAATGTAATTTGCGAAGAGAACTCCAGTATAACAAATGTAATTTGGAAAGTAATTTTTAGTATTCCTAATGTAATTTGGAAAGAAAACACCACTATTCCAAATGTAATTTGGAAAGAAATTTTCAGTATTCCTAATGTAATTTGGAAAGAAAACACCACTATTCCAAATGTAATTTGGATAGAAAACCCTACTATTCCAAAAGTAATTTGGATAGAAAACCCTACTATTCCAAATGTAATTTAACATACAACAACCGTGTGTTACTTGAATTATAAATTATGTGCTTTCACATAATAAAAACAATGTTAATCATATGAGGAAATTGTATGCACGCCGTGAATTTATATTAGGTATGCAATGTGCAAAGAATCACGTATCACGTCAGATGTTTTAACGGTTTGACTAGAACCCCAGTATTCCAAATAACCTCGGGGGCCTCATGGTAGACTTTCGTTCTCACCTGGAGTTGTAGGGCCGAGACTTGTGCGTCGACCGCTTGGACGGTGTGTGGTGCAGCGCATCCGCAGTGGGGGTGAAGTGTCTGGGCTGCGACGTTGTCTCCACCGTGGTGCAGCTGCTTGTGTTGAGGGCCTCTTCCTCTTCAGGCCGGTACTCCACGGTCTCGAGGAGTTTGCGTCGCGTGCTGAGGCGGAAGTAGCCTTTCAGTCGCTCCTTGGTGGACCTGGGGAGTGAAGAGGAGAAAAAAACGTATTTTATTAAGAATTGTAGCTTGTTTATGTTTATAAAGAAAATATTTTCTTAAAATTGTAGCTTGTTTATGTTTATAAAGTAGTCTTTCAGCCGCTCCTTGGTGGACCTGGGGAGTGAAGAGGAGGAAAAAATATTTTCTTAAGAAATGTAGCTTGCTTATGTTTGTAAAAAAAATATTTTCTTAAAATTGTAGCTTGTTTATGTTTATAAAGAAAATATTTTCTTAAAATTGTAGCTTGTTTATGTTTATAAAGTAGTCTTTCAGCCGCTCCTTGGTGGACCTGGGGAGTGAAGAGGGGAAAAAATATTTTCTTAAAAATTGTAGCTTGTTTATGTTTATAAAGAAAATATTTTCTTAAAATTGTAGCTTGTTTATGTTTATAAAGTAGTCTTTCAGCCGCTCCTTGGTGGACCTGGGGAGTGAAGAGGAAAAAAATATTTTCTTAAGAATTGTAGCTTGTTTTATGTTGATATAAAAAAATAAATTGTAGCTTGTTTAACTGTTTGCTTATGAAAAGAAAAGAGATGGGTAATTGTGTTCTTATGTCACAATTATGTTATTATGTGTTATAATGAGCACACTGAAGAAAGAAGACGTTTTTAATGAAATATATTATATCATTTAAATCCCCTTTAAAAAAAAAAAAAAAAAAAAAAAAAAAAAAAAAAAAAAAAAAAAAAAAAAAAAAAACGAGAACTAATGCTAATGCATCAAATTTCCAACCAATTATCATATTCCATTATCAATCTCGTAATACCCGCCACTGGTCGTTGTTAATCAATTCATAACACTCTTTAGTGGAAGGTAACCACCAGGCGAGGAGAATTATTAAAGCATTTCCTACCACCTAACCCTCATAGTCTTCTTTTTATGTGGTCACAAACTCAAATTAATGAGGAAAAATTCATGCACAGGGTGGGATTCGAGCCAACGAATCCCTACGCTACCTGAATTACCAGACTAGCGCGTTAACCACTTGACTACTAGTGCACTTGCTCTCTCTATTGGAGGGCTCAATATCACTTTCAACAACAAAAGTCTTGAATAATGCTGCCAAGGTAATTTTTTCATCATGTGCCTAAATCAGACAACCATCTTCACCCAGCCAGTGTGGGGTAAGGTATGAAAATTATGATAAGTTATACCTGACTACTTCTAATGCGAATTTCTATACATTTTTACATTGAATTAAGGTTTCTCAAAGTTACAAATTGTAAAAAGAATAAAATTCGTAGAATTTTGATCAATATGTATTATATTATTTGTTCTTCTTTCGTTATCTTTTTGTGGATTTTGGCTTTTTCTTTGTAATTTTGTTATCTTTTAAATCACGTGCACAGTTTTTTTTTATTCATAAAAATTTAAGTTAGTGTTATTTTTTCTGAGAATACCTATTAGATATCGTGAGCATTGCGTTCGTTTTTGTAATATCACTAAAAAGAAAGAGCTCGAAAATTGAGACATTCTCTAAAGCTGCGCATCGCGGTTATTGAAATATCTTTGGGGACAGCATTGATTTCTTGTATTATTGATTTGGGTGAAAACCAAAAACCCTTCAAGAACTGAAAGATGCTATTCGACCTGAAAAACAATGCTATCCCCGAATACATGATGGTAAACGCTTATCTTGAGAGGAAATCATGCACTCTGTATTCAGGTCTAGCTTTCCATCAAAGAAAAATCTGGTGTAAACATCACACGACTTTCCTTATCTCCCAAAAAGGAGTCGAATTCCGCCACTGGTGACTGAACAGTAACAGATAACTAAAAATCAATGCCAAATTCGTGATCAGCACTTCAAAATCAATTAATTTGATATGTCACAACCCCCATCTAGGATGAATAATAAAAAAGTTAGTCCAATCGGGTCCCCCTACAATACCGGTAAATTTTGGCCGGTTTCCAAAAAGTTAAAGATATCAAAAAAATGATTAGAGTGAACCCCTATTATTTTTTTAATCTGAGAAAATGTTGTTCTCTAACTTTTTTTGTATCTTTAACCAATTCAAAGAAGCGGTGCTTGCGGCCAATATTTGCGGCCCTGCGGCCGCGGAATGCGGCCGATTTCAACCAAAAGTTTCATGGTTTGTCTGGTGTATAAAATTAATTACCATACCAATTTTCAAGTCTCTTGCTCTTACCGTTCTTGAGATATCCTGTTCACACACACACAGACACACACACTCACACAGACAGACGCACGGACCAATGGCTGAAAACCACTTTTTTGGTATCCTGAGGCTATGATTCGTCCAGAAATGTGAAAAGCTGGGCAGGTCAAATTTTCGACGAATACAATACT
This sequence comes from Bactericera cockerelli, assembly GCA_024516035.1. Lineage (NCBI taxonomy): Eukaryota > Metazoa > Arthropoda > Insecta > Hemiptera > Triozidae > Bactericera > Bactericera cockerelli. Next base: position 50,781,910 of record CM044958.1, read on the forward strand.
TTCCTTATTATAGGATAAGGAAAGTAAAAAATCATCATGAAGCTTCAGTTTCAAAAATATAGGACTAGCCAGTGTCGATGGCATGTTGTACACCGGTTCCCTTCAGAACACCGAAGTTAAACCACATCCAGCGAGGTTAAGACTTGGATGGGTGACCATTCAAATTCTAATTCTCGTGATGCTGGCTTTTCCCGGCCCCACTCAGGCTGGGTGAGGTCAATGTGAGTAGCAGGTTTGTGAGTTTCCTGCGAATGGAGGGTAAAACCCCCGTCGTGATATGACCATGGCAGTTGAAAGCGACGTTAAACCCCACTTAAAAAAAAAATATAGGCATTTCAAGATGATTCATCATGGATAGCGGATCCTGTATAATGCGTATCGGGTAGTATTTAGTATCTATTATTATTTATTTTTTTACTTTCCTTATCCTATAATAAGGAAAGTATTGTATTCGTCGAAAATTTGACCTACCCAGTTTTTCACATTTCTGGACGAATCATAGCCTCAGGATACCAAAAAAGTTGTTTTCAGCCATTGGTCCGTGCGTCTGTCTGTCTGTCTGTGTGTGTGTGTGTGTGTGTAAACAGGATATCTCGAGAACGGTAAGAGCTAGAGACTTGAAATTTGGTATGGTAATTAATTTTATATACCAGACGAACCATGAAACTTTTGGTTGAAATCGGCCGTATTCTGCGGCCGCAGGGCCGCAAATATTGGCCGCAAGCACCGCTTCTTTGAATTGGTTAAAGATACAAAAAAAGTTAGAGAACAACATTTTCTCAGATTAAAAAAATAATAGGGGTCTATTCTCATCACTTTTTTGATATCTTGAACTTTTTGGAACCCGGCCCCAATTTACCGGTATTTTGGGGGGACCCGCTTGGACTAACTTTTTTATTATTCACCCTAGATGGGGGTTGCGACATATCAAATCCAATGATTTTGAGGTGCTGATTACGAATTTGGCACTGATTTTTAACTATCTGTTACCGTTGAGTCACCAGTGGCGGATTTCGACTTCTTTTTGGGGGATAAGGAAAGTCGTGTGATGTTTACACCAGATTTTTTCTATTAGGCGCAACACTGTTACTAGACCGGTCGTTCACGCCGATTCTTCTGGTGTTTTATACTTGGGTGTACACTGTACAGCTCAATTGTCTAAGCTAAGGTAACATGGTAGACAATCAGCGCTCTCGACAGAGTCTGTCAGAGCTGGAGAGACATATTATTATTTCCGATAATGATTTATTTGAACATTTCTGATAAATTATTTCTGCGTGGAACTCTGATACATTTTGCAAAGTTTCTGACGCACGCACAAACAGTTGAAAGCTTTTACTTCGAAGTATATTACAAAAAGAAATCAAATAACAAGTAATTAATTGAAGCACTTTTTTCATTTTCAAAAAGTTCTCTATTTATTCATTTCTTCTCTCTCTTTCTCTCTCACACTCTCTCTCTTTCTCTCTCTCACTCACTGTCTTTCCCTCACACACACACACTCTCACTCTCTCTCTTTCTGAGTTTCTTCCAAAAATACTGTCGTTACATCGATTTGGCGCCTAATTATAAAACACGATTAACTTAAAGATAAGCTAGGCTGTGCCTCAGGTCGGGCTAGAGTGCGCTGTGATTGGTTGTAACTCTGAATTAAGGGAGGGTCTGGCTTACCTTAAATTTAATACCGTTTTAAAATTCCGCCCTTCAGATCAACATAATGGTAATTGAGACAAGCGCTTGTATTTTGGAAAGCGTTTTTGTTCAACCCATAGAGACAAATGGTTGCTGGTCTAAAGTAGCTAATGTTTCATGGCTACAAATGTAAAGATTGCTGTGTAACACTGAAACAATAATCTTGTTTTGTAATTTCTATCAGAATACATGAATCTATAGGTAACAAAAAGTTGTGAAAATAATTATTAAATATTTTATAAAATTGGAAGTACATGTTCCCCTAAAAGAACATTAAAAATAATACCTAACAATAAAATGAATTATCATGTAAGACTATGAACTACCAAATGGTTTTCAGAAAATTTGAAAACCTCACTCGAAAACTTAGTTAATTTTCTCTTGTGGTTCATAATTCCCAAAATAATCTCACTGATAAACCTCAACCTCCTACACATTTGGAGGTTCATTTCTCATTTTAAATGTTGTATGTTTTTACCAGATATTAGTATGTACATTGTACTTTCTGAAATTGTACAGCGTCTAAAGAAAGTTTTTTTTTTTAAATTGCCATTCATCTTGGTCTTTCACATTTGTAATAATAAATAGTAGGCCACTTTTCTACATATAAATGGACATTTTCATTATTAAAATAGAGATTTCTGGTGTACACTGTTGCACGGATTCAGTCCATGTACTTAAAATGTATGTATATTTGTATAATTACATGCATAGTACATACAATACCAAAAGTATGTGATTATACTTTCAGTATCTACAAATAAAATGTTTGGTAAATAAATGAACGACGCGATGACGACAATTGCAATGCAATCCACGTCGAAGTGACTTTTCAAATGTGACGAAACACACAAAAGAGAATTTAACCACACGGAAATCATTGACGCCGCGAACAAAAGCTCTCGATTTCGCTCGGTGGAGCTTGAACAATGCGCGCGGAACATGAAGAGAGATGAAGTTAAATGAAGCGATGAAAAGACACGAATAGGAATGTGGGTTTCTAGGAAAAAATGTTTAGAATGAAGTAATGCAGTTAGTATGTTATTAATAGAAATAGAGAGTACAATGAAGAGAGATGAAGTAATGAAAAGACAAGAATAGGAATGTGGGTTTCTGGAAAAATTATTTAGAATGAGGTAATGCAGTTAGTAAGTGAGATGTTAATAGTACAATGAAGAGAGATGAAGTTAAATGAAGCGATGAAAAGACACGAATAGGAGTGTGGGTTCTGCGAACAATTATTTAGAATGAAATTTTTAGAAAAAAAAAGAAGAAATGCAGTATGTGAGAAAGTAAATAAAAAATAAATAAATAAGTAAAATGAATGAAGTATATGAAGTGAGTTTCCGCGAATTCCGAGAAATATCGACCAGGCTGTTAGTCACTATGCACTTGGCCCTAATTAAAGTAATCGAATGTACTATTATTATTATGAAATACTTTATTAGATGTAAAAGACATATGTACAGTACTAATAATAAAGGGTTGGTGGAAGAGATTGCCATAAGCAATAACCCCGCCATTTAGTTAGGACATATATTATGTAAATATTTTGTTTATTTTTGTCCTGTTTATATTTATACTGTCATTTTTGACAGTAAATTTTTTGAAATTTTTACCATTGATTGTTTGTGCATATGTTCTTTAAATAAAGAGTTTATTAATAATAATTATTATAAAATTAAAAAATAGAAACAAAAAAAATAGATAAATAAATATACATGTATAACTATGTCCAGACTAAAGGGCGGGACTATTGCCTATGGCAATCTCTTCCACCCTACTCTTCTTACACTTTCACCGAACCCTTCTAAACCCTAAAAGCAATTAATGTAGAGAGTTTCTAAGAGAGTTGAAGTATAATGAAGTGATGAAGAAAAAGTAAGAAAGATGAAGTAATTAATTGAAAGAAACAAACAGACAAAGGTATGTATTTGACAAAAAACCAAGTGGAATCAAGTACTGAAATATAATGAAGGCAAATTAAGTAATGCAAAGTGATTTTCTAAAATAAAATAGGTATTAAAAAACAAACAAATAAGTACTTATCTACCTACGTTTCTTGAAAAAAAAAACTATTTCAGTCGAGCTCGCTATAAAATAAAATATGTTTGTAAGAGTTTGAATTGAGAGCGTCTCCTCAGATTCTTTAGAACTTTTAGTGAAATAATGAATGAGACAGAGTTGGAGTACTGAGAGTATCTTAATGAGTATTTGTACAAGGAACTCAACGAGTATTATTTAGTACATAAGACAGAGAATACTTGACTAGCGCAATCCCAGCGCTTCGTCGTGGCAAAAGCGTGTGAAACACAGGTATACTTTTCTGATATTTGCCCCTACACTTGATGAAACCCAGCAGCGTCAAAGTTTCCTATTTGAAGTTTTTCATAATGAAATCTCCAACAAATTACAAATGGAAGCTTTTTGCCAAATTTCAAATCACTTGGTTCAGCCTTTTCGGAGTTACCTAATCATTCTGAATGAATGAATGAATGTAAATGGGATTTTATGTATTAAAATTGTTGTCGAATTTATGATTAATTTATTAAATAGGAAGAAAAATTACAGAAAGCAGACCAAGATGTTTTGGACACATGGAGAGAAGAGATGAAAACTATGGGAACAAGAAAATTAAGAAATTTGAGGTGGACGGAAAGAGGGAAGGAGAGGATCGGAGAGAGGCCAAAGCCCAGGTGGTCAGATAAAAGACCGAATTATGAAACAGGCTTGTTTCTGTCTAGGGGTGCTCCCTCTTCCAACCTTTCTCTCAAATCCTCCTCTACTTTGGGCCAAATTATGAAGGTTAGATTTACTTTTAAATCTAAAATCTTAGTGGACAATATCACTTGACACGACCTCCAGGGGGAATTTCAACCAATCACAGCACCACTAAAATCCCACTAGAGTGCGTGTTAAGGGATAGTGCACTATTTTATTTTAGTGCACATGACTGTGCACTAAAATTTTAGATTTAAAAGTTTTAGATTTAAAATTAAATCTAACCTTCATAATTCGGCCTAAAGTAGAGGAGGATCTGAGAAAGAAAGGTTCCACTTGTTTCTGTCTAGGGAGGACCCCTAATAGACAGAAACAAGTGGAAAACAAGAATTCATCAAAAAAAACCAACTTCACGTAGGTTTGGAAAATATAGAGTGAAAAAAGAAGGTATATAATACATATTGTATATATGGTTGAAGTTATAATTAATGCATAAAAACGGTTGAAGTTATAAAATTATTGTTAAAAAACGGTTGAAACTGTGTTGATTTACATAATATAGTCGGTACCAATAGTATAATAGTGCTTCATTTACACAGTTGGCTCGAGACATGGAGTCCCATTACGCTAACATTTTAAGCACTCGTTTGCCGTGCGGAAGGTCTCGGGTTCGATCGCCCGGGCAGACAAAATTTTGTATTCATAATTTGATTATTAAAGTTGTATGTAAGGGATACCTTCCGGTGCGCTCGTGTAGACCCAGCACCTAAATGGGAAGTCTTGTGTCACTTCTCGCCCCTCATAGGGGAGGCATACTACGGGATAGGCAAGCTACAACACAGACCACAAGTGTCTACAGTAGTTCCTGTTTCATGGCTACGACATAAAAAAGTGTGTGGAAGATGTGGAAGAACTCCAAAAAAAAGGAGTCGAATATTTATGTATATGAGCTTCTAAATTCAATGCACCAGCTGATTGCGATGCAAAATAATTATGTGTATGTAATAATGTATGTAAAATAGTTGAGGGATTAAAAGTGTTGATTGTAATTATTCGCATGTAATGAAATTCTTGTTTATTTAGGTACACACAAACACTGAAAGCCATCATCAGCAGTGAACAACAACACAAATAACTCATTTAGGATTCTTTTATAGGAGAAAATAACAGAAAAAAACACTCATCATAGAAACCAAATGAAAATGGCTTAGGATGTCAAAAAAAAAGAAAAAAGAAAATAAAAATAAAACAAATGATTCATTATTATTATAATTGTCAGAATAATAATACTCTTCAGAGGAAGGTGACCACCAGGCGAGGTTAATGCTCAAAGAATTTTCTACCACCTAATTCTCAGATTCTTATTTTTATGTAATCACAAACTCAAATTAATGAGGAAAAATTCATGCACTGGGTGGGATTCGAACCAACAGATCCCTACGCTACCTGGATTACCAGACTAGCGCGTTAACCACTTGACTACCTGAGTCACTGTAATGATTGACTGTAATGTTGTCGTACCAAAAAAATGGTACCTTTGCAATGGGTAGTAAACCCCGATGTTTAAACATTGGTAAACACCGTTAATTTGTTAAAAAAGAAAAAAAAAAACATTAATTGCTATTTTAACTGTAGACAATATCATGCTCCCTGTTTTAGGCATATATAGGTAAGCAGAAACTCAGAAATTAGTTACTTATAGTTAACTAATTTCTGTATAAGTTATTTATTTAACTTAAAATTTAAAATAAAATTTTGTATAAGTTATCTATAGGCAAATTGAACTTAATTGAACAACCTAATTGAACTTAATTTAAAATATTTTTTTTAACATAATCTTACGAGTACACAACTCTCATTATACAAAATAACATTAAAATTAAAACATTAATTTAAGTACAATAAAAATAAACCTTACTACTAAATTAAACCGAGGAAATTAAACAAGTATTTTTATATATTTAAATCAAAAGGAAGATTCAGCTTTAAAATCTTCTCAGTAGGATCCGAAAAGAAGTCCACGCCCCCATCACTGGCAATTTTCCATAGGTATTTACAGCAATGTAATGCTGAGTATTTATCAAACACCTCGGCCGAGGTGTGAAGAACGCCTATACAAAGAAAGAGACAGCCCGGCAGAGTGTAAGGTTACGGAAAACATAGTTCCCATGCATTTCATGTACTTTCAACCAGCGAAAAGTGCAACATGAATTTCAAAAATTGCAATTTTTATTGCAGAAATGAACTCTACGTTGAAAAATAAATTGATTTGACTTTTTGTTTGACTTCCTAGGCCAACGGGAACCCTATTGTCGGGAACCCTATTGTCGAGACCCCCCAACAATCGTGAAAGACATGAAAAGATTCATAATTTTTTTTTTTTTTTTTTCTGTTTTTTTTTCATACGGATCCTTTGAGACCCGACTTCGTGTCTTTAACTTGGCACTGAAGATTAAGTGAGGTGTCTAAAGTGATCAAGATATAATGGAGATGAGCCCGGACCAAAAAAAAATTCTAATTTATAAGCGGGCGGCCCATTTGGGCGGCCTCGGGTTTTGGGAGCCCAAATCGGGAATTGAAGGATAATACTAATCTTAAGTGGTATCAAATGAAAGATCTTGATGAGCAGATACCAAATTTATTGATTTTATTCCTTCATCCGGTCCACTGGGTGGCACGTGGTGGCCTTTTCATTTTCTTTGACGGGTAGGTACCTTCGAATCCTTAGCTTAGTGGTCAGATCTTGGCCAGTATGTATTTTTCGAGATGACCTCGCTCTCTCACTGCAAAATTTTAATGTTTAACTTTCCAAGTATTAATTTAGTTAGTTCATTTTCCGTCCGTTTCTTTAGAAGATAACTTTGTCTATTGGTAGCATGCTCGACCTGCCACCCAGTCAACATGGGTTCGAATCCTGGCGAGGACGAAATTTTTTGGCTCTATATTTTCAATTTGGGCTTAACGTTGTTTTCTTTTTCCGATCTTTATATTATTTTGATCTTCATGACGACCCCATTACCCTCGCGAGGAAAATTTTAGTAGTTGCAGAATTGGCCAATGACCTGTGGCGGCATTACGGAGATTGATTTTGGACAATCATGGTTGGATGGAGATAAAATATGATGAATTAGCTCTCATGTCGATGCTTCTCACTAAAAGTTGTGACAAAGTAGTGACTTTGGCCAAGTGGGTAGCATACTAGGCTTGCACGCACGATGACTTGGGTTCGATCCCCTTCAGGGAAGTGTTTTTTCTCTGTCCATTATGTCCGGGGTACACTCATACCTCGTGAAGTATTGATAAGGGACGTCACCACCGAGTTCTCTCCCGCTCATGGTTTTATCAACACCAAATTGTCTCCCGTCGCGTCGCTTGCATTTTACCTGATTTTGTACCTACATTGTTTAGGCCTAGCTTAAAAATTATAATCGACACACCTAGGAATCATTGATATAGACCTGAGGCATGGCCTTCTATGTATTTTTCCTAACCCTATGATAAACCCAAGGCATGGCCTTCTATATATTTACCTAACCCTACTATAAATCCAAGGCATTGCCTTCTATGTATTATGCCTAACCCTACTATATTCCTGAGGCATGGCCTTCTATGTATTTTACATAATTCTACTATACACTGAAGGCATTGCCTTTCATTAGTTAGAGATTTTAAAGATTTCCTTATAAAAGGCCGATTCTTATATAAAAATGATAATTTTATAGTTTTCATTTTCTTAAATACCTAATGTAAAATAGCATGGTCTTATTTCCGAGAGAGATACTAGTGGTGACCCGTGCAACAAGCCGGAGAGAATTCGGGTAAGAAAAGGTCAACGGGAGAGAACTCATTACCTCACCTTGATAAGGTGATTACAAATTAATTTCTTTGGCATTTGTAAATCCAGGTGTTTTAGTGTCCCTCATAGGAGGCTCCGAGGTCTATTTAGCATTGAAAGATAAACCTAATCATGTGGAGTATAGAATCAAAAGGTCTTGCATTGCAAATTTATATATTATTTACTCACTTTGGGGACTCTGAGATATAGACCTGAGGCATGGCCTTCTATGTATTTTTCCTAACCCTATGATAAACCCAAGGCATGGCCTTCTATATATTTACCTAACCCTACTATAAATCCAAGGCATTGCCTTCTATGTATTATGCCTAACCCTACTATATTCCTGAGGCATGGCCTTCTATGTATTTTACATAATTCTACTATACACTGAAGGCATTGCCTTTCATTAGTTAGAGATTTTAAAGATTTCCTTATAAAAGGCCGATTCTTATATAAAAATAATAATTTTATAGTTTTCCTTTTTCTTAAATACCCAATTTAAAAAAATTGTGGTCTTATTTCCGGGAGAGATCCTTTGGGGACTCAGGGGGCCTTTGGGGACGGTGATCCAAATACATATTGACCTTAGAAAAATTAAATACGTACTGTTAAAAATATATCTTAAAAAAAAGACAACTTGGTGCTTTCACATTTTTCCAGCTTATTTATTTTTGTTATTCATAATGTTTCAGTAGTGTATGAACCTATATTTTCGTACAAAAAGAACTGATATCCCCCCAAAAACACCACTTCGTGATTAAAAAAAGAAGAACGCCTCACTCAAAAGAATGATTTTAATTAGCTAAAAATAAATGATATCAAATTGAGAACACCTTACCCCCTCTCTTCTATATCTCTGCACTCCTCTCTGAATTTATTTCTCTTGTGTTTATCTTTCTTTATCCTTTCTAGGGGTCATCCTAAACTTGATTTCTCTTTAAATTTACTTGTTGCACGGCAATAAATAATGGCGGTCGCGGTGTAATTTTCTCGATTCAAATCAAATAAGTTCAAATAAGTTCAGAAATCAAATAAGGTCATACTCCGACCGCCATTATTTATTGCCGTGCAACAAGTAAATTTAAAGAGAAATCAAGTTTAGGATGACCCCTAGAAAGGATAAAGAAAGATAAACACAAGAGAAATAAATTCAGAGAGGAGTGCAGAGATATAGAAAGAGGGGGGTAAGGTGTTCTCAATTTGATATCATTTATTTTTAGCTAATTAAAATCATTCTTTTGAGTGAGGCGTTCTTCTTTTTTTAACCACGAAGTGGTGTTTTTGGGGGGATCAGTATTTCTCTTGAAAGTAGAAATCTTTAACAGTGTTTTTTGTCGTGTTTGACACCTGACTCATGAGATCAGGGCAGAATATGTTGGAAAACTATGTTCAGTCATTCAAAGGGAGGATTTACTAGCGGAATTGTTTTTCAGTATTCCTCTGTGGACTTACATAATATACATAGGTCTAGATTTTGCGTATTTTTTTAAATAGTTAAGTCCACACGTCTTGTGATCTCGATTTCGTGTATGAATTTCTCCCCTAGTCTCGTATTGAAGGTGCATTCAGGTATATTAGATGTAAATTTATAACCGTAGCCGTAGCTAAATGCATGTAAGTATTAAAATCAGAAAAAAAACATCAAAAGGGGTTTTTGAATAAATTTATTAATGAATGTCTATTATGAAAGACAATATCATTGAAGAGAACTAATTGTATGGCTTTTGGTATTTCCTTGTTGAATTATGTAAAAATATTATGTTATCATTAGTGGTACTTGTTTTATCAGCAAGTCATGTAGAGTAGCATCATTTGACGATGTATGGTATGTATATCATGTATACTTACTTTACTTTCCGATTCCATGATGTTTATGCCATGGTGGTCAAAGGATTGATGGGGATTATATAACCCCTGTGGACGCTCAGAAGCAATTTTCTTGACTCCGTCCATCGTCCATGTCCTGTGTGTGGTGTATTGTGTAGTGTTGTTTATGTATTCAATAGTTTAAATATCTCTTAAATTTTAGATTAAAATTGGAAGCTTTTAATTTTGATTTCTACTGTTTGATAATTCGGTCCTAACAGTCGAATTATAAAACAAGAGAGAGAGAGAGAGAGAGGAAGAAAAAAGAATTATACGTAAATGGTGAACTTTTTGAAAATACAAAAAAATTCAATTCACTTATTTATTTGATTTTTTTGGGTTGTTTGTAATATACTTTCATTTTTTTTTTTTTTTTTTGGTTATTATACATGGGTTGATAAGAAATGGAGACGAAATAACGCATATATCTTGGGTAATAAATCTGTTCCCCAACCAACTATCCAATAGGGCTACCGTTATTACCCTCAAAAGCATGTAAAAAGAAAAATATTTTGTTCTTTTTGTGATTTCATCTGTGTTAAAAGTAAAAAAGATGGTCGATTTTAGGGGACACTTCTCCATGTTTTAGGTTTGAGGCGTTACGAGATCTCGATTTCTTATTTAACCATGGTCGTCCCGATAGCTCGGTGGTAGAGGCAGCACTCTGTGAATCCAGAGGTCGTGGTTTCGAAACCCAGCCTGGACATAATAAGTTATCCTCCTATTTGGGTCTTGGGCTTACTGCTGATATTATGGGACCTAATAGTCCTAATCGGGCAGTATAAATAAGGCGCTATTAAAACTACAGTAGAACCTCGATTTTATGAACTCCCGTTATATTATTATGAACTCTCCATTATATAAACTCGAAAAATCCATTTTTTTTTTACATATTCACCGGAGTTACTGAAGATCTTGCTTTGGTTAAAAGGGCTAAAAAAATAAAGCAAACAAAGATCTCTAATTATTTTCAACCTCAGACAAAATAGGACAAGTTGAACATGTTCTGTAATTTTAATGTTCATTTAAAATACATAAACACCTTTCTAAACCTTTAATATCGAAAATTTACCTTATTTTTATTTTCTCTGTATTTTAAGGCAACCTCGCTCGATTTTATGAACTTTTACATTGCACCTCGATTTTATGAACTAACCGGTGTATATGTATAACTAAAAGGTTGAAAAACACCACTTAAATATAATAGAATATAGATAGTTATGAACTAACCTTGGTCCCAATTTGTTCATAAAATCGAGGTTCTACTGTATTTTTACTACCTGTTGAGTCGCCAGGAGAGGAACAGCACGGGGGTGGAGATGGTGGGGAAGAAGGCGACCCAGATGAGAGTTATGAAGGCCAGGTCAATGCGGACACTATTCTCGTAGGTCTCCATTAGGGTCAGCTTGGCCAGCCGACTGCAACCAAGTAATGAGAAGTGAATGAAAAAGTAAGTATTTGAACCAATTTTCATCACTAAAATATGATACTAGGGGCGAAATGAATAGACAAAATCCATAACTAAGGTTTGGGTGGAAGAGATTGCCTAAGGCAATAACCCCGCCCTTTAGTTAGGACATATATTATGTATATATTTTTTTTTTCTTTGTTTTATTTTATTTTTTGTATATTGTATTTTCGTTTGTAATTATTTGTATTGTATATTATGTCTTATTACCTAATAAAGTGTAAATAAATAAATAACTGAAGTCATTGTTTAGCATCGGTTTTCCCTATCTCAGACAGGACGCAATCCGAGACTTCGCGGCACAGAAATATTACAAAACGTTTAATTCCCTCCCCTCTAAATATAAAAAAAATGAAATAGATTTGATTTAATTCGAAAGTACTACTATATGGTCCTTGGAAATTGAAGAATTCAATAATTGAATCAGTACTTGTCATTGGACATTCCGAGTCCTAAGCGACATTATGACACGTCTTTTTAGAGTAGATTCCACTGCCCCCCTTGTTGGGCGATTGAAATTGGGCACCTTCTGGTATTTGCCTCAATCCCTCGTTCATTCTTCCAGCTAGTCTACTTTTTTCTCTGGTTTAGGGTTTTGTTCATATGAAGAAAAAATCCTATTTACGAGCCCTTTTCCCTACCGATATCATCCGGTATCGGTCACAAAAGTCATAACTCTTGAAACGGTTGTAGCTATACACATAGCTGAATCCGGATATGTTGTCCGGACTCTTCAGGCAACGGCAAAAAATAATTTGAGCTGGATTTTTTTTTCACTATGACACGTCTATGCATTTCCGTACAGTATGATTTTTTGGACCAACGGACGTTCTCCTGCAGTTTCAAATGCCGAATACCTTCAACGTGCTATTTCCCCAAGGCGTGGCCAGCCGCTCACCACGTCTTCGATTGGTTTTCAATGGGGTTACTTTGCCCGATGCATTGTGAGACGCAAGCCTTACTTCCTGGGTTCCCAGAGGCAGCGTCAGACGCGGCAACAGACGCATCAGCGCGACGCGTAGGGGGCATAGCAGCTTCACCACCAGAGCGACCTGAATAGTTCACTCTCTTAAACTTTCCGCTTTTATGAGTTTCGCAAGTATTTGAGAAGAAAAAGTCACGATGGTGCCCCTGCCTTTGTTAACGAGAGTTGAGGTAGAACTTTGAGCCCGGTGATAAATATGAGCGCTTTCGACGGAATTTTGTTCAAATGGTGGAGAAAGTTTTTCTCATCTTTCAGCAGCTTTTTCTCGTTCTGAGTTTGAATTCCGAACAAGTGAACATTAAACTTACTTGTTGATTAATGACGGTTAGAACTCAACATGCTAAGCTTTAAGCATGGTTTGTAGGAATTTTGTTGCATGGAGTTTTGATAAAAAGTGATACTGTATCTCTCTGTATTGTTTAGATATGGGAAGTATTGTGTTCGTTTTTTATATAAAAAATATCAGATTACAAAAATATCATATTTTTGCGGACATGTAACCTTTTTTTGTTTTGTGTCTGTCTGTCGGCCTGTCTATTTTCAAACTTTTCTTCTTCTGAATTACAAAGAATACGCCAGCGGCTAGACATTTTTGCGTTAATCATAAAGTTAAGTACCTACAAATTTTTCCTCACGAGGTATGAGTGTACTCCGGACAGCCAAGGTACAGAGTAGACATTTTTTTACCCAGACCGGGAGCAAGCCTTTTGTCTCGTTAACATTACAAGAACTAATTCTAATGCATAAGATCTCCAACCAACCATCATATTCCAAAATCAATCAATGCCGTCGTTGGTGGTTGCCCACTCTACAACCACTCCATTGTTCCTCGGCTGTGTAAACAAGGCTGTCAATTCCATTCTGTAAATTAAAAATTATATGCTGCAAGTGAGGGAGGGGTTAAACCCAGATTGTAAAGAAAATAAACAAGACGTCACAACCTCAGAAAATACCAAACCATGTTCGTCTAACTCAAAAAGTCACTCACCAACTCAAACAGAAAGTAGTCTTTCAGAAACAGGCACAAGGGAAACTTTAATGTCAATAGAGAGAATAAAAAATTAATTACAGCAAGGTAATGCTTTTCAACTTTTTCATGACTGTCTGCTACTGAAACTTTGCGAAGGTGATGAGAGAAAATAATGAAGGGGTTATTAACATTGTCGAAGGTGTTTTTTAGTGTAGAGATGATTTTATGAAGGGGGTATTTGCATTTTTTATGACGTTTCTTTGTGTAGAGAATATATTATGGAGAATATTTTCATTTTCTAAGGTGCTTATTTTGTAGAGATGATTTTATGAAGGAGATATTTGCATTTTCAAGGCTTTTTTTGTGTAGAAACTTTATAAAGAATACGAAGGTCATATTTTCAAGGTGATTATTTTTTGGAATGATTTTATGAAGTGGGTATTTGCATTTTTCAAGACGTTACCTTTGTGGAGGAATACTTTATGAAGAATATATTTTTTCTAAGACTATTCATTTTAAGAGAATCACTTATATAAAGGGACAGTTTAATTTTGAGATCAGGGATTTTGATTAATGTGGGTAGCTGGTTTGTGTTTTTCTAATTAAATTTTAACTGAAAGAACCTTTTACTTGTTAAAGAAAAAATATCCAGCCCAAATTTTCGCATAGCCTTTTAAGATAAGAATCTTTAGGATAAGAATTTATTTCAGAATTAATAAAATTAAACTTCAGAAATTAGTGATATAATTATATCACCAGGTGCGGCCGGTGGGATAATGTTTCGAAACTACCACATAAACTAGAAATTTTTAAGATGTAATATTTAACTTTTTTATTGAACTACCTATAACACAAAGACTTCATTCAGTGAATTTGTGAAGGGGAACGAGCCCGTAATGCTGGCTGCATTCCCCCTCTGAATGGCCAGGCTTAGACATTGGATGAGGTAGGATGCTGCTCTCTTATCTCCAGTCTCTTCAACTAATTTTTTTCCTAACTAGAAATTGGATCTGGGTGTCCATGTCCGTATAATCCTCTTGCCACCCTGATTTAGGCATCTGTCCCTATCTCACGGACACGGAATCATTATTATTATTGTACCACATAAACCGGACTAAAATGGAATTATGGAGTCGCTCTATTGGTATCAAAAGAGTTTGAGTTTGTGCATTAATATTATTTATGCATTAATTATTCTAGAGATGTGTGATGATTTTCACCTTGTTCCAGCTAGGACTTGAGAAAATAATCTCTTTTTCGTCTGGGGGTGCTGCAGTTCTGCAGCTCCTTAGCACCGGCCGCGCCTGATCGTAACCTTTGTTTATTCTCAAGTAAGTAACTTCCTAACTTTGATATAAATGAAATTATTCAGACTTTGAAAGTACCTAATTTCTGAAACTTTGCTAAGAAGTAGAGACACTACATGCTCTGTACTTCGAGTTTATACGCAAAATTGTAAACATTTCAGTGGAAGATAAACATGAAATTTCAAGAGTAATCTATGAGTGTGGTTTCAACATTCCAAGTGCGTTGAAAATAACTTTGATTAATGTACGTATTAGTGTACCACCTACCTGTATGAATATAGATAGCTACCGATGATAAAACTTAGGCCAAAGTTAAAATCTTCTGTCTCATGTTATTTTGTGAACTTAATATTTCTGGTCTGACAAATTCTGAAGCCTAAATTAAAATTATTCCAGTCGTTTTATCAGTATGAATCAGTAATAACAGAAATTCCTAAGACTCTCTACCTCACAACTTCTTTACCAAACAATCAATACCAGATATTCATTGGCTACCAGGTATTCATTCATTGGCTACTAGCCAGGTAACCACTTTTGATTTTGGGATTTCCTTTCATAACTCAAACTCAGGTAAACAGTCGAATGTATGTATTCCCTTAAAATTTCCAAGTTTACCTTTAATTTTTTTGGAACTATCCATTAACTTTCGATTTAGGACTTTAGAATATTTCATACTAGCGGGCTGCACCCGCTTCGCCAAGCCATCACACACACACCACCCATACATCACACACACACACACACACACACACACACACACACACACACACACACACCACACACAAATCACACACACACATCTACACACATTGACACACACTCACACATCCACACACAAACACATCCACACACACACACACACACACACACATCCACATCCACACGCACACCCATACACAGACACTCACCCAAACACAGCCACACCCACAACACACCCACACACATCACACACACCACACACCCATCCACACATCCACATCCACATCCACATCCACACACACACACACACACACACACACACACACACACCACACACACACACACACACACACACACACTCACACAACAATCATCGCTGTAAATTTCAAAATTCCGAGCCAAATCTCTCATAGCGGATATTGATAATGTAGCAAACTGGCCTATATTTCGAGAACGGTTTGTCAGAATATGGCAACAAAGGGCTCAAATAAGCATGTGATGTTCTGAGAGAGTTTTACAATAAAAAAAAAATATGGGTCCCTACGATAAATTTTAGGTTCCGCGCTGGAATCTGTTAAAAAACGTGAAAAGTCTGAAAAAAAGGTCGAAATTGCGAACATTCTGGCTTATATCTCGAGAACGGTACGTCAGAATGTGGCCTAAAATGAATTGAAAGAAAGCTAATTTTGTCTCATGTGTTTTTAAATAATAAAAAATATATGTCCTCGCGATAAATTTTAAGTTCCGCGCTTAAATGTGTTAAAAAACGTGAAAAGTCTGAAAAAAAGGTCGAAATTTCGAACATTCTGCCTAAAATGAATTAAATGAAAGTTAATTTTGTCTAATGTGTTATTAAATAATAAAAAATATAGGTCCTCGCGATAGATTTCAAGTTCCAGGGCAAAGACTGTCTTAAAATCGGACCCTTCCTCAAGGCAATACTCGAGGAAGGTCATAACTCAAGGACGGTTGGGAATTTTGGACTTTTGATAATTTTCCTGGTACTTTTCGGCAATTTTACTTCGGGTCATCTCTCGTCAATTTTTTGCTATCTCTTACCGTTTCGCCTAAACAATTCCTGCACACAAAGTCCGTCCATATTTCTCATTTATATATAGAGATATTATGTATCAATTCTATTTTGCTTTATTTTTGCACCGACCGACTTGATAGATAAGGCGGCGACTTGTAATCTGGAGGTCAGTGGTTCAAGTCCTGGTTTCACAAATATGATAACTTTTTTTTTTGACTTTTTCAATTCGATTTATCAAATTGAAATCATTTGGAAATTATATAAATTTCAAAAAACACCTCTAAGAATCTAAATTAGCTCTTTCTTGTATTTTGCTTTGCTGGAGCTGGAGGACTGATGTATTAAACAAAGGAGAAAGGATTTTGATGTGCGCCTTGAATTTAATTGAGTATGCAATGTGCAATGAAAATGCAGAACAATATTTGTGGAGCTTGTTACGTTAAGTTCATAGAAGTTATAGTGCGTAAAAAAGCATTTTATGCACTTCAAATACGGCAAGTGGTATGAAACATGTAATATTAATTAGGTGTTTGTGAGATAGGCACATAGCACGGTGGTGAGAAGATTATGGTCGGGTTCTTTACTTCCAAAAAAACACCGTGTTTTTCGATGTTAGTTCCAAAGGATTCTTCAAGATAGCGCCAGTAGAGTTTTGCTCTCGCGAAACGGAGTTGGCGTATTTTTTGTGAAATACGCCAAAGGTAGCAAAAAAGTAAAAGCGCCAAAATTTAAAAATTCAAGAACATAAACAGAAAGCATAAAAACAAGAAAAGCTAATGTACCCGAAGCTACCAACGTCTTGAAATTTTTATCGAAATTTCTACAGGGTACGGCAAAATATTTTAACTCTTATTGCTGAAGTTACCAAAGAGGTACTAATAATACATAGGTACCTCAGTCACAAGATTTTTTTACTAAGATGTTTTTTTTCTCGCAGAGTAAATATAATCCCACTACTAGCAGAAGTCATTTGCGTTCTATTTTTATGATATAAATTTTTAAATCAATTTTGTAATTTTTATAATAATAATGCTTTTTCTTTGTGTTATTATGTCACAATTTTATTGGGTAGCGCAGAATCATAGGACTTTACCACATGAATTTACAATATCTTGTATTATTTTCTTGCCTAAGATTCTGCCACTGGTCGCTGCTTCACATTAAAGCAGCTACTCATTTTTCCTCACGAGGTATGAGTGGACCCCGAACATCCAAGTACAGAGCAGAAAAAATCCTCCCCCGCTGGGAATCGAACCCAGGTCACCATGTGTGCAATGCCTAGCGCGCTAATTCGCTCTGCCACAGTGACTACTGCTCTGCCACAGTGACTACTGTAATTTTTATAAACTTACACGCGCACTAAAACTTTTTTTATTATTGTTGCAAATACAATTGCCTGTAATTTAAGGTAAAATAACTCGATTATAACCTAACGGCACGCAGTCATATCCGACATTGAAGGAACCAAAAGGTCTGTTGTAATCGTCTGTCGTAATCTTAGTTCCTTCAATGTCGGATATGACTGCATGCCGCCATCTATAACAGTCAATATTATTTGCAACAAGAATATAAAAAGTTTTAGGGCGCGCGTAACTTAGTAATAATTACAAAAAAAATATTTTACAAATAGTATACAATTATATAATAATAATTCCGTGTCCGTGAGATAGGTATTGATACCTAAATCACGGTGGTGAGAGGATTATATGGACGCCCAAATACAATGTCTAGGCTCCTTTCATGTCCATAGTATACAATTGATCACAAGCTAGATTACGACAGACCTTGGTTCCTTGACATTCGTATATAATATATATTATGACTGCGTCCCGCCAGGTTTAAAGCGATAATCTTTTAGGGCGATCCGAATTTCGTTGAAACAAAATTCGATTTCGACGATTTTAAATTTATGCACAAAAATAGACCAAGTGCCATGCGCGATCTCCAAAACATTAATCTCAGCGACTTCACTTTACCTCATCGCCCTCATCGGCAAGTTAACAGATGAAGAAATATAAAAATAAAATAAAAAAAAACGCTTGCATACGAGTCTGCAACCATTGGGACATTTTCATCTTTACTATTCAAGGTCTAAAACTTAACTGACCAAATTTCGTATTGTGCGCATGACACATACTTTTTCTGTTCTCTTTTTTTATAATTTAATATTTCGTTATTGTGCGCATGACACATACTTTTTCTCTTCTCTCTTTTTATAATTTAATATTTTGTTACATAATTTCGTTATATAATTTCGTCACATAATTTCGTTACATGATTTCGTTACATAATTTTGGTTATGTGCCAGAGCAAAGACATGAAAATGTCAAAAATGAAGCTGGGAAGCAATGACTGTCGTAAGGTAAAAGAGAAAAAGGGATAGTTTAATGAGAATTAAAAATGAATTATTCTAGAGAATATTTCGTAAATAATGTTTATGGTTGTTTGTTGAACCCTGTTGAATAATCAAATTCGTTGTTTATTTCTATAGAGTAAAGATTATTATATTTAATTATTTGACAAATGATCAAACACCAAATACGCCTCAATTTCACATAAAGTAGGTTTTTTTTTAAATTACCGCCACAATTTTGTTTATATTCTTGCCAATCCCTGAATTTGCAAAAAGTAAGCGTATTTTGAGCGAAACGCTGATTTTGAGGTTAGGTGTTTCGTGTTTTTGGCAAAAGTAAAGAACTGGGCATAGATATATGATTGCCAGATCCAATGTCTAGGCTCCTTTAATTATTTATTGAATATTATTGAGTCAATTTTTTCTAATGTTTCCTTTTGAGATGGTCAGGAGAGGTGTTTAACCTCACCTAGCCTGGGAAGAATCGGAAATGCCAGTCCCACGCGTTCGGAGGAAACAGAATATGCCATGCCAAAAGTCTGCTCCAACCGGGAAGCGAACTCAGGATCTCAGGATATATTATTTGAAGTGTATTTTCTGTACTGAATCTCCCCCAATCTCGATCTGTAGAGATCAGAACGCCTCGACGCGCTCTAGCGATATAATCAGAGAAACTTAAATTAAGGGCTAGCTTCTCACAGTGAAATGTAAATAAAGATTACTGATAAGGATTGATAAGAATATTTCATAGAATTGGAAATTTGAACTATCTGAATACCTTATTATGACTATTTAGATTTCTGCGAGAGTTTCATTACCTACTTTTTCTCAAATTTTGATGTAAATCAAGTTACTATTCCATAGACTGTTCAGAAAATTTGGTGCATTCAACAAACAGCAGAGTTAACGATCACTGCAGCTTGAACCAGTGCTCTTTTGTAAATTGAAAACTGCCTTGATTTTTTTCATGAGAATTTCTCAGACGTGATTGTCCTTATACTACACAGCGTCTTGCTTTCCAGATGTAGAACAAATGTACACTTGAGATTTATAAAGGTAATGCAAAAGGGAAACTCGAGCTAGCATTCTGTACATTATGCATTCATTTTCGGCGAAATATGTAAATTGAGGATGTTAATAAAAGGTACTTTCATTATCAACAATGAACTTTGATACCTGTACAATTCCTAATCTTAAATCTGGCTCAAAATTCAAACTAGAACCTAATACCTAAACTGGTTTAAAGTAACTTAGTCATCGATAGAAAATCAAAAAAGTTTATTCAATGTAAATTTATGAAAACATAAACAAATAATAAAGATCTGCTGAAGGTCAACCTCTAAGTCAAATTGATTTCAAAATGGCGATTCTCAATCTGACGAAAACGTCGGGTTAAGATTGGAGGAGAAATAAGAACAAGCCGTGAGGAGAAATCCTTAATCTGTGATCAGCTGATGCGAGATTGGGGGAGATTAAGTACAGAAAATACACTTTTGCTGTCAATTCCATCAGCCACCACTGGTTGTCTGTCATTACAAATACAAATACAGGCCAACCTAGATAATTATGAGAGAAATATCCGGTTTTTTAGTCTGGTAATCCAGGTAGCGTAGGGATCTGTTGGTTTAAATCCCACCCAGAGCATGATTTTTTCCACATTAATTTGAGTTTGTTACCACAACCTAATAAGACTCTTAGGGTTAGGTGGTAGAAAATGCTTTGAGCATTCACCTCGCCTGGTAGTTACCTTCTACTAAAGAGAAAATTTAATTATTAAATGTTTGTTTGTTTCTTTAAAGTTTCTATGTATTTATATTTTACAAATAAACATCTTCAACAAAAATAATGAGGGTATACCCACCTTCAATAGATAAAAATCTTGTGCTGAAGGTTTGCGGCGCGGCGTAATATAGTTGATTTAATTATAACAGATTGCTCCTCCCGCTTTCTCCAAGCTTTTGTTTATTTTCCATCCCATAATTTCTGCCAGTTCATTAAAGTTTGAACTTCGTCATACTCGAAAATAATGGTTACCTATTTACACAATATTGTTTGACTTCTCAAAGTTAACAAAGAGTGCGGAAAACCAACAAACTTGGGTAATCAATCAACTGCTGTTGTGGATTGTGTACCTGGTAGCTATTTTAGGATAAGGTGGATAAACTATATCTACGCCCACTCGGACTTAGCTGAATACATGTGAGCTAAGAGAGGAGATTTCGGACCGAATGAGAGAACAGTAAGAGGAAATGTGGCATCCGTAATGAGCACACTGAAGAAAGAAGACGTTTTTAATGAAATATATTATATCATTTGAATCCCCTTAAAAAAAAAAAAAAAAAAAAAAAAAAAAAATATAACAACATGCCTCCGTGGCGTGATGGATGTGACTACTGCCCGAAGTCCAGAGATCCCGAGTTCGATCCCCGGTTGGAGCAGATTTTTTGAAGAAAAATTGTATTTAAAACTTGGTTACAGTTGTTTGTAAGGAATACCTTCCGGTGCGCTCGTGTTGACCCAGCACCTAAATTGGAAGTATTGTGTCACATCTCGCCCATCAGAGGTAAGGCATACTACGGGATGGGCAAGCTACAACACAGACCACAAACGTCTACAGTAGCTCCTGTTTAATGGCTACCAAATAAAAAAGGCTGTGAAACACTCATATTTAAAAAAAGAACATTTTAAAACATAATTTGGGCATACTACCTGTTCTGGGTTTAAAAGCTTTATTAATTTATGCTTGGCCTTTGTTAGATTACCTATTATTATTATTATTATAACTTATAACCTTTGGAGGTAGTTAAATTACTTCATTTACACATGATGACTTTTTAAATTTATTTATTTATTTAATAACAAGATAACATATACAAAGGTATTTTCCCTAAGCGAAAGCTTCTAAGAATTTCTTACTAGTTAGCTTTAGCTTCCTAAGCTAAAGCTAGCTAGTAAAAAATTCTCTGCCTGTGTATAAATGCTCTAATTGTAGAAATGCTCTAATCATGAGAACAATTAGCTTCCTAAGCTAAAGCTAACTAGTAAAAAAATTTCTGCCTGTGTATAAATGCTCTAATTGTAGAAATGCTCAAATCATGAGAACAATTAGCTTCCTAGGCTAAAGCTAACTAGTAAGAAATTTTCTGCCTGGGTATAAATGCTCTAATTGTAGAAAATGCTCTAATCATGAGAACAGGAGCTCCAATGTGTACTTTTCTAACTACCGCAGTATGTTCTCCATTTTTAATACAGAGTAAAAAGTAAAATATATACTTGATGAAGAAGGGAACATGCGGGAACTTTTAGAGAACCACAATATTTTCATTTGGGAAAGTAATAATTGTAATTAAAAAGTTAGTTTGTCCCCTTTATTTATCTATCATTGTTGATTTTATTTCCATGGATACGTCTTTTTTTCGTTGTAAGTATTATTATGAAGTCGAATCTGGATATAATGGTTTGTGCCCTTAGCAGGGTTGGTGTTGGGAAGGGCATCCAGCCATACATTGTGGAAGTAGGAGTGCCAGAACCCAACAACCTCAACCATGAGGAAGAGGTTGAACAATGCCAACCCCAAGTAGGTTGGGAAAAAGGCGAACAGAAAGAAGAAGAAGAAAAGAAAAAAAAAAATAGAAAGAAAAAGAACTATTATAAAACAAGAAGAAGATGCAAGAATTATTATTTCAAAGAATAAAGAACAGTTACTAGCAAGAGTGTATGTTTAATGAGGGTTGGTGGTTTTCTGGATATGAGGATTTTTATACCGGGTGTTTGATAATATTTTAAATTAATATTTTATCTTTTATAGAGCAAAAGCATACCTGATGCAAAGGATCAGTTTGGCTGTTCTGGTTGGAAATGCGGCTAGTGTGTTGGGGACAATGGAGAGGAACAAGGGTTGGGTGGAAGAGATTGCCATAGGCAATAACCCCGTTCTTTAGTTAGGACATTGCATATATTCTGTTTAATTTTTTCTTGTTTATATTATTCATATTGTCAATTTTATATTTAATTTTTACCATTGTTTGTCTGTATATAATTAATATGTTCTACTAATAAAGAGTTTCTAAATAAATAAATAAGAGGACAGCGTATATGCGGGAGGTGTTTTGAGTTAATGAATCTGTATTTTAATTAATAAATATTTTTTTAAATTACCAATGAACTGCTCACAAATGTGATTAAAATCAACCTAAAAGTTATTTTAATATATTTTTATATACATTATTGGTTGCTATTTTACTTCCGAGTCATTTCTAATATAAGAAATCGAGAGTATTCTGTTCTTTTGGGAAAAAAATATTTTTTTACTCCGATTTCAATTTTTCTGGGTGTAAAATTATTGATGAGCACATTTTAATGATATAATTTTATTTCGTAAATCTAATTTCATAAAATTTACAAGAGGTAATTTATTCATGTCACTACTTATTGATAAGTTGAATTATACTTATTCATAGAATTTTGCTTATTTTTTTTTATAATTTATGATTGTATTTACATTTTAATAATTTTTTTATTTTTTTTTTCATAAAATTTTACTTTTTAATATGTTAAATATTAGTTATTGGGGAAAAAATATTTTTTGCTCCGATTCCACTTTTTTCTCATAGTATTGCTGGAATAATGGGACTTTAGTTGTCCTATTCGGGCAATATAAATAAGGCGATAATATTATTAGTAGTGTGCAATATTATTTTCATCATCACCCTGTATATTATTTTCATCATCATCACCCTGTATATTATTTTCACAATTGAGTAGAGATCTGAGGTGAAGCAGAGAAACAGTACAGGAAAACCAGCATGGAATTCTGCATAAATATCTAACTGTTATTGTAAGTTCACCAGTATTGTGCTCTATTATTCACTCTCATTGTATACCAACTCTACTGTATTGCATTCTACACTAACTTCACCGTTTGTGGTTATGATACTGCAATATTAAACCAAGTTTATATTATTTTATATTTAATAAAATATACTGTTATACAGGGTGGTGTGCAGACATAGATATGAAACTGGGATTTTTTTTGTTTCTTTTGGCATTGGGCGAAATAAACCCATACAGTCAATAAAACTGTGATATAAATTAGTCTCAAAACAGAGCTCATGAATGGAAATTTCAGACTAGATATTCGAATTTCAAATGTAACTAACTGGAGAGGGAGAGAGAGAGAGAGAGAGAGAGAGAAGGAGAGAGAGAGAGAGAGAGAGAGAGAGGGAGAGAGAGAGAAAGAAAGAGAAAGAGAGAGAGAAGGAGAAAGAGAGATAAAAATAGCAAGATGGAAAATAAAATCTGAGATTTATAAATTGTATAATAATGAAGGCAATAATTTTTTTGTTGACAAAAGTTGCTTTCCAATTTGTGAGGAATTCTTACACGGAAATGCTTTCAGCATAAAACTTGCCCTTGAGAACGTAAAAATATTAATTAAATAGATCTACAATCTGAGGGCACCACGGCCCGAGGGCACTTGCCTTGAGACACAGTAATAGAAAAAAATTCTTCCGTATTCTAATATTAGAAATTCATCGGATGTAATATACATTTTTTTTTTCTTTCTGAATCTTCTTTTCTTTTTTTTTCTTTCTGTATTATTTCTGGTTTCTTTTGTCCTTGATATAGGTGGTGGAAAGGCCATTCTTTGTATTACCAAGTCACCATAGATAATGGAATTTCATTCAATTCTTCAATCAAGAAACTTTCAATCAATATCATTATTTTACAAAGAGTGAACAGTGAACATTGTAGACTCTAGACTACAGAGTGACCTCATAGTACTATGAGACTCCAACACAGGAGGTACGTGAAGATAGCACCCGACAATGGAGCTGAAATTATGTACTACATACCCAAATTATGCAAGAACTATGTGTACTTTCCGGAACAGCAAACTATACGACAGAAAATGTTGGACAATGTAAATGTCGAACTTGCAGGATTGTCCTCAGAAGTGAAGAGTCAGAAAAGGACCTCATTTGTGTGAAACAATTTTCCGTTCCTAATAAATCTACATTTGAACTTTGCACGTAAAATTTCATTCCAAAGTTTTATTTTTAGACTTATTTCAGCTCCCGATATTCTTATTCCAAATCCATATCAAATTCCTCCGTTTTTTTTCATCTCAAGGATGGAATTTATTTCATCCAGAGACAGAGAGATGTAGAGAGAGAGAGAGAGAGAGAGAGAGGGAGAGAGAGAAAGAGAGAGAGAGAGAGATAGAAAAAGAAAGAGAGAGAAGGGGAAAGAGCGATAAAAATAGCAAGATGGAAAATAAAATCTGAGATTTATAAATATAATAATGAAGGCAATAATTTTCTTGTTGACAAAAGTTGCTTTCCAATTGTGGGGAATTCTTACACGGAAATGCTTTCAGCATAAAACTTGCCCGCATTATTTGCATTGTCGAAAGCGGGAAAACTCAGCCTGAGGAATAAATCTGGGGGCAACAACTTCTCTAGAGTTTTCCATAACTTTGGATGAATGAAAAATACGTCCTAATCTTAAATATGTATTATTATTATTATTATGAAACTCGTTATTAGAAGAACATATTATATACTAACAAATAGTGGTAAAAACTAAGATACAAAATTGACAAAATTAATATAAACAAGAAAAAAATAAACAAAGTATATTCAATTCCCATACATAATTATGTCCTAACTAAAGGGCGGGGTTATTGCCTATGATCTTCCACCCAACCCTTGAATTTATTTATTGATTAATACTTATGTATGAATTAATGTATTTCACTGTAATTTTTTTTTTTTTTTTTTTTTTTTTATAGAGATGTAAATTAATGTATTGATTCGTGTTGTTAAACTTACATCAGAGACCGCCAAAGAAAAGAAGCCACTCGAAATATCTTTCGATAAGATTTCCCTCTTGATATGGTTAATGATACACGTGTTTTAGATTAATTAAAAAATTGGATTAATTGGTAGGTTTGTCCCTATAAAAAATCGAAATTCAACTCTACAATTCTACATTAAAGAATTTGAATTGGGACGAAACTTTTTTCAAGCTAATTTACATAAAAATAAAATCCACAGAGCGATAAAATTCTGAGGGTGAGAATTATTTTAAAAAAGTATGTAGAATCTTCATCGGATAGTTGAACAAATTTGAAGAAAAATAATATATTAAAAAAAAAGATAGGGACTGTGTGTGTATGTACGGATATTTTAGACATTTCAACCAAAAGCATTTATCTGAAGTTGAAAAGTTCATATTTACACAAATATTATAAAAAAACCCACTGTAAATGTTCAAAGAACCAGGCGATGTTTCTCCTGGGTACAAAACAAGTCTACTTCCCGCATTTCTTGTATTTGTAATTTTGTAACAACAATGCCTACATTCAACTTGTAAATACACCGGAGGTACAGTACAAAGTGAAATCGAACGAAAAAAGTCTTTTTAAAAAAGGCATGGACCTAGCTGGAAAAACTTTTGTGCCCTTTTGTTATTCCTCAGGTTATACATATACATTTCCGTTTCAATTTCATTCACATGATGAAATTTTAACAAATTTACGGGGTGACCCATGGTTTTTACCACAATTATCTTAAGAGAAAATAAAAATATAATATGAGCTTTTTTTATAAATAAAACTTGATCGAACATGATTAATAAAAATAATATTAAAAAACGAACACAATACTTCCGATTTCTAATATTAGATATTACACTTATGACTTTTCTGATAAGTATCAACCTCCTTCACCTTATCTAGACCTTGAGAGGATCGGTACGAACCACTTTACAATAAATAGTTAAAGTGTCTCAAAGAAAAAAAAAAAAAAATCGGAAGTAAAATATTGTAGAAATCTTCTTCTTCTTCTTTTACTCTGCCTCATCCCGCTTGAGCAGGGTCGACGTTGTTCAACCTCATGGTTGAGTTTGGTTGGTTTTGGCACTTTTCTTACGGCTGGATGCCCTTCCTAACAACAACGATTCTATTTGATTTAGCGTCCTGGATTAGGACTGGGATTTTACCTTC
>CM044958.1:50808949-50826449 GCA_024516035.1 Bactericera cockerelli
TAAGTATGTATCAGTAGCTACAAGTTAAATAACTACTCTCACATGTGGGCAGCTGTCTCATATGTACTCAGATTAAACTCACTCAGTCTAAGTGGGGCCGGAATACTTGTAGATTCATTAAATTTCTGAAGGCGAATGAATATCTGGGACAGTCGTCAAACCTTACATTTTCTTTTTTGCGAGGTGCCCTTCAGGGAACTTTTTAAGAAATCGTTTTATCACTTGGGTTCACCGCTGGCAATAAATGATTCTCTAAAGCAGTTGAGATTTCTTTACATCCTGTATATTCACCAAAACTCTAAACACAACATATAAACTTTCGAAAGGGAACAAACAGACAGTTCCTTCGCCGATTGCACTTATTTGTCGAGGAGAAAAGGAAAGCAAGATATCGAAGAAAGTTTTGCACAAAACGTTGTTTATCTCTCGGAGTGAAGATTCGCTAAAGTGAACCAGGTCATTGCATCTTGGTTGTTCGGGAGTCTTGTGTCTGCGACGCTACCGTCTCGTCATGCTACTCATAAATCACAAACTATATGAGGATACGAGAAAGTATACAAGAAAAATAGTATAATAAGTTTATGTAAACACTTGCTATATTGAAAATACATTCAGTCGTAAGTTTTCTCAAAATTTACCAAAAAGTTTCTTCTATAGAAATCCCGGTCACCAAAGAATAAAATGAATAAAGTCACATTTAATTTATTTATTTTTCGGGTGGATAGGTATTTTAGAGTTGGAGTACTTATTCTTTCCTTATTTGATTTTAAAAAAATACAAGATTCAAACATCTCGGAAAACCTTTTTAAACGTAGAACTTTTTTTAGTGGAGATGCAATTTTCACCAAAATCGAGTATTCTGATTCAAAATGGGTTGTGTCCAGTTTTATGTATCTCCCGCACTGGTACATTCTAATGACGTCACTAGCTTAAGTTCAAGAAACGCCAATCAAATTTAATTTCTCCTTGACTTCTATGAGAAGAATATTTTTTTATCACAGACTCATGTCATAATTTCCGATCATGAAACACACAATTAAATGTCCAAGTTTCTCATAATGTTTACAAAATAAAAAATATTTTCGCCATATTGTTGCCGAGGCATGGCGTGGGCCTAGGGTGTAACATCCGGGGAGCCGAGTGCCAAATTGCCAAGTGACCATCGCGGCTTTGGTGACACAAGTGCCTGTTGCCGCCCCCGCCCCGCCCTGCTCTTGCTGATAATAAAACCATAATGAACACGCGGGGTGTCGGCGACATTGAAATCTGAGAGATAAAATAATAAACTCATTTATTTTATACTGACGCTGACATCCAGCTAGCACTCGTACGCACAATACACATGGTATCATGGTATTTCCACTACCATGCATATTAGAATACATATAATTATTATAAATGTACGTTGGATTTTATGAAGAATCGTAAAACAGGGGAAAAAATTATTATTATTATAATTATTTCGCAAACTGTTTTGCCTTTTTTAATTTATAAAGGACAAAAATTGTAAGGAGGTATAATTTATTCATATTAACTATGTCACAAAAGATCTATTTAAGGTCGCAGTGACAAAGAGCTTTCGTAGCCGACAGCCCTACTTATACCAATACCAAAAATTCATATTAACTAGGACATTTTGGTGAAGAAACTAACGCATCTTATTTGTAATTACGATAACCGCCCTTGTATGATTCAATACTACATATTTAAGGGGCCATTTCACAATGGGGTTTGAAGAGAAAATGATTAATTTTAAGGAGCGCGGTAGCAAGCGCCGCCGAGTCAATAAGTGAAGAGAGTTTTTTTGGTAATACAATGGTATAATTGGTATATACGTACCAGAAAATAAGTTGTACAAAAGTGAGATCTATAATGTTTGTAATATGCTGAAATATTGAAAGAGTACATCTGGTTTTCTTGCACAGGACGCTGTGTCCAACTGATCAAAGGTTTCAGTAAATCAGTAGCCGCTCTCTCTCTCTCTCTCTCTCTCTCTCTCTCTCTCTCTCTCTTTGTTATACTGAAATTACCTACTGAAGATAGGTGGAAAGAGTTGGGTGGAAGAAGTTGGCATAGGCAATAACCCCGCTAATTAGCTAGGACATATGTATTTATCTATTTTTTTCCATTTTATTGTATATTGTTTCCATTTTTTTATAATAATTATTTGTATTGTACAATGTACAATAATTGTACATAATAGGTACATATAATGTCTTTGTATCTAATAAAGCATTTAAAAATAGTAATAAGTACTATCTAGCTAGGCAATAGGTCTTGTTTTATTTATTTATGTTTGAAACATGTTTTCACAAAGCACTGGGCACCGAGCATTGCCTCCATGTTGTTAGGGTGCCTGTACTCATTACAGGTACTTAGACTATGAATGGCATCATCGCAACACTACTCGCCATCATAAACTCTAACCTGAGTCTGGTGCGGAGATATGGTTTGCTAGTTGCCACTACACTACACATGTTCAATTAGAGAGGACCATTTAACTGGCGGCTCAAACTAGCATGAGTTTGAGCCGTTCATCTACTAGCTTGAGTTGAAAAATTAAAAAAAAAAAAAAAAAAAAAAAAAAAAAATCTCAATGTTACTTCACCAGTGATAAGGTTGAAAAGATCAAAAGTGCTTAAATTATAAAAACATAATTATGTACATAATTTTGGATGTGTTCTATATGTATTGTATACCCACAACTACATGTTCTTTCAAGCCAAAACATTTTTTTTATGTTTCTTCAGCTTGTATGAGTATAAGTATAAGTATAAGTATAAGTATAAGTATAAGTATAAGTATAAGTATAAGTATAAGTAGTGCTTTATTTAGACTGTCAGCGCAAGACAGGTAGTCCCATTATGCCAACATGAGTATGCTGATTGTTGTAAGATAATTTTTATTATAATGGTTCTCTACTAGGTGTTTACTGAAACTAATAGTTCAGACAAATACTTGTAAAATAATTATTTTATGTTAGATATAAATAAAATTAGTATATACCTACAGAATTGACTTACTTTATCAATGCCCTCATAACTAATCTCATAATGCCTGATTGAAAACAATGTCTCCATGCTTAATGGAACTGATGAGACATGACAGGTAGCGTGCTGACAGCTTGCTCTTCACACTATTTAGTTATAATGTATTCCACACTAATATTTAATTTTATTGCAAAAATAATATCCACGTCTTGTCCAAGATTTTCATAAAAAGGGAAATAAATCTTTGCTTGCCTTTCCTCACTTAGTCACCTTTTATATTAACATAAAACCAAAGCCGCCTCACAGTTTTCAAAATTTCCAAAATTAATTTCTAAAATATACAAGAAATAGGAAAAAGAAAGAAGATACAAAAGATTAACATGATGACGTAGGTGTAAATCAACTTGAAATTTATGTCTCTCTCTCTCTTTCTCTCTCTCTCTCTCTCTCTCTCTCTCTCTCTCTCTCTCTCTCTCTCTCTCTCTCCTCTGTCTCGGATGTAACTCCCATTTCGTTTTGGAAATAAGCGGTAGTGTCTCCTCAGTTCCCGAATCGAGTCTAGAGAATCGTCAGCACCAGTGCCAACTTCAGATCTCTCTGGCCGGGTATCTAAAGAGACTCAGAGAAGCTAGTGTAAATATAAACAAATTTAAAAAATCCAACAGATTCGAGAAAACTTGTGTGTGGTCCATAAACCATATCCTAATACTATCCATCAAAAACATAAAGATACATAAACTATCCATCAAAAACATAACGTTAATTTTGACTGGCAGGATACATAACCGAAATGTTCTGCTCAAAACTGGCGTTAACAATTCAACACTTTATTTATTGCATTTCTTTACAACTTCGTGATACCGTATTTCAACAGTGATATAAATATTTAACTCGTTATCCTGTATGCAACAAGGCATAAATAACAATATAGCTAACACCATACTATTTGTGGGTATAAATTAAAAATTTAAAACATTCAGAAAATGTTGTTTCCATTATGAATTGTGTAAACTTCCGTCTTCCGTATGATAAAATAAATGTTCAGGCATTACCACAAACGTCATAAATGCGTATTTAAAAAAGTGCGTGCATTCTAATGATATATTTGTTTACTAGAAAGTCATTAATACTTTGAAAAAATTAATGTAAACAATGGGTAATGATTGCGAGTGTGTATCATCAATGTTATTTACCTCCGGAGTATGATGAGTAATTTTGAATTGAGTCATAATACTGATGGAAATGGCCATAGCCCTGATGATTTTTATAGGATTGGAGTTTTGGTAATTTGGAACTTCTTAAAAATGCAACAACAAGACAGGGAAGTTTTTGATCAAAATTTTATAACACCGTTTAAACAATAGACTGTTTTACAAAATTCACATTTGCAAAATGAAAATTTGGTTCACTATAACAGCTAAATGATATATCAGGCTTACTATGTATGTATAACAAACGTAATACTTTATTACTTGGAAAGTTAAGGCGCACATGGTGTAGGTAATTGTTTTGTAACTTGAGCTGTGTAATGTTTTTGAATAGCATATCTATTATTAGGTTAAGTGTTTCTTTTAGAACAGAGTTAGGCCACAAGTATGAAAAACAAATGTTAGCAATGAAAAACAAATTCTTGGGGTTTTAATATTATACAAACGGGAAATCATAATATTTTATTAAATAAACCCGAGTTTACCAACAATAACCATTAAAATTTACTTTTCCCAATGTCTTTATCATCCATTTAAATTAAGTTTATTAACAACTTTTCCCGAAGTTTTGAAATTTTCCAAATGATACTACAATAGACTTTGAAATAGATATTAACGTAGAGACAGATTGAAGGAATCTTTTGTGAAGTTCAGTAGTGTCTTAGGGACTGTTTTCTTAAAAGGAGCAACTTTTACTGCGGCTTTAAAATAATGGACCATACCATAAAATAAAATGAATGTGAAGTAAAGTGAAAAAAAGTTTCGAACTATTCAACATCTAAAATGTTCAATTTTTTAAAGAAAAAAGGCAAAGAGAAGTCAAACTTTTTCGATAACAAAGTAGTGTCAACCCCAAAATCGTCTAAAATATTTCGAAAGTTTGTACAAAGTGAAATGGGACAGAATAGCAGCCTGGAAAAATCAGCGAACAAAAAAACCATTAAAGAAGAGTGACAGTAAAGATGAAGAATACAATACCGCACCCAATTCACCTGAAGTAGAAAAAAATGATTTCATAGCTGACAGTTTTCTAGCTATTGATGAAGATTCTGATCTCGATGTATCTGATTCTCTGTTACAGAATAACAATCGACCCCAGAGTAAACCAGACTCTCCAAGTACAAGTACATCCAATGATTCTAAAGCACCACAGTCTCCAAAACCATCGGTCTTGTTGAAAAGTACACCTGATGCATTTTATACTAAAAAAATCAATAACGTAAATAAACGAGACCTATTGAAATCTCAAATTACTAATGGATCTCAAAATGGAAGCGGCTCAAGTAAAAGTAATAGTTTTGAAGAAAGTGAATTAAATAACAATCATAAAAATACTACAACTAACACGAGGCGAAACAGTGATACAAACCATCAAGTCGTTTCAAACAGCCCTGATCATAGTAAAAAAAGTACTAGACTAAGCAAGCAAAATTCCGCAGATTCAATACAATACAATATAGAGAAAAATGAATCAGAAATAAATAGTCATGTTTTGAATAACAGTATAGGTCACGATAATACTAAATCAGTCAGCGAAAGTTTGAAACGAAACTTTTTAAATGATTCCTTAAGTAAAAATATCGATAGACAGACAGGATTAAATGGCTATATTGTAAATAACAATAACACTTGTAATAATAACGTAAATAATGTTAATAGCTGTGTTACTTTTGAAGGACAGTGCAAGAATTTACCTTCAGAATCAAATAATCGCAGAGAAAGTGATGTTAGTGTTAGTGAATCTGCTTCTATTGTTATAAAAGCACATAGAAATGTACCTGGATTTAACAAATTTGTAGATGCAGATGATAGTGATGTAAGTTTGGACAGTTGTAGTATAACTGCCAGCTTTGAAATAAAAGAGGCGCCAAATCGGGAAGAAATCAACAGAGAAAATGTCACTGAGCAAGAAAACGAAACAGTCACTTACCTTACAGGTCCCCAAAGTATTACTTTAGAATCAGAAAAGCACAGAAGCTCACCTGATACAGAATTAAAAGAAAATAATAACCACCTCGATAGTGAAACCCATGAGACTCGTGTTATTGAAAAATCCACCATCGGAACGGAAAATAGAGAATTATTTGAAAATAAATTAAATTCCATAGAATCCAAGACTGACACTTTTAATTTTAACATTTTGAAACAAGACCAAGTCGAAATACAACCTCTAAAATCAAATAGTGTATGTAATGGTGTAAATGATTTACCAGAACTTGATCATAGTGCGAAAGAAATCGAAAAAGAAATTTCAAACAGACCGACTCTAAGTAGCTCAATGTGTATAAGTGAAAATAGTGGAAAGTCTCAAGGTACATCGCAGCCTGATAGAGAAGAAGAGTCTTTCAAAAATTTAGACTCTGAATTAACAAAAGTTACTCAAAATAGTATAGATTTGACGGACGTTTTTTCACCACAGAAACAAGAAGTAGATTCTAAAATAAATCTATTAGAATTTGACAATGTAAAAAAAGAGAGATTAGAAAATGACACCGAAGAAGAAGTAAACAAACAACTCGAATTAAATTCAAAGATAGAAGAAGAATCTGATATTGAGGAAGAAGAATCAGAAGACGACAAAGAAGAAGAAGAAGAGGAAAAGGAAGAGATTCAAAACCTTAAAGAAGATCTCAATTCAACAAATGAAACACAAAAAATGGAAACGGACCTAGTAACTGTAGGGCCAAAACCAAAAGTTAAAAAGTTTGTACGCTTTGCATTAATACACAATACTTACCACGGAAGTGACACTTCAGAAAGTGAAGAAGAGGATGATGATGAAGAGGAAGAAGAAGAAGAAACAGAGGATGAGGATGATGAAGAAGAAAATGGAGAACAAGATGTAAAGGATGAAGCTATACCGAGTAAGATGGAAGAAGACAAACCAATTAATAATGAAGATATGGATCATCATGTTGATTCTGTACAGGCTATAACGGTTGATCAAGAGACTCCTGAGTCTAATGCAGATAACTCCTTGCCCCTGATTCCTCCAGTATACTTGGAAACTCGAGAAGATCCGTAAGTAAAAACAACAATAAATTGAATTTATATATTAAAAAAAAAAAAAAAATGTATCATAGTGATTCTCTCAAACTCGCTTTCGTAGATCTTAGCCGTACATAAATTCTTAGTAACATCACTCTCCTCATATGAGAACCTACAATATAATTTCAAGTGACAAAATCACAACAAAGCTACAAATATGATATTATTCAGATTCGTAACAGTAATAAATAGTAACTTGACATAAAAAATCTGTTCACATTATTTTGACCTTTCAATACATATGAAAAAGTGAGTCTCTTGACCGCTCAAATTTGGATGTTATTCAACATTTCTTTTAAACAGAACAATAACAATGAAATTAAATGATCTAAAAAACAGATGAATAGAATTAAGAATATTGAATATAGTTAAATTATGAGCATGTATATTTTTTTATTTATATTTTTACTACGTAAATACCTCTATAAATAGAACAAAACAGACCATGTTAAATGCTAACCGATAATTATTATAAAATGGAAGTGACAAACAGAGTGGGAACTATTCTAAATAAATTTCTGAAAGACCTGAGATGTTTGTTTTTTTTTTTTTTTTTTTTTTTGCATATATTTGAGAGAGTAAAAGACACAAATAGGGTTTGTCCGGAACTTGTTCATAAAGAATGACTTAGGTAAATTTATTTCAGCTTTGCAAATCAAGTGCATTGGTTAGGCCGTTAGGGAATTACATCTAATACTCATGTTTAGATACTTAGGTACCCCACCTTTATGTTGTTGGGCTTAAGTAGATATTTGGAGGAAGTTAACTTCCCTGCGATTGCGTTTTTAAACGTACTTACTGGTAAAATTCTACAAGGGACATCAGTTGCTATTCAAAGATATAAGTACCTACACCACACAATAGGTATATTCTGTCGATCAAAAATATTTACTAAAAAAATACCAAAATTAAATTAATAGATAAAAAAAAAGTTTCTAGTAACACAGATTTTACCTCTCTCTCATATTAATTTAAGTAATCTCTTTTCTCAGTTTATTGATATTTTTACATCACAAGTTAGAGGAACTATGAAATTCACAATTTAAAAATATTCTTACCAATCCAGTTTTGACACTTGTGTCAAACTATTTTGTACTGTCACATAAAATTATTAAATAAGAAACTAGTTTAGACTCTCATAATACAGAGAAAAGGGCTTGTTGACATACATGTAGCCACAAGAACCAAACTGTCAATAAATGAAGTATTTTTACTTTCCTTATCCTATAATAAGGAAAGTATTGTATTTTTCAATGTCACTATTACTACAGGCTGACTTTCAATACATAAAGTAGATCAAAAGAGAAAGATTGGTTCCTGACGACTGACCTAACTAGATATATCACTCATGAATGTAGTTGGTCCTCTCACAATCAATGAATCAGATGTCAGATTTGAGAAAATGGTTTACGCACTTACGCAGCACAGGCGTCGTTATGAGTAATTGAGCATCTTTGTTCACAGAATTGAAACATTATAAGGGTTTATCAGAATGGTGAATATTAAGATTGGAATATGAGATTTTACAGTTTAATAAAGTCAAAAAGAAATCATCCATTAATTGCTCATTTTTGTACTAATCTTAACTATTAATACAAATGAGGATTTCTCCCGAGACACGTGGCACAACTTGATATTCATATTTCAAGTGCATTCCAAAAGGAATTCATAATGCACACATGGGTGCAATGTAACGTTCTGAATGAATATGCCCAGGTTGTATATACTGTTCCATATGGTAATTCGTCTATTGCAGTTCAATAAGTGGTGATTAGAAATGTGATAATAGTGGTTATAATTAAATAATTTATAATTAGGTAGGTATAATCTTTTTCTTCTCTTTCACTTTGTCTTTTCCCAATCCTACTTGCGGTCGAGGTTGGTTGTTTGGTTGTGGCCCATGTTTTACGGCCGGATGTCCTTCCTAACACCAACGATTCTATTTGATTTAACATCCTAATTAGGACGGGAGTTTTACCCTCCATTCGCTGAGAATCGTACCAGCTACCCACATTAACCTCACTACAATTATTAGATAATACTCGTAGGTATAACATTCGAAAAATTTGAGTGAAATATAACCACAGAGCTTTGCTTTATTATAATGCTGATATTCATGATTTCGGCACGTAGCTGCGTAGGTCGATTATGCTTAGGTTTCTTAAGGAAGGCTTTTTGAGGTTTCCTAGTGTTAGGAAATTGTACTGTTGGCATAATGGGACTACCTGTCTTGCGCTGACAGTCTAAATAAAACACTACTTATACACATCGAAAGGTAAAAAAACAATAAAATGAATTCAATTAAATTCTATCCTGTGAAACTGTACTAATTATATTGTACTTATACCTACTTGCCTAGTTCTAAAATGAATTTATAGGTTCAAATCATAGTGAAGCTATACGAAATATGAATTGTTGGCAAAGTGACCTTTTCCTATGTCATTGTCTTGGGGTATAGAAAGCATTATTCATGTGCTTTTCTCTGTAGGTATTTTCATTTCCTACCGACCTCAGTAGCTTGATCGATGAGGCGGCGGACTTTTATTTATTTATTTATTTATTTATAAACATTTCGATCAAGCTTTATTTACATATTTTATATACAATGTACATGGTAACAATTTAGAAATAAAAATAAACAAAGCCTGATCAAGGGTGGTGATAATGCCTACGGCATTCTCTTCCACACCACCCTTGATTACAGGAAACAAAAACAGTTGGAAAAAATCAAAGAAAATATTTACAATTAAAATAGGGGAAAAGAAGGGAAGGGGGGGGGGAGAAACTAGCAACTTATAATAATAATAATAAAACAAAATTACTGATCCATGCCAAACATATATTCTTTTAATCTGAGTTCATTGGTTCAAGTCCCAAGTTAAGCAAATACTTAGTAAAGCAAGTTTGAGAAGTTATGATATCACAATTGTAATGAACTTAAATAACAATTGCTTGTATATATACTTTGATACACAAATTTTCGTCCAACTGATCATCCATAGTTGAAAGGATTCTACGAAATTTCCGACTAATGAACACTCAAATTTGGAGCCACTTATGCTAACTCATATTAGGCTACATTCTACTGAGGTTTGTGCTACTGCAACTCAATTATGAAGATGAAGCCTTTCATTTGAGACGGTAGTAAATTAGCTCCTGGAATCTGGAATATTCCAGTGCGGGAAACAACAATAGAAACGCAATTACAAACATCTCTGTACGGTTCTTGTTACACGCGATCGTTGTTCGGGTACAATGTCTTTGTCTCAAGTGAATAAAGAGCGCGTCCCAAAATAAACTCGAAACACCGTCTCACGATCTATGCTTCTAGTGGATGGCGCGGATGGTATGTCGCTTATTTTTAGACAATTCAGAGGTCATGTGTCCTCCGTTTTTTTTTGCCTAGGATGTCCCTTCGTTCAGATTGAAGTGGCCTGGAAATTTCTAGACTGTCCTTGAGAGACATGACTGACAGTTTGACATTACTGAACGTCCTTGTTGTGTCTAGACGAGGCAGCTGTGTTTTTTGATGAAATCGAAATTTAATGATGTGCATTGTTTAATAATATGTAAATCTAACTTTCTAACCATGTAGGTGCAATCAATCGATTGACGTTTTCATTCAAATAAGCTCAATCAACTTTGTAGCTTATAATATCGTGGGTTGATGAACATTCCTTCATTTACTATACTTACATTTTTCTCCTGGATCATCGCATTGTTTCTGATATTTTTTAATTTTAAATCATGAGCATATGATTTTAAAAAATCACAGTTGGAATAATGGAAAACGCTGAGCATTTTTATTATTATCTATACGAGTATATAATAGGTATTTATACATATATTAATAGGTAAGGGTATTAATGTACCAATATGAAGGTGACCAAACGCAGGTCTATCCAAAACAAAATCATACGGAGGAATTCTATGAAATGTTATGAATAGTACCATTATTACAATTGCCCACTGCTCTTGCACCTTGGCCTGTATTTCACCTGACCGTAGCGGAGTTGCCTGACCACAGCAATAATTAGGGGACGGTTTGTCCGTTTGCCAAATATATGAAAATTTAAAATGACTCAGAGGGAAACAGGGAACATAATTCGGCAGTATATTTTATTAATGTACCTATTCAATGGACGAGTGTACAGTTTTTCTTTATGTTGATACATTTAATGTTTCTTGCGAAATTTTACCATCATATTTTTTATGAATTTCACATTTATCTTTTGCCGAATATTGAATATTATCTTCGTTCATACTAGGAGCCCTCCACAGATAAGTAGGAGCCTGCAGGTGACATTAACAAAATATGATGGTGTGTGAATCTGAGTTATTCTCGTCTCATCTACGCAACTTGAGGCACATTATAAATATGTATAATTTTATTACTTCTGCGTGTGTTTCTCCATTCTGTTTTTTGTTTGTTTTATTTTTGTAATAATTTGTTATTGAAACTTTTTTTTACCATAACTATGTTTTAGGTACTAAGGTTTACAATAAAGGTGAATATTTAACAACACAATAAGATTAACAAAAAAAGAATACATGTAAATTTGCGTATCTAGTCTATTCTCAAGATCTTTCAGAAGAAAGATCTTGTTCCATTTAACTATTTTATCGATGGAAAGTCTTTTCAATAGAATAAAAATTTAAAATAGATATAATTCCATCCACGAGAGGAACATTACTATAATACCTGTACCATTCCTTCTCTTATGTTGATATTCCGAAAAAAATTCCATTCAAACTATAAAGGCAAAATTACCCAAAGTTGAAGCTTTTATTGTAATTTTATCAGGTATCAACGATTTTTAGCAAAACAGCTATTTCTCTAGCCCTTACCAGAATTTGCATTGCCGTGTTTCAGATTTCTCTAGCCCTTACCAGAATTTGCATTGCCATGTTTCAGATTTCTCTAGCCCTTACCAGAATTTTCACTGCCATGTTTCAGATTCATACATGAGAAAGAAGAGTATGAAACCCGCCTCAAAGACCTGCAGGCGGAGAGGTCAGAGTTTGAAGATCGGCTC
The DNA here is from genome assembly GCA_024516035.1 of Bactericera cockerelli. NCBI lineage: Eukaryota > Metazoa > Arthropoda > Insecta > Hemiptera > Triozidae > Bactericera > Bactericera cockerelli. The sequence goes on from CM044958.1 coordinate 50,821,232, forward strand.
CATAACCTGACGTCGGACCTGGAGTTGAAACAGCTCGAGATGAACCAACTGAAGGGAAAGATCGGAGAACTGGAGAACCAAGTGCTGACCAAAACCTGGGCCATGGACCGTAAGTAGAGAACATGAAGACCGAATAATAGCAATCTGTGTTAGGTCGTGAAAAATGCTTTAGGCATTAACCTTGCCTAGTGGTTACCTTCCATTAAAGAGTCTATTATTATTAATATAGGCGTAACTATTTACAAGAAAAGAAGGAATTTAATCTGTAAGTTGAAAGTAAAATCCGCTCTGATTCATTTACTCACTGAGTGCTGTCCGTTATGCGACGGGCTTGTAGCCTCAAGCAGCCTGATGTTAAGCTACAATGCTACAAACTACCAGATACTGAAACTATAAATCACACACCCGAGGTATTCACTTCACCTATCTATCCTTTACCTATCGACGAATAACAATACAACATAATACGTAGAACAATGCGTACATATGTAAAAGGGCCAGTCAAAAACACTGTAAATTTTGACACAGGCTATCAATAAAACACTCCCGATATCAGTACTCAATACTCATGTCATAAGCTCAAAAGCCACAAAGCTGATCTCGATAAGCCCAAAATAAAGAAATAGAAAATAAAACTCTTGTCAAATAAATATGAAGCTGTTAGAATAAAAACAGAGGGAAAAAAGCTGCGTGAATTCGCCTCGAGGGGCACTTAGCATGGTGGGTATCGCCATTTTATTGCCTGGCGTTTCCTTTTTCATCGCGTTTATTACCCCACTTCTCCCGTTTTTTCATATCAAGGGATGAAAATACATAAACAAACAGGCGAACGCCAAAGTTTTGCATAAAAATTCACTCGATTTGTTTGGGTTTTGACATTTTTCGTTCATTTACTTCCTCGTTTCTCTCGCTAGTAGAGCAATAGAGTAAACATTGATAGAGGACTTCTTTCTTAAGACTTTTGTAGCTTTTTCACAAAATACCGACTGCTTCTTGCTTTATTGTGAATTAAGAATTGGTAAAGATACGTAATAGGGAATCTCATATTTTTTGTAACAATAAACAATATTTATTGGTAGTAGATATAGGTATAGGTACCTAATTAAAAAAAAAAGAAGTTAAATGTATTAATTTAGCAAATTATCATTCATAAATATGGATAAGTCCTGCTCCATCTTCAAAATCTGGCAGACTTCTAAATTTGTGCCTCATTCCCCTCAATCTTAGTGAGACAGGCTTGATGATGGAAAATTGAATTTTGAGGTTTGGAAACTAGCATCACTTAATAGTTGTTGCTTATAAAATTATAGTAATCCTGGGTATCTGCACAGTAGTACTAAGCCAGCTTAGCTGTCAACTTTCGAGACAAAAGCAACAAAAATAGATATTACCCTAAATAGATATGTTGTATTATGAATATTATTATTATTGCGTATACATCAATCTATTGGTAAAACTAATACGAGAATAAAATGTTTTAGTAAAATTTAAATTGTATTAAATACCTAACAAAGGGAACGGTTTCATAATTATGAATTTATACTCATATGATGTTGGTCTATTGATAGAAATTAATCTAATGTGCTTTGTCCACCGTATCTGCTTAGGCTCTAGGTACTGTGTTACGTAGACAGGTATTATTCACTTGAATGTTGTGGATTTTCACGGGGGAAAGTTTGCACAATAGTTCTGTTTTGTGCCCAGCCATGTATTTTGACGAGGTTTAAAGTTTTTCCTGTCATGAGAGCTTCATAAATCATAGAGCCCAGTGAAGTAATAATGCATGTTCTTGACAAGATATGCCCTAGCAGTGGCATGAGGTTATGAATTGAGGAACATGAGACGTAAAGGATGACTGGTGATTTTTTATGCAAGCTCCAGGGGTAATAATTACTATTAGGCATTGATATTAATATTATGTCACATGGGAATATTGTGATATCTAATATAAATAGGTATGTCTCTTTTTTTTGTATAGGGCGTTCTTAACACCTCGGCCGAGGTGTTTGATTTACATTTGTTAATAAATGATTCCAGGGAAGGAGGCTGAACTGATTTCGGCCGGCAAGAGGCAGAGCATGTGCGTCAGAAGCTAAGGAGACTGGAGGATGATCTGACGGAATACAGACTCAAGAATTCCGACCTGACTGAGGAGCTAGTGAGAAAATAGGTGAGTTTTCTTTCAACTACGTATAATAAGGATAATATTTTTGTAAAAACACCTAAAAGAGAAATGAAGTGTTTGAAAACAATAAATTGAAAGAAGTGTTTGGTGTTTTTCTCAAAATAATTTGTTTTTCTCAATCACGTGTTTCATTGAAAACACCTATCAACAAAACTTAGGGCCTATTTATAAAACGGGAAATAATTCAACATAAGCCAGACCATCCTTGGATTTCAACCAATCAATTTCAACCTGGCCGTCTGGCTTATCATTTATGTTATACTGTTTTATATTCTATTAAAGAGATATAAATCTAACCTGGATTTTTTTTCTCTTTAAGTGGGGTCCTTTTATCTTATATCCAGGTTCTTCTTATCATATATCCAGGTACTTCTTATCCTATATCTAGGTCTTCTTATCCTATATCCAGGTTCTTCTTATCCTATTAGGTACTTCTTATCCTATATCCAGTACTTCTTATTCCTATAAAGGTACTTCTTATCCTAAGGTATCCAGGGTCCTTACCTATATCAGGTTCCTTTATACTATAGCGAGTCCACACTGTATACTATAACACTATCTCTAAATCCACCAGCGAGGAGAACAAGAGGAAGGAGGAAACATGCGCTGTTCAAGATCCGGGAGCAGGAGGAGAAGCTGGTGACGCGGGGAGAAGATAAAGGCGTTGGAGGGCACTGGCGGGTCAGGAGGGACGGAGGAGGCGGAGCCAATGGAAGTATGAGGGCGGAAACTGAGGTGGATGAGATCATGAGAGAGGTGGGTGGTTCTAATAATAATAATAATAATAATATCGTCTTATTTATACTGCCCGATTAGGACTATGAAAGTCCCATTATTCCAGCAGTAAGCCCAAGACATATTATTATGTGGTAAAAATCCCAAATGGGAAGATAACATGTCATGTCCCGGCTGGGTTTCAAACCCACGACCTCTGGAATCTCTGGATTCACAGAGTGCCGCCTTTAGCACTGAGCTACCGGGACAGACTTATAAGGGCCGAATTACAAAACAGGATCCGTGCCACTGGCACTCAAAGCGCCAAAGAATAATTCTTGTGCAGAGAATATCCATAGGGATTCTTACGCGGCATGCAGCCTGCGGTTACTCTACCACATGTCAGTGGCATGGATCATATTATACAATAGATGTGATAGTGTAGAGAAGTAATGGATGGAAATATATTTTAGTTTTGTTACAGGTTGGAAACAGGATTAGATTTAACCTAAGTGGACACTATCCTTTAACTTGGACTATAGTGCGCTGTGATTGGTTGAAAACTCTGACTTGAGGGCGTGTCTGGCTTAGCTTAACTTCAATCCTGTTTCATAATGTGGCCCTGAAATCCGGGATCTCACTGAGTGCAACATTTTGTTCCAAAAAGTTTCGCAACATTTTGTCTCCAATTTTCAACCGGAAATATTGCTGAAACACTGTTTCGCAAAGGCCAATTGTTAAACAGTGTTACAGTCAGTGGTAACTGTTGGCGTGGTATCTCAGTCATTACTTCATTATCTATGTATATTCTATCTCTAATACCTACGTAGAAAACTATTGTTTGTCTAATCAATTCATTAAGCTGTGTGCTCAATCCGAGGACAATAGTAAGATAATTATGCTATCTACATTATTAAATCCTTTCCATGTCGGAAATTTCAATCGAGTAGTATAGTTAGCTAGTACCTACAGCTCAAATAACAGAGCTATTAGAGTAAAAACTAAAACCTCGTGTAAGTCGAAAAGTAGTTGAAAAGCAAACCTAAACCCCAAAACAAAAAGCAAAAGTGTTTGTGAATTGTCTTCATAAATTACAACATTTTCTATCTAAAAAGTACGTTGTGATGAATGAGACCAATGGCAATGACATTCTCAAATATCTCCAAAACACTGGGGAAATATACAGTTACAGACAGACTGAAATAATTTATATTGCATTTGATATGGTCAAGTGTAAGAGAATGCTTATGACATTTACCTACAACCTACAAGTACCTACCTACATTTTTTTATAAACTTGACTTTTGGGACCAATGAAGATTTACTGATAAGGAATAGTTTTTTTGCCATGAAACAGGAGCTACTGTAGACGCTTGTGGTCTGTGTTTATCCTACCCTCTCCATAGTATACCGATGGGTGAGAATTTTACACAATACTTCCCATTTAGGTGCTGGGTCAACACGAGCGCACCGGAAGGTATCCCTTAGAAACAGCTGTAACCAAATTTTGATTACAATTTTTTTGTCGGCGCCGGGGTTTGAACCCGCGACCTTCCGCATGACGCAGGTAACTGCATGGTTATATCACGATGGGGATTTTACCCTCTATACACACTACTTTCTATACTACTTTCACATGTGAAAGAGAATGCCGTTGGCATTAGCACCGCCCTTGATCAAGTTTTGTTTTATTTCAATTCCTATGTAAATATTCTATGTACCTACTTTATCTCTATCTCTATATAATATAAAACAGAAAAAAGGACTACCTACCTACCTACCTACCTACCTACCTATGTTTGTTTGTTTGTCTGTCCGGAGTTGTTTAGCCAAAACGGTAAGAGATAGCGAAAAATGTCTCAGAATTGACCCCCCCAAAAAACATTATCGCTTTGTCCAGAAAAATTATTAAATAGTTCAAAAAGGCATTGCTGTCCAGCAGTACGGCAATGCCTTAGTAAATTTGAAATTTAGTCCCGTTGCAAAGCACGGACAAACGGCTAGTCTCTCTATATAAAACAGAAAAAAGGACTACCTACCTACCTACCTACCTATGTTTGTTTGTTTGTTTGTTTGTCCGAAGTTGTTTAGCCAAAACGGTAAGAGATAGCGAAAAATGTTTCAGAATTGACCCCCCCAAAACCATTATCGCTTTGTCCAGAAAAAATTATAAAAGTTCAAAAAGGCATTGCTGTCCAGCAGTACGGCCATGCCTTAGTAAATTTGAAATTTAGTCCCGTTGCAAAGCACGGGCAAACGGCTAGTTGTAAATAAAAATTGATCCAACATGTTTAATAATAATAATGTGAACAGCTGTTT
>CM044958.1:50831449-50895300 GCA_024516035.1 Bactericera cockerelli
TAATCTTAATTCAGTAACACAAGGTGGGTCACTGCTTATACTTTCAAGACCATTTCATGCACATATTTTCTCTCTCTCTCAGTTAAAAATGTAAGCTCCAATCGTTGCATTGCAAAATCTTGCCTGATTTTGAAATAATTCATATCCTTGTACCTACACAAAGTAACGATTTTTTCTATAAAATATAATATCTTTTTGCTCGTAAAATGTCTCCTATTCAGCAAAGGGGAAGGAAGAGAGAATATCGTTTTTGATATCCGATTTAAAAGTTTCCCGACAACTTTATTTTGACCGTTACACATGGACTAGTGGGTTCTGGCGAGCTATTCCCATCAATTTGAAAAACTTCTTTAGTGGGTTTCGGATATTGCATCAATGATGGTATTCGGGTGGCTCGGGACATTAGAGGCGACACAAAGTATTAGCATGGCGAAATGTTTCTGCACCGCCATGCGCCGTAATTATTTGCATATCCATATGTTAAGACTTGATATATTGCTGTCTTTCCCTAGGAACTCTCGTTTATTTCACAATAATATTTCTGTGAGAATAGATATTTTTGGAGTTTGGGCTTTTAAATTATTTTCTATCGTAGTTTTGAATTTGACAGCAAAATGTTATGAATATTTTACGCTGGATATTATTGAGAAAGCCTGATAAAAAGTCAGATTTTCGAAATGTGTCCGTGTCTCTTTCTTCCTCTAAATTTTCATTTGCTCTCCTCTTTTTGAACCTTGTTTTTCTCCTAATTAAATATTTCTCAAATGTTTTCCCATGGGTTCTCTATTCTCAAATTATTTCCTCTTTACTTCAGCTCTCCAAATACAAGAACGTGGAGGCTGAGCTGGCCCAACTCCGCAGCGTGTCTCACGAACACCAGCGCTCCATTCGAACCATCACGCGGCAGAAAGAGGAACTACAGGTGAACGAGAAGATTCTCAATGAGGAAGTGAGCAGACTGAGAGCCGCCTTGGAGAAGGAGAAGAATCACATCACTACCTTACAGGTGAGTTTAGAGGGGACAAGAGAGATAGAAAATGCGTGATTAACAAATTTCTTTAACAGTAAATAACAAAACTTAGGGTTTACCTACCGTCATAAAAGATACATGGTTGACACATGTACCTACGTAGTTTGACTCATGTAGACTACGATAAATTATTAAGAAAAGTAACTACCAAGTACCTAGGTACTCATGTAGAAGCCGAATTGTGGAGTTACTAATGAAAAGATTTATTCATGGACTTGGCAAACAAATTTTATGCACAATACATACAACAGACACTCAAATGGCTAATGGTACACCATGCTCACAAATTAAACAGTCTGTTGGTGATTACGCAATCTATTGAGAGTGTTTTTAAAGTTCAGTTTAAGAATGTTTTACTTTCTGGATTCAACTGGCATGCTCTCGTGCTTGGAATCAAGTTTAGTGTATTTCAGACTGTACGGAGACACGTGGTTAGCCCCCTTGTCCACAAGATACCCCACCCTGCCCAATGAAACAATAAAGCCAAGGCACTTAACGAGAGAAATCAAACGCTTACAACTCAATTAAGTCTACGATGCGAAACGAAGCGAGAAAAAAAAGTTCAGGGAAAAAAAATTGAATTAAGGAGAGAAAACAGGAAGACTGCTTTCTCACACAAGGATGTTAGGAATAGTGGAGGATCCAGACTCCCTGGAGGAAGGGGATTCATTTTCACAATCTCAGAGAACAGAATGCGTGACCCAAATTTTACGAAAATTAGAACGTTGTATGTATGATGCTCCCTACATAAGAAGTGGTGTCACGTTTAGCAGGAAAGTAGAGCAAAGTAGAACTCTTTGTTAATTCCAGGGGAGTTTTTTTGGAACTGACGAAGATTTGAACCCTCCTCTGGTCATGTATGTATAGGAGTCCTTGTGTATTCAGATTGAAAAATGAAGGTTTCTGTTTTGGAACACCTTGAATAATACGCGTACAGATGGATTTTCAACACTGTTTATTGATTTCAAAATGTTTTCTTAGAAATTACGTAAATTTGTCCGTGTGAATTTCTTACGAGTTCATAAAAAAAACTTTCAGTAACACCGATCATGGTCAACTGCAGTAAGATTGGTTTTTCACTTTCTAAATGACAAACTCTTTAAATTTAATAAAGTATATTTATTTATTTAGAAACTCTTTATTAGTAGGTAGAACATATATATAGACAAATAATAGTAAATATATTAAATATATTAAATATAAAAATTGACAATATCTATACTTATAAAAGAGAGTTTCACTGACTGACTGACTCACTCACTGATTCATCACTGTTTCTCCGAACTGGCAAGTCCTAAAATTTGGTAGGTAGCTTTGTCTTATAGTACCTATAGATGTGCATGTGCAATAAGACGGGATTTTTCGAAATTCCCACTACAACACCTGCCATTGGCGAAAAAAGGATTTTTTGCTTTGAGGGCCATGCCTCGGCCCGCAAAGCGGGCGACAGCCCGCTAGTTAATAATATAAACAAGGAAAAAAAAATAAACAAAATATATACATATGTCTTAACTAAAGGGCGGGGTTATTGCCTATGGCAATCTCTTCCACCCAACCCAAGTATAGGTACTTTTAATAAATTATAGACACTTTTGTAAATTATAGGTATGTACTTTTGTATGCGTACCCACCGAGGAAATCCTTTAATATGTGTATGCAGGATTAAAGAAAGGCACAATTATAGTTCACTAGAAAAATCTTTCCGTTTTCTCATCTAAGAACCATTAATTTATCTTGTCATACCCTGTTAAAGCTAGTGTATCTTAATATCACCCTGAAGTGTGGTTTGGTTTCCAAGAAAATATAATTATTATAATTCATGCTATGCTCACGTGTCCGCAAAGTTAAGCTGAGTTAGTCGAGAAGGGAATAACATACGTACATAGTATCAGCACTATTGTAAGCACCAACAGGATGTTTCTTGCCATCTCCAAATGTTTCAACTAAAAGCTTTTTCATCAGTCTTTACATAAAGAATATTATACGTGAATTTTTAACAAGAACAACGTTTGCCCCCTTTAATGTCATAAATCTCTCTCAATTTTTAAGACAACAACCAAGATTATATTTATTATTGAACTTGATTTCTTTTCTAAATGGTATCATAAATTATCTAATTGATACATAATTTAGTTAGGTACACACTATTATTACTTTAGAAATGTATAATTGATTAAAGCTAAATAGGTATATCTATTATTATGGCTGCACCGCGTGACTGCCCGAGACCTTTGTATTTATTTATTTTCTTGTATTTATTTTCCTAATCCATCTCTACACAATGAGGTATTACCGTACATCGTTTCTAGCCATACCTTGGCTCCACAGTACCATTATAGTTATACACAACTCATGGTGAAAAATACGTCTCGGTTTAAAGGTCAACGACGTAACATGTATTTAACGTACATAGAAATGAGATAACAGTGCAAGGGTGTACTGCACTATGCACTCGACAAGAAAAAGAAAAATGCACTGTGGAATATTTCTATTTTAAAAGTGGGTTTCTCAGCAATAATAATAATAAACACAAAAGATTAAAATAAACTCCAGCAGTAAAAATGTTAAATACCTATGTCATCCTGAGAAATCATAATTTTGAAAGGAATTACTACGGACCTGAAATTGAGGTAGGCATGTATGTAGGTACCACAGTTTCTGCTCTATTATTGATAAAACTTGCTCATTATAATTGAACCGGTATATCATTTTCTATTATAAAAAGAACGTAATTATTATTTTCACTGGAAGAAGGAGATTTTCACAGAAAGAATTTTGTTTCTTATTTTCAGGCCATTCACAGTCGAGAAATCACAGAGAAGAATAGAAAGCATCAGTTCAAGCTGGATCAGCAGAAGAATGAGCTTCAGGAACAAGTAAGTTTCAAGTTTGGAACGCGGTTGACATAACCTTCTATTTAATTTTATAGCGGGTTCACTTTTCGCCAAACCATCAAGTACACACATAAACACCCACCTAATACTTACACCTAAAAACAACAAACGTGAAACAACACACCACGCACATAGACACACAAAACCACTGATTATTTCTTACTAATATTCTTACTCCTATAAGGATTGGATGGAAGAGATTGCCAAAGGCAATAACGCCGCCCTTTAGTTAGGACATATACTTATTATGTATAATTGTATATATTTATTTATTTTTTCTTCATTTTTTTCTCTTTTTACTTCTCTTATGTTGTATATTAATTTGTAATTATCTGTGTTGTGTATATTTCCATATTAATAAATTGTTAAGTACCTAATACCTAAATAATAATAGTCGAATAATCATAAACTAATTTTTTTTCCCTTAATATTAAATTTCTAAACGTTTATTAAATTCTTTTTTATGACGAGTCATTCATAATTATATGTGAAGACCATTTTTCAAATAAAATAAAAATAACTATAGGTAAGGGCCGGGGTCTCACTGAATAGTTAAAACATTTTCTCGCAGCGCGCAGCGTTGCGAAACGTTTCCTGCTCCGCTCTAAATGTACAATCAAATCAGATTGAACCCCACTGACTGAAGCATTGCTTCGCAACACTTCACAACATTTCCCATTAAAAATTCTAGACAAAATATTACACTCAGTGGGAGCCCGGCTTAAGATTCCTAAGTGTACAGTAGAAAAAATTCCATTCAGCCGAGGATCGAACACGGGTAACCTGCGTACAAAGCCGAGTGCGCTACCCACTCCTCCACACTGACTAAGATACATTCATCCATAAAAAAAGAAAATCACCTTTTGAAACTATTAACAAATAATTGGTTGCAATAAAGTTTAGATAATAAAATTTAACATTCAAGTTATAATATACATTAGGTTATTAGTTTTATTGTTCATATTAGTTTTATTGTCATCATAACAACGTTGAAGAAGATCAGCACATTCATCATAATGATGATAGAAGAAAAAGAAAGTTGGGAAGTAAATAAAATAAAATTGAATTTCGCTTTCCAGGTTAATCTTAAGTGAAAAATACCCATTCTCAGAAAAAGAAATCTCTATCTTATTTAGCTTATAATAATGAATAAGTTAATAATGTTTTTGAAATGAGTTTTAGTTTCGAAAAAGAAATTTGAAAATACACCACATTAGATAGATTTTTTTTTACAACTTTTAAAGTTTATTTAGTTTTGTCTCTTAGTTTGATATTTTATGATAATATACAATTGTATGATGACGTGGATTTATCAATAAACAGATTATAAGCAACTTAATTTTAGAGAAGTAGTTAGAGTAGTAGGTATATGATTTGAATTAAATGTAGATCAACATTTTAAAGAGATATTTAATAAAAATTACGAAAGGATGAAATATGAGACCTTCAAGATCCAATGTTCTAATTTAAAGGGCTTTCCGAGTGTTTATTTTTCACGCCAACTTTGATCCCAACAAGGAAGAGTAGGAGTGGGGCTGAGTTAAAGATGTAATCAATTGGGCAGAAATTTTATGATGTTGAGATAATATAGTAACGATCTAACAAAGCCAAAACAAAGAAAACGAATATCAAAATCTCCTCCAAAAAGTTACAACCGTTCAATCTAAAAACCCGACCTCCTCTTCTCTGTTCTTGTTTTTATGTCCCCTCTTCTTCTTGCTCTTTCCATCTGATTTCCCTACATTCTAGTACCCCATTTTCCACCCATTACTTTCTTTTGTCCTCGCTTTGTCGCTATTTCCTATATTGGCTTCTATTTTCCTCCTAATCTTTGAGTACATAAAAATTGATTGTTGCAACCCAGAGTGTAGTTTTCTCTTGTATTTTCCCCTTAAGCAGAAATAGAACCAAGACGTAAAAAGTTAACGGGAGCAGAGAGTCTCTCAAAATGACTCTTAAGTATTGTTTAGTTGTTTACTCTTTCATAAAATTACTAAACAGGATATGGGATTTTATCAGTGCCGGATTAAGGCTGCGCGGGGCCCTTGGCAATTTCAAGGCGCGGGGCCCCAAAATTGTACTGAGTTTTTTTTCTCTAAAATACTATTTTTAGAACCTTGAAATCGAAGCCAAGTGTCCTGAGCACCAATCCATAATAGTATCCAAAACGACGTTTATAACACCGAAGGCAACATTTTTTCCAAATAATAGTAGAAATATCTAAATATGTATTATGAAAAGAATATGTGTAGAAAGATGTCATTAGGTAAGATGTGTAGAAAGTAGATCATCGATTGATTACTATGAAGATTTTATCGCTAGTATTCAATGCTACTTTTTTTAAAGGTAACTTTCCAAATTAATTCCAAACAATCAAAAGGCACTTCGAAAATGCCCAAAGATTCTTTTTTCTTTGAATGGTACTAGAATTGCATGTCTTGAAAAATAATCCAAATTATCAAGATAAGTAAATTTGACGGCGCCGCAGGCGAAATTTTTGCAAAGTTATGGGGTAAATTACTCGAAAAATAGATACAAAAAGATATCTTGAAAAATTAATTAAAAGCGCCGCAGGCGACTATAATATTATTCTTTTCAAATACGAGTAATTATATTATATAAAGAGCTGCAGGCAATATATGTATAGAGATCTACCTATTTTCATATATGTGGTCGATTAAAATATTTTACTCAAATTTTAATATGTAAGCTGCCCGAAATGCGGGGCCCCCCAAAATCGCGGGGAACTTGGCACTTGGCATCTACCAAATTCGACATATTGGTAGGTAATCCGCTAATGTCTATGTGGTTGATCATTGTTTATTCAAGGAATAGATAATAATAGGGGAGCCCCGCGCTTTTCTTTCAATTTATGTACTTTGCTGTGAGTGTGTGTTTTTTTCACTTTAATTCTTCTTCTTCTTACGCATTATCCAAAAGTATCTAGTGTAAGCTTTTAAAAAACCCATAATACCTACCTAGTGTAAGCTTTTTAAAAAACTCATAATATCTAGTGTAACCTGCTCAAGCGCGGGGCCCCCTAAAGCGCGGGGCCCTTGGCATCTGCCAAACCCGCCATATGGGTAATCCAGCACTGGATTTTATTTGTTTGTCTATCTTTCTGTGCAACGCTCACTGCCATCATATGATCCAGAATAAGTTGCATTTCTACTAGTAGATTTACCTCTTTTTCGGTTCGAATAATGAAAGTAAAACGTGTTTTCATTATTGTTATTTACTATTCAAGAAAACTGTCTCATTTCTTTTGGGACCCAATAGAATCTTCAAGAGCCTTTATGTTTTCTTTTTTATATGATAGTTGAAGTGTTTCCGATATTCCTCATATCAATTAATACAATTATTTATCAGTTTGAGGAGCGGCTCAAGAAGGAATCACTGCGGGTGAAAGTGGAAAGCGAAAAGCATCATCTGGAGGACAAACGGGTAGCTGTCGAGCACACCCGGACACAAGCCGACACCAAACTGCAGGAACAGAAGAAGAAGTGGGAGAAACAGCTGCAGGAAGCTCAAAGACAGGTAAAAATTACCTTGGTATTTACTAATACTTGCGTAAAAAATACTAGTTGTGTCAGAAAATTCCAGGAGTAAACATCAACTTGCGTAAACTTGTGTTTGCGTCAGTTTCTACTTGATACGATGTACGATGGAGTCAAAAAAAAATGTTTAAACAATTACTCGTACATTCAGCAAGACTTCATTTTCTTCGCTTTAATATAGTCATTTTTATAGTATGAGCTTCATAACATAGGGATCACGTATAATAATACTCGTACAATTTGTTATGAAGTTTATATGGGTTAAACTTACCTAATACTCTTGATCTAGGTCTTTACTCCATCCATGGAGCTCTTGGGTAGTTTTTCGTCGAAATAAAAACGCCACCTAGGGTAAACCACTAGGTGACTTCACACATGGTCCCACCCATACCTTCTCAACCACACAACTACAAAGGATATGGGTTTTTACTTTTGTTACCCTCCCGTATGGTCGGTATGGTAAGCTAATATCATACCTTAATGTAGACTGAAATTATCCGTCAACTGCACAAACCATTAACGCATGCGAGAGTTTTCATTCAAAGTTAGAAACCATACTTGATAAGTCATATTCACATTCATAAATTTCCTTATGTCATTGGGGGTAATCACATAGATCATATAACATAGAGAGATCCTTGCCTATCTCGAGTTGAACAAATTTATGGGTCCAACTGTGAACAGCTGATGGTCCCTTTTTCAACAAATCCCGTCTTCTCATTGGTTCAGTTTATTTGAATTTTTTGTTTACCTCTTGCAGTGGCGGAAAACGAAACATCCTTAATTTTCACGTCACGTACCAAGCCTTATATTACTATATAATAAGTAGAAAATAATGAAAGTAAAAGAAGAAGCAAAGACAAAAATAACTAATATGTAAGTATGAAAAAAGTAGACTACAACTCCGGCACTGATTTTGAAAACAGCTGATGGTTCTCTCTATGTTATATGATCTCAGTGGGGGTAATACAAAAAGTTCAGACTAGGAACTATATTGAACACTGCAAGGAATTAAGATGAAAACTAAGGTAAAACTCGAGCGAAAAGTATGCAAGGAGAGTTTTTTTTTAAGTGGTTTAACGTCGCTTTCAACTGCCATGGTCATATCACGACGGGGGTTTTACCCTCCATTCGCAGGAAACTCACAAACCTGCTACTCACATTGACCTCACCCAGCCTATGAAAAGTGAGAAAAAAAAAAAAAATGATTTGAGGGAGAAAAAATGTGTCCATTAGTTTAGTCTGAATGAAATCCATCACTTATTGTACTGATTCTCATACTGATCGATCATATTTTAGTGGAGGAGGTATCATTATTATTTTGTATCCAACAGACATTAATCTAAAATGGTTTTTTTTTTTTTTTAAGTGGGATTTAACGTCGCTTTCAACTGCCATGGTCATATCACGACGGGGGTTTTACCCTCCATTCGCAGGAAACTCACAAACCGGCTACTCACATTGACCTCACCCAGCCTGAGTGGGGCCGGGAAAAGCCAGCGTCACGAGAATTAGAATTTGAATGGTCACCCATCCAAGTCTTAACCTCGCTGGATGTCGCTTAACTTCGGTGTTCTGAAGGGAACCGGTGTATTCAACATGCCATCGACGCTGGCTAAGGAGAGTTTAAAATGATAAACTCACGCGAGTCGGATACAGCCAATGACCTATCACAAGATTTCTAGTACACAACACAATATCCATTTATTTTAAGTTAACTACCTAAATAACAATATTAAAAAAAAAAACCAATGAAAATTATTGTATTACAACCTATGATCAATTATTACAAATATCATCAGTTCTAAAGTGTGAGTAAATTGCCAATTTTAACGGTTGTTACCCATAGCTGTGGGATACCTTGACCTCTGGGTGAATTAACTTTGACTTAACACACATTTTTTTTTTTTTTTTTGTCTCTATATAAATTTCACTTTTTGAATTGTAACTCAAAATTTCTTTTCCTCCTAAAGGTGGAATCTCTGAAGGAAAGACTGAGGGAGGGCGAGAGAGTACATCGCCAGGAGCTGGATTCTGCGCAGACGCACTCTGACCAGAGCATGCTGGAGTTGAGGCGGAAGTTTGACAAGCTGGACATGGGATACCAGGAGCAGATTGAGAAGGCACAGGAGAAGCATGAGCAGGAAATAGGTGAGGAAATGATGGCAGGAATAGACATGAGCAGGAAATAGGTGAGTAAATGATGGCAGGAATAGACATGAGCAGGAAACAGGTAAGGAGATGATGGCAGGAAACAGTTAAGGAGATGATGGCAGGAATAGACATTAGCAGGAAACAGTTAAGCAGATGATGGCAGGAATAGACATGAGCAGGAAACAGGTAAGGAGATGATGGCAGGAATAGACATGAGCAGGAAACAGTTAAGCAGATGATGGCAGGAATAGACATGAGCAGGAAACAGGTAAGGAGATGATGGCAAGAATAGACATGAGCAGGAAACAGGTAAGGAGATGATGGCAAGAATAGACATAAGCAGGAAACAGGTAAGGAGATGATGGCAGGAATAGACATGAGCAGGAAACAGGTAAGGAGATGATGGCAAGAATAGACATGAGCAGGAAACAGGTAAGGAGATGATGGCAGGAATAGACATGAGAAGGAAACAGGTAAGGAGATGATGGCAGGAATAGACATGAGCAGGAAACAGATAAGGAGATGATGGCAGGAATAGACATGAGCAGGAAACAGTTAAGGAGATGATGGCAGGAATAGACATGAGCAGGAAACAGGTAAGGATATGACGGCAGGAATAGACATGAGCAGGAAACAGGTAAGGAGATGATGGCAGGAATAGACATGAGCAGGAAACAGGTAAGGAGATGATGGCAGGAAACAGGTAATGAAATAATAGCAGGAATGGACCTTCCTTTAACCGCTCAAAATAGATCTTTGATTGAGAGACCATCAAAAAACACACCAATTGAGAAAAAGATAAATACTTGTCTTCACTCGACAGAAATTTGAAATATGAACAATTATATTTATTATAGAAACAACTATAAAATTTCACAGAGTCGACATGTTTCGCCTACTCCTGTAGACAAAAAACACACACTTATAAGACCCTGAAGGTTAGTTGGTAGAAAGTGTTTCAAACATCAACCTCGCCTGGTGGTTACTTTCCACAGAAGTGTATGTATGGTTTTATTTGTAATGAAACACAAGGCCTCTTCACAATTTTTGTGGGTAGCGCAGCATTACTAAGAGCCTCCTGTACTTTTCGAATGATTCTATTACATTAATTTCTTTTTACTCTGGTAATGCCGCCACTGGTCGTTACTCATACAAGTAACTACTCATTTTTCTTCACGAGGTATGAGTGGACCCCGAGCACCCAAGAACAGAGCAGAAAAAATCCTGTCCCGCTGGGGATCGAACCCAGGTCACCGTGCGTGCAATGCCTGGCGCGCTAACTCACTCTGCCACGGTGACTACTAATATGAATTATTATTGTTATTATACAGGGTGAGCATAAAGTCTCACCCCACCCCCCGTATCTCGAGAATGGCTAAAAATACAAGAAAACGCAAAAAACTCGTATTCCTTAATTTTTAGGGGGATTAATTTTCAGCCAAAAAAAATTTTGCCTACACGGCCCCAGTCAGGCTGGGCATGGACAAACTTTAAAATCTTAAATATAATGGTATGTCTTGTGGCATATCGTTTTAAAGGTCTCATAGAGAGAAGTTCATTGCCACAAATTTCAGTGAGCTACAACTTACCGTTCTCGAGATACAGGGTCGGGCGTCCTGCGTAATATCCATATATTTTGAACTATAACTCGTTGACCGTAAATTCCAGAATAATGAACTTTGTTGATAATAACTCCTTATGGCAAGAACTTTCGAACAAGTTAAAACTGGATTTGTTTTTTTCGTTAATTTTTTTCGGACTTTTCGTCTGGGTGGCTGACGAAACCGACCAGAAACTAATATCAACAGAGTATGTCAAGTTATAATTTTTTCGAAAGGGTTTGTCATAAGGAATTATTATCAACAAATTTCATTTTTCTATAATTTACGGTCAACGAATTATAGGTCAAAATATATGGATATTACGCAGGACGTCCGACCCTGTATCTCGAGAACGGTAAGTTGTAGCTCACTTAAATTTGTTGTAATGAACTTCTCTCTATGAGACCTTTAAAACAATATGCCACAAGGCATAGGTACTATTCTATTTAAGATTTTAAAGTTGGACCATGCCCAGCCTGACTGGGGTCGTGTAGGCAAATTTTTTTTTTGGCTGAAAATGAATCCCCCTTAAAATTAAGGAATACGGGTTTTCTGTTTTCTTCTATTTTCAGCTATTCTCGAGATACGGGGGGTGGGGTGAGACTTTATGCTCACCCTGTAGAAACAACTATAAATGTTCACAGAGTCGACATGTTTCGCCTACTCCTGTAGGCAAAAAACACACACTTTTAAGACCCTGAAGGTTAGTTGGTAGAAAGTGTTTCGAGCATCATCCTCGCCTGGTGGTTACTTTCCAGTAAAGAGTATTATTTTATTTTTTTTTATTTTTTTAAGCTTTATTAGGTAGAACAAAAAATAAATACAGTAGAACACAATGAAATATAAAGAAAAACAAAAAGATCGAACAAATATACAAAAAGGAAAAAAAAAGAGAGAGAAATGTCCTACCTAAAGGGCGGGGTTATTGCCTGTGGCAATCTCTTCCACCCAACCCTTTTATTCTACACCGTCCTGTGCCCCCCCCCAGAGCACCTGACAGAGGAGTATGAGCGGCGGCTGGGCCAGTGCGAGGCCTCGTGGCAGCAGCAGCTTAGCACCACCCGCACCACACTGGAGCTGGTCAAGGAGCAGATGAGACGGGACTCGTACGACCAGATCCAGCTACTCAAGACCCAGCATCAGCGCGAGCTGGGTGAGCCAAACAATAATAATATCGCCTACCGACTTCAGTAGCTCGATCGATAAGGCGGCGGACTTGTAACCTGGGGTCGGTGGTTCAAGTCCCGGTTTCAGCGTAGATTTAGTAAAGCGAGTTTGAGTAGTTGTGATATCACGAAAGTGATCAACACAAATATGATAACTTAACTTAATAATATCGCCTTATTTATACTGCCCGATTAGGACAATGAAAGTCCCATCACTCCAGCAGTAAGCTCAAGACACATTATTATGTGGTAAAAATCCCAAATGGGAGGATAACTTGTCATGTCCCGGCTGGGTTTCGAACCCGCGACCTCTGGATTACCAGTCAGACGCCTTGACCACTGAGCTACCGGGACAGACTATAATAATAATAGTAATAATAATATCGCCTTATTTATACTGCCCGAATAGGACAATTAAAGTCCCATTACTCCAGCAGTAAGCTCAAGGACACATTATTATGTGGTAAAAATCCCAAATGGGAGGATAACTTGTCATGTCCCGGATGGGTTTCGAACCCACGACTTCTGGAATCTCTGGATTAACAGAGTGCCGCCTTTACCACTGAGCTACCGGGACAGGTAAGCCAAACAATAAACACTTTTCTCAACAAAATACTGAGAAATCTAAAAACTTCTGACCTTGGCTTGTTTATGGGCAAGCAATGTTTCTATCTACAATGTTTCAGTGTATTGATTTATATAGGAATAAAAGAAATAAATAGGAAAATCATCGAACAAAATAAAAAGTCGGTCGTGAACAAAAATGATTTTTATTTTTCTACACTGGTGTGAAAATTAGTGGAATAAGTGAATTTTATTTCTCTGCTCGTTACTACATGTAGGTACGAATATTGTGTACTGAATGAATGAAAGAAAGCTTTCATATAATATATTATGTGTCAATCACTTTGGTGATATCACAACTACTCAAACCCGCTGTACCAAATCTTACGCTGAAACCGGGACTTGAACCACCGACCTCCAGGTTACAAGTCCGCCGCCTTATCGACGAAGCTACTGAGGTCGGTAATATTTTGTACTGTATAGCTTATACTGCTTCATTGTCCAACTCACTAACAAGTGATCTCCTAAAGTTTATGACAGGGGACTTGTAACCTGAAGGTCGATAGCTCGAATCCTAAACACGTAAATCTTGGTAAAGAGTGTTTGAGTAATTATGACATCACTTATGTTCTCCTAAGAAATTGAATACTTACCTACTTTATTTTTATAAACGTGAAATGCCTATCCAACCATAAATATTATATTTTATCACATCGCATCACCATAACAAATAAACACGGAGTACTCGTAATGACGAGAGAAACATTCATAAACTACCTAAAAGATTTTATAGTCCAATAAAAAACTGCTTTTACAAAAGTTTTCGCAGACTTATTCCTATGGAGAAGTCTACAAAAACATCAGAGATACTCATATAAATCTACAAGACCTATTATTCTTCGACTTAATGTGATTCTACTTCTTGTTTGTTTTCATTCTACTTCTTTGCTTTTCTTGAACATTCTTATAGTATTTACCAATAAATGAATAGTTAATTCTTTGATTTAAACAAAACGACTCATTAAAAAATAATAAAATAAAAGATTACAGTATCTAGACGATGACAATGTATGAATAAGAGCAAAAAATAGTATTTTATATTTATATTTTATTTATTAAACGGGAACAACCCAATATACATAAATTACAAAATGTTACAGTTCAAAACATACAAAATATTTTTAAAATAATACCTACATATGTAGGTGAAAGACATGAAAAAAGTTTTTTTTTTTTTTTTACAAAGAAAACTAGTTTGCCGCACTCATCATTCTATTGATAGGGGCAAAGTATAAATAATTTGTGCTACATTTCTCAACAAAATGCTACATTTCTCAACAAAATAATAGTATAATAAGAGATTACATTATCTAGACAAAATGACAATATCTGAGTATGAGTATATATTGATTGAATGAAGTTGTTGGAATAAATGGTACATCCACTAATTTCGATTTTGCATGCCACAATTGCCACATTGCATACTTGATTTCTTCCACCTATGTAGGTACTAGCACACTTGATACCTACATGGTACGAAAACATACTTGATACATGGTACCATGATACAACATGTTACGTAGCACACTTGATAAATAATTTTAAACCATAAACATGATTTGAATCAGGAATTCATACTAATAAATGTTCTTAATATATTCAAGTGGACACTGGTGCGGCAGGCTAAATAGGACACGTGGATTTTATAATATTACCCAGAACGTGCTCTTCACTACAGCAATTATATTTCTGTTTACAGAGGAGCAATGGGCCCGTTTGATTCGTGCACTTCCTTACAGCAATTGAATTTCTGTTTACAGAGGAGCAATGGGTTCCTTACAGCAATTGTATTTCTGTTTACAGAGGAGCAATGGGCCCGTCTGATTCAGGAACGGGATGAGGCCTTGGCGGAACTGGAACAAAGACACAGGTCCACCATAGAGCAGCTGAGAACAGAGATAGAGATCAGATCCAAGAAGAGCCACTCCGAAGCTGAGGTAAAACCAAAACCATTGGAAATAGAAATTGTGCTTTCACTGTTACTAACAAGTCGCATTTTATAATGAGTGCGTTAGAAATTATTCTACTGATTATTTTGTGTTATATTTTGCAATAAATACCTATATATGTAACATTGTAACATGTAACTATAACTAATTTATTTGATTGAATGACCCCCATGTTAAAGACCTTAAAAAAATTGTGATAGTTGCATGAGAAATGTTTATAACTGTAATTTGTGTCCTGTTCTCTATTTTTCAATGTTCGATAGGAACTCGTACATTTTGATTTTCTGTTGTCTGAAGTATACTTTCAAGGAAAAATGGACCTTAAAATAATAAGCCACAACTTCAGAAATCAAATCCCACACAAATGTGCCTTGCAATACTTGACCCCTGTCTGAAAAATATAGCTAATCCGGTGCTTACTCAAATTTACATGGTATATTTTTTTTTTTTTTTTACTTCTCTCTATAATCACGGAAATGAATAGTAACCCACAATAATGAGTAAAGGCCAGTAGGTAGATCCTGGTACCATACCTACGTCTCATCAATCAAAAAACTTTGGAAAAATTCATACTTCAAAAGGATCAGGTAATCATGAAAATATCACCCCATTCAATGACAACTCTACAAAGTACAAAAAAAACTCAAATTAAAATTTTGAATAATTTTCTAGGTCGGTGTATTTTGTTCCTCCTGGGAGTTTTGTAACAAAAAAAGGGAAAGTGGTGAATTCGTTTGAAACTGTAATTTGATTTGTTTTTGAACTGGGGTTGAAATAAATGCCAGATATACAGGATAGCGCTGAAGACCATCAAGATTTTCAATGATGAAACTTTAAACAATAAGATTAGGTAGCTTGGATATCTAAAACTTGACTGTTTTAGGTCAAACAGTGTGGCTCTTATTTACCAAGGGTACAGTACCGGCTCAAAGTAGAATAAATGAAAAGTAGAATCTAGTATGTATTGCTACGAACCTATGTAAATCTAGCATGTATTGCTACGAACCTATGTATATCAACTTGTATTGCCACGAACCTATGTATATCCAGTATGTATTGTCACAAATCTATGTATATCTAGTATGTATTGCCACGAACCTATGTATATCTAGTATGTATTGCTAGGAACCTATGTATATCTAGTATGTATTGCTACGAACCTATGTATAATTGTATATCTAGTATGTATTGCTAGGAACCTATGTATATCTAGTATGTATTGCTACGAACCTATGTATATCTAGTATGTATTGCTACAAACCTATGTATATCTAGTGTGTATTGCTACAAACCTATTATGTAGGTATATCTAGTAAGTATTGCTAGGAACCTATGTATATCTAGTATTGCTACGGAAGAGGTAGAAGAAAAAACTTTGCGCAATTAAAAGTAATATCACGAGCAAAAAAACAATAATATTTATATCCTGTAATTAAATTTCAGTAGAACGGGTGGGGGTGTTAATACGAGAGAATACTTGTAATGACCCTTTTTTGGTAGACGGGGAGGTTTAGCATTCAACGGTTACTAAAACACATAATGAGAAGCATTGCCATTTGATAGCCATGTATGTAATATATGTACAATCTGTATATTTACGGGGAATTAAAAAAAAAACAGCATTATTCCCGTCTTTTCTTTTTGATATTGACAGAAGCCTGAGACAGTTCTACAGTGTTAGAAACAATTTATTTCTTATATAAGTACACAAATTTCAACTACAGCCTCTTAGAAGCTCTTCAAAGCTTAGGAGAAGTACCTTTGTATAAATGTTCTTTATAAAGAAAATAAATAAATAAACTATTATTATTATTAAACAAATAAAACAAAAAAAAAAATAAAACAAAAAAAAAATACAAAAAACCCTAAATTATTTACTAAAAATTTTGCACGAAATTATAGGTATCTTTTGGCCTATAATCATTTCAACAATTCTGATTAGGTAAGCGTAGACGGTATTAACCTCTATAAAGACTATAAACAAAAGTTTCAAAGCAAGCAAGGTATCAAACAATGAGTGAAAGAAATAAATCCTCCCAGTCTAGAAAGGGTTAAGGTTATTACTCTAAACTAGGCAGATAGCACACGGCGGTTTTATTTGTGTTCTGCTCTGTGTTCGTAGGTCTCATATGGTGTCAAAGACGCTTTGCAGAAAGTCTTAACCAATGTGTTTAACTTCAAGTCTTAACCCCACCCTAAACCGCTTGCTCTCCGCTCCGTGTGTAACCCACCTGTCAACTTCTTCACCCTGTATGAAACGAAAAAAAAAACTGAAAATTTATACGAAAATATAAAATTGTGTTTTTCTTAATTTTTTGTTGTGATTTAAAAATTTGCGTTTTTCCTTCTTCGAGCATGTTGTCCTCTATCTTTCCTTTTTATTTTTATCACCTTCGTCTCATTGTTTGGGTCCATCAAACTCGATACCTTTTTTACTTACCTACATAAAAGAAAAGAGATACTTTAATATACATATACCTATTAAGGTACCTGCCAAAGAGCCTAATGCAAAATTAAAAGAAATAAAACCTTTAAAGAATTTTTAAAACATAATATAGACTTATTGTATGTGCCCATTATTGCAGCAGTTAGCCTAAGACGTATTATTAAGAGGTCGAAATACCAAATGGGAGAACTCGTCAGGTCCTGGATGAATTTCGAACACGCAATCTCAGGATTACCACTTACCAGACACTGAGCTACAAGGGAAATTAGGATGATGGTGATGTGATTTTCTATCAAAGTGAAGCTTTTCCTCAAGAGGTTTTGATTATATAATTCATTAAATTAACTTATAACTATTATGAAAAGTGAGAAAAAAAAA
This sequence comes from Bactericera cockerelli, assembly GCA_024516035.1. Taxonomy (NCBI): domain Eukaryota; kingdom Metazoa; phylum Arthropoda; class Insecta; order Hemiptera; family Triozidae; genus Bactericera; species Bactericera cockerelli. The sequence continues at coordinate 50,849,249 of CM044958.1, forward strand.
ATGATTTGAGGGAGAAAAAATGACTCCATTAGTTTAGTCTGAATGAAATCCATCACTTTTTGTACTGATTCTCATACTGATCGATCATATTTTAGTGGAGGAGGTATCATTATTATTTTGTATCCAACAGACATTAATCTAAAATGGTTTTACTATGCATGGTGAGTTATTTTGTTGTTCTAAATGTACCTGTCGTCCTTTTATGTGTGCATTCATACCTTAAACACAAGTGGGTACGAATTACAGTAACCTACATTTATCTGGGGTTTATAAAAATAGCTTCTATATTCCTCGATACATGTTTTCCGGACAAAGAATACAGTCGAATAAAAAAACTTTCTCAAAAGTCAGTTTCTTTTGGATCCAAACTGACGTTAGCAATGGAAATTGAACATGAATGGAAGAAAACTTTTTGTCTCCTAGAGGTAGGGGTCACTTCCTACTGGCAAGCTTGGAAAAAAAAACTAGATTCAAATTATTGTTCTTGGGGATCTATTTTTTCCTTTACAGTTTCTTTTATTTTTAACGATAATGATTTGATATTCTGAAGGGGCGACATTAAGATTTGATACAGAGATATCCCAAACAGATAGCCAAATATCCATATTTTGTTGTGTACCTAAACCATTTATAAAATATCAACAAAAAAAGCAATTTTTATGCATGTGACTGTAATGGATGGTTTCAACATCTCTGATACATGAGAATATACGCGCTGCGCCCTGCCTCTGCGCTGTCCAGGAGACTGGTGTCTAGCGCACTCACGCGCGCGTCGTCGTACAGATACCAGCGCCCCGCCCCATCCTTGCGACAGTTCGCCGTGTAGTGGCCGTACAGGGCCGAGCTGCCCACGTGGTTCGACACCGCGCACAGCTTGTAGCCACTGCCTGAGGTCTCCCGCTTGCGACCCGCAGGCGACAGGTAGTCTTCCATGTCTAGGAGATCGCGCGGAAATTTGATAGGCGAGGAAATTTTCTGCGTGAAATTTGCCGAAAATCGCTTGAACCAGAGGATCAGGACGGGTGGCAGTCGCTCGATGTGGTAGACTTTGATCAGTTCTGTTTGGCGCTTGCAAAACTGACACACGTTGCGCAGCGTCTCGCCGCCAAAGTACTTATCCAAACAATTGTAAATGGTGACGGACCCCTCACCTGACGGCACGGGCAGAGATAGTTCCCAGAAGATTTCGTACACGGTGCTAGTCCGCTTGCAGAGAGGGCAGCGGACGCTGGAGCGGAGTTGACCGACGAATATGTTGGAGAATACACTGGCCTCGGAGGAGAGGAACTTCTCCCAGTAGTGCAGGGACCGGAAGGTGCCATTATCCTGCTCCACCTCTGGAAAACAATATTATTTATAAATTTGATTTTTAGAGGAAAACTAGTTTAACTTTTCTTGGCGGGTATGTGTTTCTCATTATTCATAATAACTCAGCCTAGAAGAATCCTCTTTGGTAGGTAAACGTAAGTCGTCGTAGGTAAATGTGTATCACTAGAAGCTACTTGAAAATACTTGAGTAATATTTCGTTACAGTACCTGCAGATATTTTAATTAAAATAATTTCAAATACAAAAACCATTTTTAACAAAGCGATATGATAAGAGTATTTTTATGTAATAATCTCAATATATTGATTTGAGCAGTTGTTATAAATCACAAAGCGACTCTATTTCTCAATCTTACTTGATGAGCCAGTATGGCGGTAGGACACGACTTTGGTTTCTTCGTTCAACGCAGCCAGCAAATACAGGAGAAACTCTTGGGCATCTTGCTGGTCAGTACCCTCGAACTTATTCGTGTAACCTCGGAGTGCAAGCCGAATGGACTTCGTGCTCATTACGATGTTCTGCGAAGACCACATGGTTCTCATGAATTCCGACAGGGATTCGACTAATCGACCTATGAAGACGATGTTTATATAGTGTGTTTTAAAATTAAAATATTAATACCTATCAAAAGAAAAAATAATAACATAGGTGAGTTTTAATAATGATGAAGAGGGCGCCTAGGGATGGGATCCATGGAGTTAGATGAGTTGACGGAGTCTTCTGGTGCCAATTAACAATGTTATGCTTCCACGTCTTACATATACGAGGAATGTAATGTAAAATGAAGAAATTCGGAAAATCGAAAATGTAGCCGAGCAAATAAACCTAATACGCTTTAATAAAATAAGTGGATATTAATTTACCTCGAGTTTTGCTTTGTGGATGGATGGAAAAATCTGCGTTTAGAAGCACATACTTGAAGGCAGGAGTGTTGCTGAGGCACTGGAGGATAGAGTTGATGTAGCAGGTGTTGCCTGCGTTGGCAATACCTTTTAAACCAGCTGACGACATGACCTCGGATATTCGGCACTCGATCTCGGGTTGGCCGAAACGGGTATTCACTAGTCGATGTCTAAATTTTTCTGCATAGTTTATTTTTCTATGTTAGTTATCAGACTCTTGCGTTTAAAATGAAACAACCTATATTCTATATTTGTATGTACTTTGTGAGAATAATTTAGGATTGAGGTAAAAAAATAACTGGGATGAAAATATTTTTAGGTAATAAAGAGAAGAACTACATCATGAAATCAGGCGGGTTTTAAGCAAAAAGTAGCATTGTTAAAATTAATTATAGCCAATTCACAGAAAATGAATCAAAATTATGTGCTCTCTCAGAGAAACCCTACCTCACCATAGAGATATTGTTAATTTATTCAATAAAATTCAGTTAGGTAGTTTTAAAAATGAACTATGTCAAAGGAACATTCAATACAAAGGTACCAATTTTCAACAAAACGCAGGGAGCTCTTGTTCATTGAGCTTGCATATGTACAAAACGAACTGACTATAGCTAGTCAGATAGTTCCTGATTAAAATGTCACGTTATTTTTCAGCTGAGGGAGAGAGTGCAGCAACTGGAGCAGGATCTACAGACCAGGAACATCCTCATAGCCAGTCTCCAGTCGTCCCTGCAAGCAGGTCCTGCTAACTCTGCGACACAGCAGCAGCCAAGGTAAGACTGATGTAATGTTTTCAGTACCGGATTAAGGCTGCGCGGGGCCCTTGGCAATTTTAAGGCGCGGGGCCCCAAAATTATACTGAGTTTATTCTAAAATACTATTTTTAGAACCTTGAAATCGAAGCAAAGTGTCCTGAGCACCAATCCATAATAGTATCCAAAACGACGTTTATAACACCAAAGGCAACATTTTTTCCGAATAATAGTAGAAATATGTATTATGAAAAGAATATGTGTAGAAAGATGTCATTAGGTAAGATGTGTAGAAAGTAGATCATCGATTACTATGAAGATTTTATCGCTAGTATTGAATGCTAATTTTTTTAAAGGTAACTTTCCAAATTAATTCCAAACAATCAAAAGGCACTTTTAAAATGCCTAAAGATTTGTTCTTCTTTTGATGGTACTAGAATTGCAGGTCTTGAAAAACAATCCAAACCATCAAGATAAGTAAATTTGACGGTGCCGCAGGCGAAATTTTTGCAAAGTTATGGGGTAAAGTACTCGGAAAATAGATAGAAAAAGATATCTTGAAAAATTCAAGATCATTGGTTAAGATGTCGATAAAGCCGATCAAAAGTTTGATGGCAGAGATTACCTAAGGCGATAATGACGTCCTTTGTCAATATTATTCTTTTCAAATTATATAAAGAGCCGCAGGTAATAGGTATCTAAAAATCTACCTATTTTCATATATGTGGTCCATTTTAAGGGGGTCCCGTGGTTTTTCTTTTAACATTTTGCTCAACTGGCTGTGATTTTATTTAATATTAAAATCCAGAAAAACCGAGTTAAAGGTCATTCAAACACTTATAATTTATGTAAGCTGCCCGAAAGGCGGGGGCCCCAAAATCCCGGGGAACTTGGCATCTAACAAATCTGACATATTGGTAGGTAATCCGCTAATTTCTAGGTGGTTAATCATTGTTTATTCAAGGAATAGATAATAATAGGGAGCCCCGCGCTTTTCCTTCAATTTATGTACTTTGTTGTCAGTGTGTTTTTTTCACTTTTATTTCTTCTTCTTCTTCTTACTCATTATTCAAAAGTACCTAGTGTAAGCTTTTAAAAAATCCATAATACCTAGTGTAAGGTTTTAAAACAACTCATAATATCTAGTGTAAGCTGCTCAAGCGCGGGGCCCCCTAAAGCGCGGGGCCCTTGGCATCTGCCAAATCCGCCATATGGGTAATCCGACACTGAATGTTTTAAACGGTTCCGGGATCATATGTTTAGGGGGAGAGGTGGTTTTTAGTGAGGATGATGCACTGTTGTCTGCATCTCAGTACTCACACTGTTCACTAGGGTAAAATCTAGTGTTCGTCTACAGATTTTACCACCTCTCCTTAAAAAAAAAAAAAAAAAAAAAAAAAAAAAAAAGGTAAGACTCACTAGTGACTTCTTTTATTCTCAAGGGTGGTTTATAATAGCTCCTGATGACTTACTTCCAGGACAAAATTTTAATATTAAAGAACTTATGTGAATTTTTGCTTTAGCTTTTTTCTTAAAACTTCTACATGGGCTTTTACATCATTGGAATAATATCGGAGTCTCCTCAAGAAACACTCTGCTTAGAGCATACATCTGAGTGTTCTATTTTTAACAATAACCCTTGACACAATTGAAGGAAAGTAGATTTACTGACAACAGCACATTTTTAAAGCTTTTTAACGTGGAAATTACAATGAACTTAATTTTCAAATTTCCACGTGGTAAATTCAGACACACGAACAACTTTGAAATGATAATAAATCCTTAATATAATTCCAGTATTTTCAATTTCCATGACTTATAATAAAAATAAAAAAAACTGCATTCCACACGCATATAAAAGTTAACAACTCCCTGTAAGATACTCGCAGACGACACATATAACAGTTTTTAGTAGCTCACTTTTCAGTACTTATTATTATTATTGACTGGTTGGAATTCCACTAGAGAAACCCCAATTACCACACCGACCTCTCTTAGATCTATTGTGACCTCTTTCTGTGCTTAGTTTCAAATATTATTTTGAAATTCTGACCTCAGTTTACCACATGTCCTGATCGGACTTGTACTTAGTCTGGTACTTCCAATGGGTCTTGCTTCAAGTCTCACGTCCAGAGACGCTTCTTTAGGGAGCTGCTTTTCCAAGGGGCACATCCAGATCGCTGGTTCGTGTCTGAATTTACCCATTTTTTTCTCCATAGAACATCCCCTGCTAAATCCCCTATGGAAAATGTTGTGTAATTCTCTTTGAATTTACCAACAGCCTTGGTACGGTGATGGTACCTGATCCGCCCGAACTAATCGACCAATCTCTCGTTCTAACGACAACTCCCTCTCAAATTCCCGGACTAGAGTTCAACTGTCTCATTGGGTCGAGAATATTTCAACTTTCTGATTTTGAAGACGATACACATCTTTTATCAACGGTTCAATCTGTAGAAGACGAAAGATCGCTTGTGCCGATGAATGCTGCCCCTGTGGAGGATCTACCACTCATTGTCTCAACAGACGACACTCACCCCACCTCTCCAGACTACCAACACTCCTTCACTTTGGTTTTCCTAATCTTCGTCATTCTCTCTCATCTCCTCCACGCCTTCATCTGGCCTTTCCTCCTCTCTACACTCATGTTTTTCTTTTGTGTTCTGTGATACCTTCTATTTCTTTCTTCTTATAACGTGTTTCTGTGATACCACCTTCTTCTTTCATTTCTCTTATAATGTCTATCTGTGATGCAGTTCTTTGTTCTCTAATTCTAATGCGGATAACGCTACTGCTTTGGAAAGTTTTGTGTTACACCTTGGATGTCAAAGTAAAATTTTACTCATTCAGTAATATTTTTGATTTAAATGAATTTATTATTTGGGTGTTGATGGATTGAACCCATTTTAAAATCATTTAATAATACAGGATTCACCAGCATTATTTTTTCCGTCGTGTGTCTGACGAGTGTCTTACATAAAACACATAAAAAAAAAACATAAAAAATGAAATATCAAACTACCAAAGTAGGTAGAGTTAGATAATAATACCTACAATACTTCCCACAAGTGGTTTGAGTTTTGACACACCGTGACTTTTTATTCAATGGCAATATTCTATGATTTTAGAGAAACCTAGAATCATGACAAATGCTAAGTCCATTTTCCTAAATTCTCAAACATGTCATAAGCAACGATACAAGAGAATTTAAAAAAGTTAATGTGTTTCATTATTCCTTGGACTATTTCTTACCATGTTGCATTTATTTATGTACAAATTGCTTTTATAAAAACTTCTCTACAAACTTAAAAAAAGTGAATAAGTCATTAATAGTTTTACCCAAATAACAAGACGATTTCATTTGTAGTTATAACAACACGATTTAACTGCAGCTTTTTATAAAAAAACATTAATTAATTCCTGTCACTGTCCGTTTCTAACCCGTGAACTCATTTGGAAGACCTAAAACGCTCTGCTTCCCCAATTCTGTGGCGTAGTTTATCACTTTTGTATAGCTCCCGTGTTGTCGCTCTCCCTCTCCCTCCTTACGCACAATGCCCCCTCCTATTTCTCCCCAGACCCGCCCCGGACAAGAGAAAGCGCACATCGTCCGAGCGGCAGAGAACTGCATTGGAGTCCACTACGGGACCTGGCACTGGTCAGCAGGACCCCGCCCCTGCTTCTGCAAGCCGGTGAGTTTGAATATCAACTGACGGAGGTTGTCAGGTTGCCGTGAGATACGCGGGTATCATCAATCATCAGCCCTAATATAGATGCCCTGAGCTTTGAGTAATTGAGTATAGATGAATTCATGTTTATTCCAAATTTAGTTACACAGATTTGAGCACATTATATGACATAAAATCTAAATTATTTTCAAACAGTAAAACAATACACCTATTAAGATAAACAACTGTTTCTATTACAGAGCAATGGCGGGGCCGTCCCAACAAGAACACACAGGAACGGAACAGGACCATCACTCTGGCAACACCGCTCAATCTAAACATTCGCGCAGGAAACGAAACCGGAACCGTAACAGACAGTAATGCGGTTTGACAACAAAGGAAAAAGCCAAGACATCGGTCACTCGTATTAGACTTAGACTCACACAACACATGACACACAATTGTACTTTGTGTTTCAAGACTCACACAACACATGAGACATAACTGTAGTTTGAGTTTCAAGTTTTTGTAAAAGTTGAGGAAGCCATGAGATGTTGAAACGTTTAGGAAACACAAACCAAGCTGTTCAAAAAATGCTTGGCAATACTGCTGCGTAGTATGGAAAAAATTCATTTTTAATAAGACCCTTGCTTTGAGCATGTAATTTTATTGCTTTAAACTTTGATGAACCTTTATACTGCAGCTCGGATTTCACCGAAACGTTAATTCTAAATTGTATCATATACTGTACAAAATATATAATTATTTTCTGTATTTTAACAGATTATTTGTTTCTTTTTGTATTTTTCTTTTAAGTTAAGCTTGAAAGCGTAGTAATCTTTATATTTAAAATCCATTCATAATCAACGTGGCTCCGAAACAGATGGGCCAAATGACTCCAAATTTGTCCCAGAATCTCCTTTAGATATTTAGGTGCGTACAAAGGATTTTCAAAATAGAATGCCAACCACAGGAAAAAAAGCGACATGAAGCCGGTTCCAGCTGGTAATAATATAAAAGACAACGACATGATTTTTAATTCTGCTTTAATATAAAGGATACATGTATTATTTATTCAAAAAATATTCTCTCGTAAAACTAAAGTATTTTAAACGACTTAAACATTAATAAATTTAAATAAAACATAATTTTAAAGCACCTGGAGGAGTAAACAAAAGTAAAGACAGAAAAAAAGGAAAACAAATATGTGGTGGGAAATGGATGTTTAAACTGTTAAGTAAAAAAAAAAAATGATAACAGAAAAGCAACAACTTTGATAGAGCATTGGAGTTCTTCGCAAAAGAACCAAACTTAAATTAAAAATAAACAAAATTATGTAATGGTTAATTAAAATATTCCTTTTAGTGACAGAAATGACAGACATAACCTCATACGTTCTTTGAGATGAATAAAGGTTTGAAGGATAATATACAAAATGTACCATCGAGAAGATGCCGACTTGTATGTTATTGTAAAATGATTGAAGACGGAAAATTGATTTGTAGTTGGCAACATTATCACACAGAGTGTTAAAAGAAAGCTGATGACTTCATAGAGGTATCTGCGATCGTATACAGCTCTATCCTTGTACTAATGTATGTATGGGTTCAACTCACAGTGAATTGACATAGATGTGCCGTGAGACTGTTACACATGACTGGTAGAGATATGATGACGGGAAAACTGTTGAATATTTAAAACTCAATATTGAATGGGAAGTCCTTGTGATCCTTTAGACTGAAAAAATGAAATCAAGGACAAAATATAATTAGATAGGTACACATAAATATTAGGATTTGATAAAATATAAAATAACTATTTTATTTTTTAAATATGTACCTACTCAACTGGTTTATTTTATTTTAAAACATACAATTTATAAAAAGTAAAATATTTCCTCCATGAATGTTGGAAAAGCATTTAATATTATTCATTAAGATGACGGATATTTCTTGAAGTAAGTATAAGGGAAGTGTAAAAAAAACATTTTATTTTATTTTATTTTATGAGCTGATGGTAGATATACATTTCACTCAATTCTACTGTATCTACAGTATTTATCATTGATGAGATATAAGCCAAGGTGGTGACTCAATACTCACGATTCAACCCCCAGGAAGCGGTAGTTCCGGTTGAAGGAGTCAATAGTTTTCACATCCTCGGGCGAAAGCTCAAAGTCAAAGATCTGGGAGTTCTCTTCAATACGGGCGGGAGTTACGGACTTGGGAATGCAGATGTTGCCTCGCTGGACCTGAGGATATTCACAACATTATTATTTAATTATTAACAGAAAGGGTATTTTCTACTAAAGTTGGCTAGAGACCATCGCTGCCGCCAGCTATAACCAAGCTGGTTACAACAACAATAACAGGTATTGTTTATTTTAAAAAAATAGGTGATAAAAAAGTATTGTGTAATATTTAACATTAAAATACACTATAAATATTATACAGACAATACTTTATCGTGAATAGTTTATATCTACAATTTACAATACACTTGGCTATAATCTTTTGTGACTTTTGTGAAACAATAATATTATATTCCGAGATTTTTTACTTCATCACTTGTATCTCCAATTCTCCAAATATTTTCAATCGAATTTCTTCAATTTTTATGTATGTGGTTTTTCTTTGTGTAATAATATCACAACTGTAGTCGGTAACTCAGCATTACAAATCTGTAAATTTCATCAGTTTCTATCATCTATACAGGGTGTTTCAGAAAAGTGTGCATTAATTTTAACCATGTATTTTATGTACCATTTTAGGGGGGGTCAACTCTATAACAAAATGGGCGAAAGTGCTTCATAAGGGAGATACACATCTCTAAAGGTTCTTTAAAAAAATCTTAGATTTTGAAGAAAATGTTTGTTGGTGGTTTTTTTGCACCAATCCATGGGGGTTTTCGGTCGCCCAGATGTGGTTGTTATGAAAGTTTTTTATCCCATCACGGTTAAAGTTGGCTTCATCTGTGAAGAGGACACTACTTAGAAAGTTCAAGACTGTCGCCAATTGGACCAAAGCCCAACGACAAAATTGTAATCGGGGTTCAAAGTCTCGTTCCAGGAGACCTTGCACACGTTGTAGGTGGTAGGGGTAGACTCTACCGTAGAGCAAGTTCTCATGAAGTGTTCAAATAATTCAAAATCTAAGATTTTTTTAAAGAACCTTTAGAGATGTGTATCTCCCTTATGAAGCACTTTCGCCCATTTTTTTATAGAGTTGACCCCCCCTAAAATGGTACATAAAATACGTGGTTAAAATTAATGCACACTTTTCTGAAACACCCTGTAGATGTACTTGTAAAGATTGTACACGGTGTAACAAATATGCATATCAATACTGAAACCACATGTTCTAGAGACTAATAATTAAGGGGGAAGGGTCTAATCTGGATAGAAAATCAAAATTTCCTTCCTTTTATAACAACACCATAACTCAGCAAAAAAAAATGGTGTTTTAATGTATTGTCTGATTGCTACTTTTGATGTGAGCGAAATTAAAAAAAAAATTACCTATCATGAAGGATTGAAAAATAAATACCATCTAATTTAAGAAAAATATACATATACAGAAATTATATCCAAAAATTAAATACAAACATACAATAATTTCAACATCAGCTTTTTTATATTAATTTAAATGTATACCTGGTATTTGATAAGAATCTGAGCACTGGTCTTGTTATACTTGGCGGCAATCTCTTTGATCTTGGGGTCCTCCAGTAGGCTAGGGTCGTCTGGTTTAGCCCAGGGTCTATCAGGAGACCCTAAAGGACTGTAGGCAGTGATGGTAATGTTGCGGGCTTCACACCACTCCTTCAGCTTGTGTTGGGTCAGGTAAGGGTGACATTCGACCTGAAGCAGAGTTAATCAATTTTATCACATCAAAAAATAAAAAGTTATTTACAGATAGAAAAATAGAAAATCTTACAGCCATGACCATTTCAGCAGCCAAAATTTTCAATTACATTTTTTTTTGTACCTATTTTGGTGTTATTTTTATTTGTAGGTGTTATCTCATTGTACTTCAACACGAAAAATTAGGCAGAATTTTTAAATAATAAATATTTTCTCCTCGGTCCCAATAGATGTCACAAGGCCATAGTGTTAATTGTATGAACTTGCAACTGAAATCCTACAAGTTCGTACAATAATAAATTCAGTAATTTATGTTATAAAAATGAGGTACATATATTAAAGAAAAAATATTGAAACTAAAAGTGGAAAATGAAACTTATAACTAAGTATGATAGATCAATAAAAGTCAATTTGTCTTAAAAACGGAATGAATAAAGGATCTATCAGCTAAACGAACACAAACTCCAAATCTAAAGAGATCATATAATCGTTTTTCAAGAAGTTATCTTTTTCAAAGGGTACTTACTTGATTAGTTACAGGTTTGATTTTGCCTTTGTCTAGAATGTCCTGTATCTGTTTGGTGTTGAAATTGCTCACACCAATACTCTTGACCAAACCATCAGATACCAGTTTCTCCATTTCAAGCCATGTGTCTGTGTAGTTTGACTCTGAGAATAAGGTTTTGCCACTGGCATCAGTTGGGAAGAGAACATCTCCCTCCTGAAAAACAAGCATATACAAGTTTAAAGTTAATGTTCTTGTGGTAAAATATATTTTTCTTCTTAATAAATTTATTAATTTTTATCTATCATTTTCATCTTTATAAATATTTCTATAAAAATAACATTTATTAATAAACATTAAAACATGAAAAGTCAAAGTGGCCTATATTGCTAAGCATGTGTTGGTGTTGGGCCACTTTTTATTGTATTTTTATCATTTTAAAATTTGTCTTTTTATTAAAATATGGTAAATTATTTCAACTATTTATGTACAAAATTGTACATCAATATGATTTGTATCTACTTTAAGTATTTCAAATGTGTTTAAAAGCTACACAAAGTAAATGCAATTTTTATATTAGGGGAATATTTTTCTAGCACATAAAATGCAATACAACAAATCAATAAAAAGGTGTAAGTACCTAGTTCAAAAAAAGGTATCACTTCCAAGAAATTTGTGAAGTGTATTGGAAATCGGAAGTATTGTGTTATAACATTTCAAAATTATAACATTTCAAACATGTGTTAGAACATTTCAAAAGAAGCAATATAATATTTCAAAAATTAAATGAATTAAAGCTACGTTTACAATAACAAAAAACTATATTATTTACAATAACCAATATAATATATACAATATTTACAATAACCAATATAATATATACAATATTAACAATAACCAATATAATATATACAATATTTACAATAACCAATCTTCTGAATCATATTTTAAAGTCCAAGGAGCGTGCAATAATCATATCCAACAGATTTTCCGGGGTCATTTCCGTTTAGGCAGTCTATTGACTGTCCTATTATGAATTGATATGCTGCTGGTAATTTTGAAGTAACTCTGTGTGTATTTTTCTTATTTGCTGTGTGGATAAATCATATTTCCATTGTCAAAGTCGAGTCCAAAATCAAATCCAAGAAAATAGGTCCAAGGGCGATTATCCTTTTGAGCAGTCCATGAATTTTCCTATTATAAATTGATATGCTGCTGATAATTTTGAAGTAACTCTGTTGTGTATTTTTATTATTTACTGTGTGGATAAATCATATTTCCATTGTCCAAGTAGCATCCAAAATCAAATCCAAGAGCATAGGTCCAAGGACAATTATCCGTTTTAGCAGTCCATTAATTAACGAGAAATTTTGAAGTACCTAATGGTTAAATTTTATTTTTGTGGTGTATGTAACTTTTTGTCTTTCAATTATCCATTTGTTAAGGTTAATTGGTTTGGGTGGTGCTGGGGGAGGGTTTACTCGTCCCCACAAACACCTGACAAGCGTTTCAATGCGAAATGGCATCTTGTCAATTATTGAAAATTAGATTTTTAAATTTAAAGGCAGGAGCAAATTTAGTTTTAAAATGATTTTCGAAACAACAATAAGAATGAGAAAAAAACCAAATATAATACTGACCCCAAAAACGTATTTAAATATGAAAAACAGTGGATGTGCCATTTAAACCTTTTCAGGTATCACTATCATCATTGATAATCCTGACCCAAAATAATTACTCTCTTTAGAATCATCCAGTTGGTCTAGAGACCTACTACAGTTAACAAGACAAGTATTGTCCTCTTTGTAAAACTACTAGTCTTAGTAGTCCCTTAGCCAGACAAGCAATAGAAATTCATGGTTAATAATATATGGGTACTAATTCTCAAAAAAAAAAAAAAAAAAACGCATAAAATTTCCTACCCAGGTTTTTTTAACCAAGGGGCTTAGAGTAAACTCTGAACAAACATACTTAGATGCAACAGAACATTTCAAAAATTAAATGAAGCAAAGCTACGTTTACAATAACAAAAAACTATATTATTTACAATAACCAATATAATATTATAAATATACAATATTTACAATAACAAAATCAAATTTTAAAATCCAAGGAGCGTCCAATAATCATATCCAAGAGAATTTCCAAGGTCATTTCCCTTAGGGCAGTTCATTGATTGTCCTATTATAAATTGATATGCTGCTGGTAATTTTGAAGTAACTCTGTTGTGTATTTTTCTTATTTGTTGTGTGGATAAATCATATTTCCACTGTCCAAGTCGAGTCCAAAATCAAATCCAAGAAAATAGGTCCAAGGGCAATTATCCATTTGAGCAGTCCATTAATTTTCCTATTGATATAACTTTGTATGCTGCTGATAATTTTGAATTAACTCTGTTGTGTATTTTTCTTATTTGCTGTGTGGATAAATCATATTTCCATTGTCCAAGTAGCGTCCAAAATCAAATCCAAGAGCATAGGTCCAAAGGCGATTATCCGTTTCAATAGTCTATTTTTTAACGATACATTTTGAAGTACCTATTTAATGGTTGAACTTTATTTTTGTGGTGTATGTAACTTTTTGTCTTTCAATTATCCATTTGTTAAGGTTAATTGGTTTGGGTGGTGCTGGGGGAGGGTTTACTCGTCCCCACAAACACCTGACAAGTGTTTCAATGCAAAATGGCATCTTGTCAATTATTGAGAATTAGATTTTTATATTTAAATGTAGGAGCAAATTTACTTTTAAAATGATTTTCGAAACAATAATAAGAATGAGAAAAACACGCAAATATAATACTGACCCAAAAAACTTATAAATATTTTTTTCTAATATGACTGACTGATTACTTTTTTAAAAACATAGACTTTTTGTCACAGGCCATTTCTCGTTTCCTTTATTTTTACTTCCAAGAAATTTCTAATATTAGAAATGGGAAGTATTGTGTTTGCTTTTGTAAAAAAAAAATATTTTTTTGCTCCAATTTCAATTTTTCATATTTCTGGACGTTTCATATCATCCTGAGCAAAATCCAAAATTTTGGACAAAAAAGTCAAAAAATAAGGTCGACTTGCCAATACAGAATTTTTTGTGGAATATAAAATGTATAAAATAAGTATTCTACCAAATTAAATAAGTTTGAAGATAATCGGTTAATCCGTTTTGGAGATACAAGTGATTTGGTGTAAAATCTCAAAATTAGTACGTGTATACAATGTGAAACAATCATGAGGAAGTATTCTGTCCGTAATTGGCAGTGTTTTTTTATTATTGTTCTACTATAAAAATTACCTGAAAACCATGAGGCCAATGAATAAGATATAGGTCCAAGTATTCCAGCTTCAGATTGGCTAAAGTTTTTTGTAGCGCTGGCTTCACCAGATCTGGACGATGGTAGGTATTCCAAAGCTGTAAGAAAAAATAGATGATAGATAATAATGGAAAATGATGTAAAATAAACACAAATACTAATACCTGCACAGCTAGACATTTCTGTAAATGAAATAAAAAAAATCTTTCAGGGGGGTTGAAAAATATCAAGTTGGTTCTGAAAATTTTCATTGAGATCAATTAATTTATGTGCTTTATGTATACACTATTCCTTCAAATACTTATTGGTTATTTAACTTACTAAGGTTCCATTTACCAATACACATTTAACCTTATTCAACTGTTAAATATTTCACTGGATTGCATGGGTTTGATCCACAGCATCACAGAAATTTTCTGCACTATACTTGGGTGTCTGGGATCTACTAGTACCTTGAGAAGAAAAATGAGTACCTAGTTAGTTGTTTGAGTAACAACCAGTAAAAAAATGTCTGTATAAATGTGTGTATAAAAATTAAAAGACCTGTTTTATTTTATGAGTTTCTGTCATTAGGTAAACTTATAATAAAAGAAACAATGCAAGTAATAATAATCGAAAACAACTATGCTTCAAAAGTTGGAATCACTCCTCTTTCATAAGATTTAGAAATGTTTCAATTTCTTGTAGAAATAATCTAAATTAAGTGAGGGTTTTTCAAATTAATTTTCTTTTTTCTTCTATAAAATGGGAGGAAAAAATCAGCAGTTTGCACAAATACCCACCTTGCTGGTAAAAATTAAGTGAGGGTTTTTCAAATTAATTTTTTTTTTTTCTTCTTCTTTTTTTTCTCTATAAAATGGGAGGAAAAAATCAGCAGTTTGCACAAATACCCACCTTGCTGGTAATGTAGATGTCCTCTCTCTTGACAACACCAGCCTTGATTTTTTCAGCAATGGCATTTCCAACTTCATTTTCATTCTCATACACATGTGCACAGTCAATGTGACGGTAGCCAATGTCTATGGCATGGCCCACAGCTGTCTCCACCTCACCTTTCTTGGACTGAAAATTGATGAAAATTTTAGGTGATGATTTCTGGTCATCAAAGAAAATTTTGTGGCATGGTCCTACTTGTGGATAGACATGTTTTTATCAACTTTTTATATTTTTTCCATGTAGAGAGACAGTGGTTTAGCAGGGGGTGTCAATTTCTCATGAAAATTTCAATATCTGTTACCATTTAGGCTGTGTTGTTGGTAAAAATTAACCCCTAATAGTCAGACATATAGGTACAGTTTTAAAAAAATTAAGAGATTCATTTGAACTTAAGTTTATTCTGTACATATTATAACTTGGAACATGTAAAATGTTTTTTTTTTATTATTATATATAACAAAATGGGGTTAGAAAGGTGCATCAGATACAGGACAAACTTAATGGCTGTCCCACCTGCACTACACTTTGGCTACCCACATCAGCTACTCAAGCAATAATAGCCTTTCTTGATGTATTTGGCTGGTCACAAATCAAGTCCTAAACTTGCTTGACATTTTTGGATGTTGGAGAAAAAAGAAATTGAGATTTAATACTTGAAACCACCTGTTTGAAAGTTAACACATCCTACTTTGTTGCTGTTAGAAGTTAGAACTTTTAATGCAGTACCAACAAGGCACAAGGTAAATCAAGGTATAAAAAATATAGACAGCCTAAAGGAAGTTCAAGAAAGGCACCTACCTCGTTGAAATATATCAAGCGCTTACCTTCCAAGTTCCTAATCCAAAGTTGGGAAACTTCAAACCGTTGTTGAAAGTGACAAAAGAAAAGTTCAGTGCCATTTTGGTAGCTTGCATAGGCTGGACGTTGATGAATACGAAGCTTGTTAGAGCCCAAGAGAGTAGAGCAGGAACTGTGGTGTGGACTGTGGAACAATAACGAGAGAGTACTGAGTCCAAGACAGTTTTGATACAAGTGGGAACAGAGATTAATATTGATCAAAGTTTATTCAACCCGCACCGGCAAACTAAAGACAATTTGACAGTTTTGTTATCGACAACCGGAAATGTAAAGATCAACTGATTAGATAACGAAAAACTGACAAATGAATTTGATTGGCCAATCTCAAGGGAGCTAGTAGAAGTGGATTTTCGTGTTCGCGCTAAAAATTAGAGCCTACATAAGCCGTATTTTTCTTTCTAACCAAAGTGGATTCTAATTATTATTATTATTATTATAAGATTTTTATTTCTACATTTCTTTAATCTTCTCTTTTAGTGATTTCCCTGTAAGTACTGTTGTACTTTTAGGGACAATGGAAAAAAAATGGACGAACTGGTCCATTTTTTGGAAGAAAGTCATTTTTCTTTTGAAAGAGGAAAAAACTTCTTCCAGTTTTGTTAACCAAAATGAATTTTTAAAATTCTTGCTTCCATTTCTTTGGCAGAGTCAAGTTACCTCACATTTTTTTTAGCTGATGTTTGTGAAGTTGACAGGTAATTTCGGACTGTTAATTTGCATAATAGGTAGTACAAATTTCAACAAAGCATTTTCATTCCCTCAGAGTGGGACATTTTGTACTGGATGAATAGTTTAGACTTTAGGATAACATCTTCCCATGGTAGAGGTAGCAAGAAATCCCACGGTGATTGTTCAGGACATTCTGCATTTTGTTTATCATTCTGGTTATAACTAAGGACCAATTTTATTAATTCTAAATTCTAAGATAACCAACTAAGTTTTAATTAAGATATAATTTTCGCTTGTCTTTAATTATTTGAATATAAGGTATTTAAGTTTACCTTAAATTAGGATTTCAATTATTTTAGTTTTCCTTAAGCTTTGTCCCCACGTATTTGCTTTTCTTTTCACTTTCAACATGACGCAAGGCTACAGGTGAAAAGAGATAAAAATCTTTTTGTCCGCCTTTTTTCCGACTTTTATTTTTGACTCTATAGAAATAAACAACGAATTGTAGCAACGAATTTGAAAAATCTACAGGGTTCAACAAAAGACCATAAACGTTATTTTTGAAAAAATCCCACGAATCATTTATTTTTTATTCTCAAGAAATTATCCCTTTTTCTCTTTCTATAGCATCAAATTTATATATTTTCTTTTTCGCCCACTTTGTTTAATAGTAAATTATCGATGCGATATCTCCTGCAGCCTCTGCGTGCCATTTTGGAGATCGCGCATGGGACTTGGTGTTTTTTTTTTTGCAATAAATTCATTTCTAATAATCCATGAAAAACTATTTGAACAATCATTTTTTTATTTTTTACAAAGTCGCGGGCGCCCTAAAATTTTCTTGATTCCAGTTGCAAATATTATTCGACATATTTTAAGCGAAAATTTTTTGAATAAAAGCTGGCGGTAGACAGTCATATCCACTATTGATGGAACCAGGGTCTGTCGTATACTTGCCTGTAATCCATGAAAAATTCCTTGTACAATCATTTTTGTATTTTTTACAAGGTCGCGGGCGCCCTCAAATTTTCTCGGTTCTAGTTGCAAATATTATAAGACATATTTTAAGCGAAAAAAAAATTGAATAAAAGCTGGCGGTAGACAGCCATATCCACTAATGATGGAACCAAGGTCTGTCATATACTTGCCTGTAATCCATGAAAAATTCTTTGTACAATCATTTTTGTAATATTTACAAAGTCGCGGGCGCCCTCAAATTTTCTCGATTCTAGTTGCAAATATTATAAGACATATTTTAAGCGAAAAAAAATTAAATAAAAGCTGGCGGTAGACAGTCATATCCACTAATGATGGAACCAAAGTCTGTCGTATACTTGCCTGTAATCCATGAAAAATTCCTTGTACAATCATTTTTGTATTTTTTCACAAGTCGCGGGCGCCCTCAAATTTTCTTGATTCTAGTTGAAAATATATTAGACATATTTTTAGCGAAAAAAAATTGAATAAAAGCTGGCGGTAGACAGTCATATCGACTATTGATGGAACCAGGGTCTGTCGTATACTTGCCTGTAATCCATGAAAAATTCCTTGTACAATCATTTTTGTATTTTTTACAAAGTCGCGGGCGCCCTCAAATTTTCTTGATTCTAGTTTCAAATATTATAAGACATATTAAAAGCGAAAAAAAATTGAATAAAAGCTGGCGGTAGACAGTCATATCCACTATTGATGGAACCAGGGTCTGTCGTATACTTGCCTGTAATCCATGAAAAATTCCTTGTACAATCATTTTTGTATTTTTTACAAAGTCGCAGCGCCCTCAAATTTTCTCGATTCTAGTTGCAAATATTATGAGACATATTTTAGCGAAAAAAAATTGAATAAAAGCTGGCGGTAGACAGTCATATCCACTAATGATGGAACCAAGGTCTGTCGTATACTTGCCTGTAATCCATGAAAAATTCCTTGTACAATCATTTTTGTATTTTTTACAAAGTCGCGGACGCCCTCAAATTTTCTTGATTCTAGTTTCAAATATTATGAGACATATTTTAAGCGAAAAAAAATTGAATAAAAGCTGGCGGTAGACAGTCATATATACTATTGATGGAACCAGGGTCTGTCGTATACTTGCCTGTAATCCATGAAAAATTCCTTGTACAATCATTTTTGTATTTTTTACAAAGTCGCGGGCGCCCTCAAATTTTCTTGATTCTAGTTTCAAATATTATAAGACATATTAAAGCGAAAAAAAAATTGAATAAAAGCTGGCGGTAGACAGTCATATCCACTATTGATGGAACCAGGGTCTGTCGTATACTTGCCTGTAATCCATGAAAAATTCCTTGTACAATCATTTTTGTATTTTTTACAAAGTCGCAAGCGCCCTCAAATTTTCTCGATTCTAGTTGCAAATATTATGAGACATATTTTAAGCGAAAAAAAATTGAATAAAAGCTGGCGGTAGACAGTCATATCACTAATGATGGAACCAAGGTCTGTCGTATACTTGCCTGTAATCCATGAAAAATTCCTTGTACAATCATTTTTGTATTTTTTACAAGGTCGCGGGCGCCCTCAAATTTTCTCGGTTCTAGTTGCAAATATTATAAGACATATTTAAGCGAAAAAAAAATTGAATAAAAGCTGGCGGTAGACAGTCCATATCCACTAATGATGGAACCAAGGTCTGTCTATACTTGCCTGTAATCCATGAAAAATTCTTTGTACAATCATTTTTGTATTTTAACAAAGTCGCGGGCGCCCTCAAATTTTCTCGATTCTAGTTGCAAATATTATAAGACATATTTTAAGCGAAAAAAAGTTGAATAAAAGCTGGCGGTAGACAGTCATATCCACTAATGATGGAACCAAAGTCTGTCGTATACTTGCCTGTAATCCATGAAAAATTCCTTGTACAATCATTTTTGTATTTTTTACAAAGTCGCGGGCGCCCTCAAATTTTCTTGATTCTAGTTGAAAATATCATTAGACATATTTTTAGCGAAAAAAAATTGAATAAAAGCTGGCGGTAGACAGTCATATCGACTATTGATGGAACCAGGTCTGTCGTATACTTGCCTGTAATCCATGAAAAATTCCTTGTACAATCATTTTTGTATTTTTTACAAAGTCGCGGGCGCCCTCAAATTTTCTTGATTCTAGTTTCAAATATTATAAGACATATTAAAGCGAAAAAAAAATTGAATAAAAGCTGGCGGTAGACAGTCATATCCACTATTGATGGAACCGGGTCTGTCGTATACTTGCCTGTAATCCATGAAAAATTCCTTGTACAATCATTTTTGTATTTTTTACAAAGTCGCAAGCGCCCTCAAATTTTCTCGATTCTAGTTGCAAATATTATGAGACATATTTTAAGCGAAAAAAAATTGAATAAAAGCTGGCGGTAGACAGTCATATCCACTAATGATGGAACCAAGGTCTGTCGTATACTTGCCTGTAATCCATGAAAAATTCCTTGTACAATCATTTTTGTATTTTTTACAAAGTCGCGGACGCCCTCAAATTTTCTTGATTCTAGTTTCAAATATTATGAGACATATTTTAAGCGAAAAAAAATTGAATAAAAGCTGGCGGTAGACAGTCATTAGCAATTATTTAAAGAACCAAGGTCTGTCGTATACTTGCCCGTAATCCGAGAAAAATTCCTTGTACAATCATTTTTGTATTTTTTACAAAAGTCGCGGGCGCCCTCAAATTTTCTGATTCTAGTTGCAAATATTATAAGACATATTTTAAGCGAAAAAAATTTGAATAAAAGCTGGCGGTAGACAGTCATATCCACTATTGATGGAACCGAGGGTCTGTCGTATACTTGCCTGTAATCCATGAAAAATTCTTGTACAAATTTTTGTATTTTTTACAAAGTCGCGGGCGCCCTCAAATTTTCTTGATTCTAGTTGCAAATATTATAAGACATATTTAAAGCGAAAAAAAAATTGAATAAAAGCTGGCGGTAGACAGTGATATCCACTATTGATGGAACCAGGGTCTGTCGTATACTTGCCTGTAATCCATGAAAAATTCCTTGTACAATCATTTTTGTATTTTTTACAAAGTCGCGAGCGCCCTCAAATTTTCTCGATTCTAGTTGCAAATATTATAAGACATATTTTAAGCGAAAAAAAATTGAATAAAAGCTGGCGGTAGACAGTCATATCCACTAATGATGGAACCAAGGTCTGTCGTATACTTGCCTGTAATCCATGAAAAATTCTTGTACAATCATTTTTGATATTTTTTACAAAGTCGCGGGCGCCCTCAAATTTTCTTGATTCTAGTTGCAAATATTATGAGACATATTTTAAGCGAAAAAAAATTGAATAAAAGCTGGCGGTAAGACAGTCATATCTACTATTGATGGAACCAGGGTCTGTCGTATACTTGCCTGTAATCCATTAAAAATTCCTTGTACAATCATTTTTGTATTTTTTAAAAAGTCGTGGGCGCCCTCAAATTTTCTCGACTCTAGTTTCAAATATTATTTGACATATTTTAAGCGAAAAAAAATTGATAAAAGCTGGCGGTAGACAGTCATATCCACTATGATGGAACCAAGGTCTGTCATATACTTGCCTGTAATCCATGAAAAATTCTTTGTACAATCATTTTTGTAATATTTACAAAGTCGCGGGCGCCCTCAAATTTTCTTGATTCTAGTTGCAAATATTATAAGACATATATTAAGCGAAAAAAAACTGAATAAAAGCTGGCGGTAGACAGTCATTAGCAATATTTAAAGAACCAAGGTCTGTCGTATACTTGCCCGTAATCCGAAGAAAAATTCTTGTACAATCATTTTTGTATTTTTACAAAGTCGCGGGCGCCCTCAAATTTTCTTGATTCTAGTTGCAAATATTATTAGACATATTTTAAGCGAAAAAAAATTAATAAAAGCTGGCGGTAGACAGTCATATCCACTATTGATGGAACCAAGGTCTGTCATATACTTGCCTGTATCCATGAAAAATTCTTGTTACAATCATTTTTGTAATATTTACAAAGTCACGGGCGCCCTCAAATTTTTTTGATTCTAGTTGCAAATATTATGAGACATATTTTAAGCGAAAAAAAATTGAAAAAAGCTGGCGGTAGACAGCCATATCCACTAATGATGGAACCAAGGTCTGTCGTATACTTGCCTGTAATCCATGAAAAATTCCTTGTACAATCATTTTTGTATTTTTAACAAAGTCGCGGGCGCCCTAAAATTTTCTTGATTCTAGTTGCAAATATTAAAAGACATATTTTAAGCGAAAAAAAAATTGAATAAAAGCTGGCGGTAGACAGTCATATCCACTATTGATGGAACCAAGGTCTGTCGTAGACTTGCCTGTAATCCATGAAAAATTCCTTGTACAAACATTTTTGTATTTTTTACAAAGTCGCGGGCGCCCTCAAATTTTCTTGATTCTAGTTAAAATATTATAAGACATATTTTAAGCGAAAAAAAATTGAATAAAAGCTGGCGGTAGACAGCCATATCCACTAATGATGGAACCAAGGTCTGTCATATACTTGCCTGTAATCCATGAAAAATTCTTTGTACAATCATTTTTGTATATTTTACAAAGTCGCGGGCGCCCTCAAATTTTCTCGATTCTAGTTTCAAATATATAAGACATATTTTAAGCGAAAAAAAATTGAATAAAAGCTGGCGGTAGACAGTCATATCCACTAATGATGGAACCAAGGTCTGTCGTATACTTGCCTGTATTCCATGAAAAATTCCTTGTACAATCATTTTTGTATTTTTTAACAAAGTCGCGGGCGCCCTCAAATTTTCTTGATTCTAGTTGCAAATATTATGAGACATATTTTAAGCGAAAAAAAAATTGAATAAAAGCTGGCGGTAGACAGTCATATCCACTATTGATGGAACCAAGGTCTGTCATATACTTGCCTGTAATCCATGAAAAATTCTTTGTACAATCATTTTTGTAATATTTACAAAGTCGCGGGCGCCCTCAAATTTACTCGATTCTAGTTGCAAATATTATAAGACATATTTTAAGCGAAAAAAAATTGAATAAAAGCTGGCGGTAGACAGTCATATCGACTAATGATGGAACCAAAGTCTGTCGTATACTTGCCTGTAATCCATGAAAAATTCCTTGTACAATCATTTTTGTATTTTTTACAAAGTCGCGGGCGCCCTCAAATTTTCTTGATTCTAGTTGCAAATATTATTAGACATATTTTAAGAGAAAAAAAATTGAATAAAAGCTGGCGGTAGACAGTCATATTCACTAATGATGGAACCAAGGTCTGTCATATACTTGCCTGTAATCCATGAAAAATTCTTTGTACAATCATTTTTTGTAATTTTTACAAAGTCGCGGGCGCCCTCAAATTATCTCGATTCTAGTTGCAAATATTATGAGACATATTTTAAGCGAAAAAAAAATTGAATAAAAGCTGGCGGTAGACAGTCATATCCACTATTGATGGAACCAAGGTCTGTCGTAGACTTGCCTGTAATCCATGAAAAATTCCTTGTACAAACATTTTTGTATTTTTTACAAAGTCGCGGGCGCCCTCAAATTTTCTTGATTCTAGTTAAAAATATTATAAGACATATTTTAAGCGAAAAAAAAATTGAATAAAAGCTGGCGGTAGACAGTCATATCCACTATTGATGGAACCAAGGTCTGTCGTAGACTTGCCTGTAATCCATGAAAAATTCCTTGTACAAACATTTTTGTATTTTTTACAAAGTCGCGGGCGCCCTCAAATTTTCTTGATTCTAGTTAAAAATATTATAAGACATATTTTAAGCGAAAAAAATTGAATAAAAGCTGGCGGTAGACAGCCATATCCACTAATGATGGAACCAAGGTCTGTCATATACTTGCCTGTAATCCATGAAAAATTCTTTGTACAATCATTTTTGTATTTTTTAAAAAGTCGCGGGCGCCCTCAAATTTTCTCGATTATAGTTTCAAATATTATAAGACATATTTTAAGCGAAAAAAAATTGAATAAAAGCTGGCGGTAGACAGTCATATCCACTAATGATGGAACCAAAGTCTGTCGTATACTTGCCTGTAATCCATGAAAAATTCCTTGTACAATCATTTTTTTATTTTTTACATAGTCGCGGGCGCCCTCAAATTTTCTCGATTCTAGTTTCAAATATTATAAGACATATTTTAAGCGAAAAAAAATTGAATAAAAGCTGGCAGTAGACAGCCATATCCACTAATGATGGAACGAGGGTCTGTCGTATACTTGCCTGTAATCCATGAAAAATTCCTTGTACAATCATTTTTGTATTTTTTACAAAGTCGCGGGCGCCTTAAAATTTTCTCGATTCTAGTTGCAAATATTATAAGACATATTTTAAGCGAAAAAAAACTGAATAAAAGCTGGCGGTAGACAGTCATATCCACTATTGATGGAACGAGGGTCTGTCGTATACTTGCCTGTAATCCATGAAAAATTCCTTGTACAATCATTTTTGTATTTTTTACAAAGTCGCGGGCGCCCTCAAATTTTCTTGATTCTAGTTGCAAATATTATGAGACATATTTTAAGCGAAAAAAAATTGAATAAAAGCTGGCGGTAGACAGTCATATCCACTAATGATGGAACCAAGGTCTGTCGTATACTTGCCTGTAATCCATGAAAAATTCCTTGTACAATCATTTTTGTATTTTTTAAAAAGTCGCGGGCGACCTAAAATTTTCTTGATTCTAGTTGCAAATATTATTGTGCATATTTAAGTGAAAAAAAATTGAATAAAAGCTGGCTGTAGACAGTCATATCCACTAATGATGGAACCAAGGTTTGTCGTATACTTGCCTGTAATTCTACCATATAAAACAAATTTGAAGAAATTCGGATAATCGGTTTTGGAAATACAAGTGATTTGGTCTAAAATATCAAATTAGCACGTGTATACAATGTGAAACAATCACGAGGAAGTATTGAGTCCATAATTGGCAGTGTCTTTTCTGTGTCTAAGTCTAACTTAAGATCTTGTTTGAAAACATGTTTATTAGTTCGATAAATAAACTCAAATTCATCTTGTCTTATTAACCGAACACAGTGAGGGAGCGAAGCGACCTTACTGAGTAAGGTCCTGTCTTAACTTGGATACTACAATACGAAAAGATGGAAATATTGCCATTGCTCACATTGCTGTTGCATCGTCCGGTATTGCTGCCACACTGATAGAAGGAGGCCGCACTGTTCATTCTGCTTTGAAATTGCCGCTCAATTTAAATTCAGTAGATACACCAAGCTGTATTATTGGAAAGCAAAGTGATATGGTCAAAGTCCTCAGGGATTTCAAGTTGATCATATATGATGAATGTACAATGACTCATAAAACTGGCTTAGAGACACTGGACCGTACTCTACAAGACATTCGTGGTGTTAAAAATCTTATGGGTGGTAAAACTGTGCTACTGTCTGGAGATTTTAGACAAACTTTACCCGTTGTTCCACGTGGAACAAGAGCTGACGAAGTGAAGTCATGTTTAAAATCATCCATTTTGTGGCCACAGATAACTGTTCTTTCTTTAAAGTTGAATATGCGTGTACAACTTCACGCTGATCAAAATGCAGAAGTTTTTTCGAAGCTTTTCTTTCGGATAGGTTCAGGTAACTGTGATGGACAGTTACCAGAACAAAATGAAAAAATTGTATTTCCTACAGAACACTGTCAGTTATTAGTCGATTACAACACCTTCCTAGACACTATCTACCCCAATCTAGATAACACAAGTGTTGTTGTCCCTGTTTGGCTAAAGATAAGGGCCATACTAACACCAAAGAATGATAATGCTCTGGAAATTAATAATGACTTATTAAAAAGAATGCCTTCTCAACTATCAACTTACGAATCCGTAGACACTATTGTGGAAGAGGAAGAAGCCATCCATTACCCAACTGAATTTCTTAATACATTAAATCCTCCTGGCTTGCCACCCCATCGGCTATGCCTTAAGGTTGGAGCACCAATAATATTACTAAGAAATCTGAGACCCCCGAAATTGTGTAACGGCACGCGGCTTCAAATTACATCCTTAAAAAAAACATTATCGAGGCAGTTATATTCACAGCGGCTGGTGCAGGTGAAACGGTATATGTACACAGGATTATTTTTGTCGGCGCGGGGGTTCGAATCCGGGACCTTCCGCATCGTAAGCGAGTGCTTAACCACTGAGCTATTTGTGTGCTCATTTAATCTGTTCATTAGCAACTATGCACTTGGGTTCTTTTTTTGGAATGCAGGAAAAAATCTTTCAAAGACACCCAGATCCTGCCTGGGGTGTGGGATTTCCACCCACTAAAAACCCACCTTCTCTAAAAGCTAACCGCACTTGGAACCGAAAAATATCATTATTTCAAGTGCGGCGCTGTAGGGCACCTACTGATTTCGATGTAGTGCCCTCCCATCTTTCTCTTGGGTTCTAATGTGATTTCCGACTACCACTTTAATTTCAAAAGAGTTCAATTCCCCAGAAAACTATGTTTTGCCATGACGATAAATAAGGCACAGGGGCAAACTCTTGAGCTAGCTGGAATTCACCTTAGAACGATTACTTCTCCCACGGTCAGCTCTATGTTGCTTTTTCAAGAGTAAGGTCTGCCAAGTCCCTCATTGTGTTACAGCCAGATGGTATAACAAAGAACCTGGTGTATAAAGAAGTGCTTCAAGAACCATAAAACTTATGCAGCGGCGGTGGCCATGCCTTAACTAAAATGTGGCCATGCCTTGGCCACGCGAAGCGGGCGTAGCCCGCTAGTATTATCTAAAACATAACAAAAAAGTGCTGAAAATGATCTCCCGGGCCGAATTCCCTCCTCTCCCCGCATCGTCCTCACAGGGGGGAGAGGCCATGGAGGTGGAGCTTCTCGCACCCATCCAGGTCGAGACGTTCGCCTCCTTGGCTAAGCAGCCAAATGAGGCGGGTTTGAGTATTACCCGCCACGTGTCAAAGCCTGCTAAGAAAACGGTTAGCAAGGAGCCGAAGAAGAAGGGGAAGAACAAACGGAGAGGGGGTAAGTCTGGACCCAAGGGCCCGGATGGAAGACCCCTCCCGCCGGTCCCCACCTCGCCTCGCAAGGGATTTCTTGTCCGGCCCAACTCGGGTCAGACAATTGAGGATCTAAAGGAGTCCCTCTGCGCCTCGGTAAACCCCTCTGAACTGGGTATTAAGGTTAACCGCCTTATATCCTCGAAGGAGGGGATCCGAGTGGAGGTAAAGGGAACTGAGGATCAGGTGAATATCCTCAGAGACGAAGTCACCAAGAGGGCCAAATTGGTCTGCGGTGACCTTGGGGATCACCGCCATCCGAGGATGGTCATCTACGACGTCGCTAAGACGGTAGATGAACGTTGCGTGATCGACGCCGTTCGCAAGCAGAACGGCGTAACAGATATTAGGGTGGTTGGCCGTTACAAAGGGCGTAACGACACCTCTAACTGGGTCATAGAGGTGGACCCCGAGACCCGAAAAAATATTCGGAGCCGAGGCCGGATCTTCATCGGGTGGAGTAGTTGTAGGGTCGCAGACCGTGTACGTCTGACACTTTGTTACAAGTGTCTGAAGTACGGTCACATTGCGACTAAATGCTCCCATAGCTCGGGGCGTTGCTCTCGTTGTGCCGGGAACCACGACCGAAAGGTCTGTAAGATCCCCAAGGAACGA
Source organism: Bactericera cockerelli (assembly GCA_024516035.1). Taxonomy (NCBI): domain Eukaryota; kingdom Metazoa; phylum Arthropoda; class Insecta; order Hemiptera; family Triozidae; genus Bactericera; species Bactericera cockerelli. The sequence goes on from CM044958.1 coordinate 50,876,685, forward strand.
CAAAGATGCGCAGTATGCACTGATGCTGGCATCAAGAAAAATATAAAGCACGAGCCAGGCAGCGCCGGCTGCCAGACTCATGCTAAGAAGGTGATGTTATTTAAACAGACGATCAACTATGATTGATCGTCTACCCTCCTCAGGCAGTGAGCGCCGAATACGTATTGGTCAAATAAACATTGACAATTCACGAACTCCGACCGCAGAACTGGCGGAGGTGAGCAGGCAACTTGACCTCGATATAATATGCATAAACGAGGCATACACGACGGCAAATCCGAATGGAAGGCGGATCCCGTTGTTACAACGAAATGCCAGGGTAGCCCTTGGGAGAGTGAGTAATGACAATAGAGTATACGTTGCAATACTAGTTCAGAATCGGGAAATAGGAATGTTGGACATACCCGAACTCTCTGATGACCTTGTTGTGGTTACGCAGGTAAATACGCCTTCTGCGAACCCAGTCAAATTCTATCTAATTTGCGTGTACTTCAAGTTCAGCACGCCAACTGAAGAAGTACTCGCAAGACTGGAAGTCATCTTGGAGACCATAGGACAGGACCACTATCTGATAGTGGCGGATACAAATGCCAGATCCCCCCTTTGGCACGACCCAAATGGGGGGATGAGTCCGACTGGCATTGCCTGTCCTAGAGGCCAAAAGGTCGAGAGATTTATATCAGCACATGATCTTGCTGTTCTGAACCTACCAGGACACGCGGCGACTTTCCAAAACCACAATGGAATGTCGAACATAGACGTGTCCCTCACCTCCCGGAATTTTCCTCTGACAGTGGCGAACTGGAAAGTGCACGATCACGCGCTTACCAGTCACCACAGGCTTATCACCTACGATCTAGTGATTGAACCCTGCGAGGACGGCGGCTCCACCTCCAGAAGCTTTAATCTCAGAGACGCAAATTGGCGATCCTTTCGGTCCGCTCTTATGGAAAAGATGCGATCAATTCCAGCGATGAACAATGATCTATCTCGCCGCCAAAAGATTGATTATATCACGGATAAGCTTACGGAGGCCTATAAGGCAGCCTGCGAGGAGTCGCTTCCCTTGGCAAATCCACCAAAACACCGGCGAACCATTTGGTGGAACCGTAAGCTCGAGCGGATGAAGAAGACGTGTCTTCGACTTAGGAAATCTTTCCAAAGAGCGAGAGACCCGACTCTGAGAAGCACGAGGTTGGCGAACTTGCAGGGCTTCAGAAACCTTTACAAGGCCGAAATAAAGGAAGCCAAGAGAAAATCCTATGAAAGGGTTACCCTAGACGATCTCGAGACCAATACGTTTGGCATGCTGTATAAGTTGGCGGCTGGAAAGTTTAACTCGAGACGAATGTTAACGGCTGTTAAAAATAGCGATGAAACCGGCACTCTCGGCATAAAGGAAACTATTGAAGCCTATTTGAACACTCTGGTGCCTAGCGACCACCAGGATCCCGTGTTCCCGGATCTCAACTCCATCAGGGCTGGAAACCCTATTGAGATCACGGAAGGAGATATAGCCCTAGCTGTGCAGAGCATAAAGTCAAAAAAGGCCCCTGGTCGTGACCGGATTCCGGGCGAGACCATCGCGAAGTCCCTGGACCTAGTTGGTGGTGCTCTCCTGGAGTTAGGCAATTTATGCCTGGAGGAGGGGTACTTCCCCGACTCCTGGAAAATAGGAATGCTGAAACACATTCCTAAGGGGCCTGGCAAGGATCCTAACCTCTTGACATCGTACAGGCCACTGACGATGCTGACTGAGTTCTCGAAGATTCTGGAACGAGTTATTAAGGCCAAAATGCACGAGGCCGCGGAGGTGCCCATCTCCCCCGAAAACCAATACGGTTTCGTGAGAGGATCGAGCACCATCCATGCAATGTTGAAACTCACCAGAATAATTGAGGACTCGGATCAGCAATATGTTATGGCAGTCTTCCTTGACATCAAGGGAGCCTTTGACAATGTCAAGTGGGACAGGGTCCTGCAAAGACTAATAGAGATTAATATGCCTGCCAAGCTGATAAAGCTAGTGGCCAGCTATTTTAGCAACCGGCTAATAGTCCTGGACGCCGAGGGTGAGACCGTTCGCAAGTCAGCCAACATGGGATGTCCTCAAGGCAGCATACTGGGGCCTGAATTTTGGAACCTCGTGGTTGCGGACTTGCTCCGAAGACCGCAACCCGAAGGAACCAATTTGTTAGCGTATGCGGACGACATAGCTATCACTATAGAGGGCAACTCTCGGACGCAACTCGAGTCCAAGGCCAGACTGGCGCTGACGCAAATCGAGGAGTGGATGACCCTGAACCACTTGTCGGTCTCGATCGACAAGTGCTGTTATATCATGTTCAAGGGTACATTCCACAGATGGGCAGGCCCCAGAGTCATGCTAGCCGACTCCAGATTAAAACGCGTTTACGACGTTAAATATCTGGGAGTCACCTTCGATGAAAAGAGGACGTTTAAGCAGCACGTAATCAACGTGACTGCCGCGGCCATCAGAAATTTCTCCATGTTGAGAAGATTTTTCTTCAATAACTGGGGAGATAGGCCCGGTGCACTCACAAAGATATATCGTGGGGCGATCGTTCCGAAAGTCACTTACGCAGCAGCAGTTTGGGGCGGAAGCGTTCAAAGAAACGACTTCTGTCGACGAAAACTGCTGACATGTCAGCGATTTTGCACAATAGCGATAAGTGCATCGTCAGGCACTGTCAGCCATACGGCCACCCAGATCCTGGCAGCCGAGCCACCTCTAAACTATGTGGTAAGTGAAATATGCGCCAGGGAAAGACTGGTAACTGGCTTCTCCGTAGAAGAAACACACTTAGGTGAGCGATACACCTTGAGCCCGCATCTGAAAAAGGCTCTCAGAGATAAGACCCTGGAGAAATGGCAAGCGGATTGGGACGTCAGCACCACAGGGAGAAACACTTACATGTTTTTCCCCAATGTGATGTCCCGACTAGGTTTACTACACCTACCGCTTAATCGCAAAATCACCCGAATGCTTACAGGACATTTCCTAGCATGCGGTGATTACAGACAGCGTATTTTACGACTGGAGGACGAAGACGGGAATTGTACGCAGTGCAATGAACCCGATACCATACAGCACAGGCTTATGGAGTGCACCGTATTTGCTGAGGCTAGATCCCACCTCAGGCAAACTCTTGAATTAGAGGAAGGGGATGAAATAGACCCAGGCGAAATTCCTAAGAGAATTAACGCCTGGAGAAGTCTCGAGTTATTCACAGCCGCTAACGAATAAGTGTTGTATATGTTGCATGTTTATATGTAACATTTATGTACGCTTTGTGTAGAATACAGATATATATATTTATTATATGTCGATTTAGTGTAACGTTTTAATGTATAGAGATTTATTTATCGAAATACATGTTTAAATGTTTCACGTTTACTGTTAAGTGTTTTCGCTCTATGTTTGAGTGTTAAATACTTAGTGTTAAGTCCTGAGGAGGACTGATTTGAGATCATACGACAAGACGATGTGTGGCGAACCCTGAAAGGGTCGGGGCACGGCTGCCAACAGAGATGCAAGATAGCACGATATAAAGGGGTACACCCAGTGTACGACCTTCCTTCCTTAAAACATAGCCTGTCCCGTGCGTAGATGGCTCGTCGATTGGTTGCTGGAATGTGCGCTTAGCCTGCCATGGGGGCGGATGGTGCACGGTGGGTGCTGGTTCTGGGCGGTGGTGTCGATTTCTAGATAACAACCTCACTTCGGTGAGCGTCGACGAGACGACCTGGACGGGATAAGGGCGGAAGCCCGGGCGCCGGTGGCAACACCAAGTACAGACAGGTTTGTTCTCCGAGTGCTGAAAATTAACCTTGGGTAACACTCGAACATCCAGCCTTCAGGTTACAATTAATAATACTTTATTGGTAAACTACATACTACATTCTGCTTCTCCAACACAGGAAATGAAATGAAAAGATCACAAAGGAATATGTAGCGAACCAAGGGTCGAAGTTAAAGCTTGTGGCTTTCTCTTCCACCGAACAAATCGATGACCTTGTTAATTTATCTATTTGATTTGAGTGATATAGTTAGTAAGTAGAACTATTTGTTTTAAAAAAAATTAATTTATAACTTGCAGTTGACACAATAATGGTCACACAGACCACTTCAGACATCGAGTGTTCTTCAAAATGCAATAGCGCCCAGATTCAAAATTTAAAAGATGTGTTTAGCCAGCGGCGATGGCGCGTTGAATGCACCGGTTCTCGTTGGATCACCGAAGTTAAGCAACGTCCAGCGAGGTGAAGACTTCGTGATGCTGGCATTCCGGCCCAACCCAGGCTGGGTGAGGTTAATGTGGGTAGCGGGTTTGTGAGTTTCCTGGGAATGGAGGGTGGCACCCCCGTCGTGATATGACCATGCAGTTGAAAGCGACGTTAAAAAAAAAGGATATGTTTCTCTCCTTCTGGTGCCGTTTAATAAAGCGTATCTCATTTGTTCCTTCACCTGTCCGAAAGACCTTAGAATTTATTGAAATAACATAGCAGAGGGTATTTTAACTAGTGGTACGCAGAATTGCAATTGTAGAAGTACTCTCAATTAACGAAAGGGAAAAGAGGGAAAAATGGAATTTTCGGAGAATTTTTTTTAACTTATTATTAAATATCTCTCTGGTGTTTCAATATTTTTTGATGCAACTAACTGCATTTGAAGGGAAATATGCATGACTATCCATACATGAAGCAAAACTTACCTACTGGCTATCATTTCTTTAATAACGTGCATCGATCCAAGTGACTTCTAGACCTGTGGGAAAAACAGGGATTTGGCCATAACTCTTTAACGAAGCAAAATGCCCCACTGCAAGTTGATCTTATATGATAGTCCACGGTGGGCTGAACCTATCCTCAAAATAAATGCATCTCTAACCGGGGCGCCCTGTATAGTGAAATTTTGTGGTCATGAAAACTAAGGGGGAAACACTGTGGTAGAATTTCGAAAGAGGGCCAAAAAATGGCCGGTTTAGTATTTAATTCTAACCTATTGAGTGTGGTTTTGAATGAGAGGTTTCTATTTTCTCATGTTTGATTGGAAATATATATCTGTGTGAGGTTTTCAGTTCACAGAACTACTACTTTTTGAAGCCAAAAATAAGAGGGCAACCCGTAGATGACGAACATTTATTAGTATTTTTTTTTTTAATACCAACGGTCAATAAAATTTGTAACTAGAATAAAAAAAATATTACCTACTATTAAGTATTACAGTTATATGTGTTTAAAACTAGAATCAAGAAAATTTTAGGGCGCCCGCGACTTTGTAAAAAATACAAAAATGATTGTACAAGGAATTTTTCATGGAATACAGGCAAGTATACGACAGACCTTGGTTCCATCATTAGTGGATATGACTGTCTACCGCCAGCTTTTATTCAATTTTTTTTCGCTTAAAATATGTCTTATAATATTTTCAACTAGAATCAAGAAAATCTGAGGGCGCCCGCGACTTTGTAAAAAATACAAAAATGATTGTACAAGGAATTTTTCATGGATTACAGGCAAGTATACGATAGACCCTGGTTCCATCATTAGTGGATATGACTGTCTACCGCCAGATTTTATTCAATTTTTTTTCGTTTAAAATATGTCTTATAATATTTGCAACTAGAATCGAGAAAATTTGAGGGCGCTCGCGACTTTGTAAAAAATACAAAAATGTTTGTACAAGGAATTTTTCATGGATTACAGGCAAGTATACGACAGACCCTGGTTCCATCAATAGTGGATAAGACTGTCTACCGCCAGCTTTTATTCAATTTTTTTTTCGCTTAAAATATGTCTAATAATATTTGCAACTAGAATCAAGAAAATTTGAGGGCGCCCGCGACTTTATAAAAAATACAAAAATGATTGTACAAGGAATTTTTCATGGATTACAGGAAAGTATACGACAGACCCTGGTTCCATCATTAGTGGATATGACTGTCTACCGCCAGCTTTTATTTAATTTTTTTTCGCTTAAAATATGTCTTATAATATTTTCAACTAGAATCAAGAAAATTTGAGGGCGCCCGCGACTTTGTAAAAAATACAAAAATGATTGTACAAGGAATTTTTCGTGGATTACAGGCAAGTATACGACAGACCTTGGTTCTTTAAATATTGCTAATGACTGTCTACCGCCAGCTTTTATTCAGTTTTTTTTCGCTTAAAATATGTCCAATAATATTTGCAACTAGAATCAAGAAAATTTGAGGGCGCCCGCGACTTTGTAAAAAATACAAAAATGATTGTACAAGGAATTTTTCGTGGATTACAGGCAAGTATACGACAGACCTTGGTTCTTTAAATATTGCTAATGACTGTCTACCGCCAGCTTTTATTCAATTTTTTTTCGCTTAAAATATGTCTAATAATATTTGCAACTAGAATCAAGAAAATTTGAGGGCGCCCGCAACTTTGTAAAAAATACAAAAATGATTGTACAAGGAATTTTTCATGGATTACAGGCAAGTATACGACAGACTTTGGTTCCATCATTAGTCGATATGACTGTCTACCGCCAGCTTTTATTCAATTTTTTTTCGCTTAAAATATGTCTTATAATATTTGCAACTAGAATCGAGTAAATTTGAGGGCGCCCGCGACTTTGTAAATATTACAAAAATGATTGTACAAAGAATTTTTCATGGATTACAGGCAAGTATATGACAGACCTTGGTTCCATCAATAGTGGATATGACTGTCTACCGCCAGCTTTTATTCAATTTTTTTTTCGCTTAAAATATGTCTCATAATATTTGCAACTAGAATCAAGAAAATTTGAGGGCGCCCGCGACTTTGTAAAAAATACAAAAATGATTGTACAAGGAATTTTTCATGGATTACAGGCAAGTATACGACAGACCTTGGTTCTTTAAATATTGCTAATGACTGTCTACTAGGCCGGAGCGAATCTATAGAGGGGAAAAAAAAATTCTCGAATTTCAAAACGCCTGGGGTCTCAAAAGTTTCGTATTGATGAGTAGATTAATCCCTTAAAATTTCATAAAAATATTTTAACATCTTCAGTCTCCACCTCGAGCTTGAAGTTTCGAGTGCTTTTAGTTATGCAATGTAGGGGCAAGATAACATTTTTTCTGATTATTGTGCTTATTACTTGAAAACAGTGCACCACACAAAAAACTTCTTATATTAAAATATTTTCTTATTTAAACGAAGAACAATTTTTGTTTTATAACTTTATTTGTATTGATCTACTGATTTCAAGATAAAGGTAAAAACTATAAATATAGAGAGAAATACGGGTTATGCGACCCATTACGTACCTATTATCTAAACATAAATGGTTTTTAGTTAATCTGTACCTTACCTTGTAGTTAGGGCTCTACTTTTTTAATATTATGAATAATATCGCCGTATTTATACTGCTCGATGAGGACTATTAAAGTCCCATTATTCCAGCAGTAAGCCCAAGACATGTTATTATGTGCTAAAAATGCCAAATGGGAGGATAACTTGTCATGTCCTTGCTAAGTTTTGTTTTGAACTCACGAACTGTGGAATCTTTGGATTTACAGAGCTACCAGAACAGACTTTTTTTAAATATTTATTTCCTTGGGATTGCTTTCGCATTTCTTCGGACAAACTTACATTCATGCCATTCCTAGAACGGATAATGCATGTAGAATTGTAGATAATATATCATTGTCGAGATTCGAACTCAGAACTTCCGGGTCAAATCAATAGGTACTCTTAGGGCCAGATTATGAAACAAAATTAAAGTTAACATAAACCACGCACGCCCTCAAGTCGAAGTTTTAACCAATCACAGCGCACTATAGGCCGACTTGAAGGACAGTTTAGCTTATGTTACATTTTATCCTGTTCACCTCATTTAGCACTAGGACGAAGACTGAGCCAATAATGTCAGTTCAGCAAGCTTATCCAGGATCATAATTAGCTTATCCAGGATTAAAAATACAAAGAAAAAAAGTCCATTAGAAAATTACAAAGGAATACTATCGACTTAGACATTGCTTGCGAAGTCAGTGGGGTTCAATCTCGTTTGGTCCTAAAGAAAGACTCAAACATATTTTATCGTTGCGCAACAATATGTTGCAATTGTTGCACTCGGTCGGCTTTAGGCGCCACGAATTGTTTTGTTGCACCGAAATTGCTCCTGCCCGTGTGCCAGGGCCGTATTTAAGGGGGGGGCCCAGGGGGCCCGGGCCCCCCCCTCGAGCTTGGCCCCCCCTCGAAATTCTTACTTGAACGCAGGCTCTCGTCCCGGGCCCCCATCGAAATTCTTACTCGAACGCAGGCTCTCGTCCCGGGCCCCCCTCGAAATTCTTACTTGAACGCAGGCTCTCGTCCCGGGCCCCCCTCGAAATTCTTACTTGAACGCAGGCTCTTGTCCCGGGCCCCCCTCGAAATTCTTACTTGAACGCAGGCTCTCGTTCCGGCCCCCCCTCGAAATTCTTACTTGAACGCAGGCTCTCGTCCCGGGCCCCCCTCGAAATTCTTACTTGAACGCAGGCTCTCGTACCGGGCCCCCCTCGAAATTCTTACTTGAACGCAGGCTCTCGTACCGGGCCCCCCTCGAAATTCTTACTTGAACGCAGGCTCTCGTCCCGGGCCCCTCTCGAAATTCTTACTTGAACACAGACTCTCGTCCTGGGCCCCTCTCGAAATTCTTACTTGAACACAGACTCTCGTCCTGGGCCCCCCTCGAAATTCTTACTTGAACGCAGGCTCTCGTCCCGGGCCCCCTCGAAATTCTTACTTGAACGCAGGCTCTCGTCCCGGGCCCCCTCGAAATTCTTACTTGAACGCAGGCTCTCGTCCCGGGCCCCCCTCGAAATTCTTACTTGAACGCAGGCTCTCGTCCCGGGCCCCTCTCGAAATTCTTACTTGAACGCAGGCTCTCGTCCCGGGCCCCCCTCGAAATTCTTACTTGAACGCAGGCTCTCGTCTTCAATTAGTGAGTTTTCAATTCCAAAACACGTTTTAGGGTCCCCAGAGCCTAAATCCAAAGTTTCAGCCATTGTTCCGTGTGTCTATCTGTCTGTCTGTAAACAGGATATATGAAGAACGGCAGAAGCTAGAAATTTGGCACAGAGGTCATAAAGGTATAGACTATAGAGGACCTAGTTTGAAACTTTTGGAAAAAATCGGTGCCTCCGGTGGCCGCTTTTAGACAGAACTTGGTGGTTGTGGCTAAATAGTAAGAGATATGAAATTTTCATGGGAACAAGTTTTTATTTAAATAAAAAAACATTGGGGGTTTGTCCCGTATATTTTTTTTCATATCTTGAACTTTTTGGTACCCGACTCTAATTACTGGTATTTTGGGAGGGTCCACCCGGACTAACTTTTTTATTATTTATCCTAGATGTGGGTTGTGACTTATCAATTCATATGTTTTTTGAGGTTCTGAACACGAATTTGATAATAATTTTTTATCTTAGTAAGAACCTTTTAATTTAAGGTAAAAAATTAATGGGTAACACGTAAATAGTCACGTTTTAAAAGCTAAATCACATTTTTTCTCGAAATTTGAAGTGACCTATCAATTCAAAGTGAGAAAGTTTTAGGTAAGGGTCTGAGCTTTCATTTGACACATCGTTAGCGAATTTCTGATGAGCCGTTCTTGAGCTACGCCAAGTAAGGTAAAAATATAGATGGGTAACACGTAAAATGGTCACGTTTTTAAAGGTAAATGACATTTTTTCTTGAAATGTGAAGTCACGACTGATCAATTCAAATTGAAAAAGTTCTAGGCAAGGATCTGAGCTATCATTTGACATATCGATCGCAAAATTCTGATGAGGTGTTCTTGAGCTACGCCGGGTAAAGACAAAATATTCAAGTTTTTCGACACATTCTCTCTCCATGTGTGAGTGTGTGTGTGTGTGTGGTATGTGCGTGTGTGTGTGCGTGCGTGTGTGTGTGTGTGTGTGTGTGTGTGTGTGTGTGCGTGTGTGTGTGTGTCTGATGGGCTGGCGAAGCGGCGTGTCGCTTACACCTGCCGCGGCGGGGGTAACCAGCTAGTAATATCTAATATTATTATTATACTATTTGGGCCCCCCCCTGACGAAAATCCTGGATACGGCCCTGCCGTGTGCTAATTAAATTCAAATGAATTGGTACTCTTTCATATTTTCCAAAAGATGGATGGAAAAACGACTGGTTCTATATTGCGATAAAAGAAAGCCTTTGAAAAATGTGACAACTTCTAACAATATTTTTCAACATTAAAAGTAGGTATTCAAACCGAATACTACCAGGAAAGTTGGCACACTCAGGGTGGCTCACCTACGGCAAATCAAATATTACGAGTGTTATGTGTCGACCGAAAACCCTAGTCATAGGAGCCATATTCTGGGCTACATCCGTGTCCCGTGTTACTTATTATTTTATGTTGTTTTACAAATAAAAGAGAGGCAAGTAAAACTATTAGTGACATCATCGTCATTAACTGTTAGTGGTGTGAAGGCATGGAATGGCTTCATTCGAAAAAGCCAAAAAGTACGTCAGAATGTACCGTCCTATGAAACTAAGTTTTACCTCAACACACAAAACTATCAATAACATGGAGATGTCTGGCTAGGGAACCTTAGACAGGGCAATACCTTTGTCTTGTTACACGATTATAAACAGAGAACAAACTAGCTTACCCTAACAAGTAAGACTAGCTTGCACTTTCACAAGGGTTTAATGAATCATAAAGAAAAAGCCCAATGATCGCATAGAAATATGTGCTTCAGAACGAGTGAACTTTTCCACTTAACTACTTAAGTTGGATAGATTCCGTCACTCCCCCAGCTGTAGCCAAGCTGGACACAACAATAACATAGTGAAGGTTATAACGTTAAGCCTAAAATTAAGTGGTAACTACCACATCACTTTCCTAAAATAATAATTTCCCAAGTTTAGGTGTCTCTTTTGCATGTCTCTAGACTTTTGAGTCAGTCAAAACAATATTTTCACGTGTAATTCAAAATCAGTTGTTCGTAACGATTGAAGCCTAATAAGTATTTTTTCTGTTTATTTAGTTTAAAACAGATTTGATTCCCTAAACTTGTTTGTATGGTCTACCGTTTTCAAGAGAAAAGAACAAATATAGCAAAAATCGTTATCTTGCCCCTACATTGCATAACTAAAAGCACTCGAAACTTTAAGCTCGAGGTGGAGACTGAAGATGTTAAAATATTTTTATGAAATTTTAAGGGATTAATCTACTCATCAATACGAAACTTTTGAGACCCCAGGCGTTTTGAAATTCGAAAATTTATATTTTCGCTCCGGCCTACTGTCTACCGCCAGCTTTTATTCAGTTTTTTTTCGCTTAAAATATGTCTTATAATATTTGCAACTAGAATCAAGAAAATTTGAGGGCGCCCGCGACTTTGTAAAAAATACAAAAATGATTGTACAAGGAATTTTTCATGGATTACAGGAAAGTATACGACAGACCCTGGTTCCATCAATAATGGATATGACTGTCTACCGCCAGCTTTTATTCAATTTTTTTTCGCTTAAAATATGTCTAATAATATTTGAAACAAGAATCAAGAAAATTTGAGGGCGCCCGCGACTTTGTAAAAAAATACAAAAATGATTGTACAAGGAATTTTTCATGGATTACAGGCAAGTATACGACAGACCCTGGTTCCATCAATAGTGGATATGACTGTCTACCGCCAGCTTTTATTCAATTTTTTTTCCTTTAAAATATGTCTAATAATATTTTCAACTAGAATCAAGAAAATTTGAGGGCGCCCGCGACTCTGTAAAAAATACAAAAATGATTATACAAAGAGTTTTTCATGAATTACAGGCAAGTATAAGACAGACCTTGGTTCCTTCAATAGTGGATATGACTGTCTGCCGCCAGCTTTTATTCAAGTTTTTTTCACTTAAATATGCACAATAATATTTGCAACTAGAATCAAGAAAATTTTAGGTCGCCCGTGACTTTGTAAAAATTACAAAAATGATTTTTCAAAATTCATTGTAAAAATTGACTACTGCCCGTAGTGGGATTTTTTTAGTCAGAGGGATAAAAAATCTTAGTAAAAAATCCCGTAACTGAGGTATTAATACCTTTTCGTTTGTAAGTTTAGCAACGAGAGTGACAAGATTTTGCCTTACCCTGTAGAAATTTCGATGAAAATTTCAGCAACGTTGGTAGCTTCAGGGACATCATCATGAGAAGAGATCAACTTTTGACAGCTGCATCAGGAACATACTGCTGTGAAGATCACTTTGATGTGAGTATATTTTTTTTATATTTAGATAATCAAAATGACCTACCCTCCCATAGAAAGTGTGCATTATGTAAAAAATCTAAGTATCTCACAGCAAGGTGGCACAAGTTACATAATGACTGCAGTAGTTATTGCTTGTTAATGCTTAACTGTTTAACATGTGTAAACACATATGTATATTAAAAAAAAAAAAAAAACAAATCAAATCTGTTCAGTGTCATTCCGGACTTTTCATAACCTCCTGGGCAACTTTGGTTTTGTCTCTGCCTGTTGGTCTATTAAATACATTCCTTGTATCACTCAAATCTCAGAAAATACTGAACACATTTCAACAAAATTTAAACCCATAAGAAAAATATTGTATAATTATGGTCCCATTTTAAATCCATCAACTTTGGACTAGTGGTGCTTGGAGCTAGAGACCACGTGCCTGACCTCTAACTCTTCACTTAAACACTTCTTGACACCTGATTTTGATAATGTTTGTATATGTGTAACAGTGGTTTACATAGTGCATTTTTAATTAGTTTTTTTTTTTTAAATAAAATATGTGTTAGCTCTGAACTTTAAGAAAATCTAAAATGTTGGACAAAAAAGTCCAAAAACTTCAACTTGCCGATACTAAATTTTTGGTGGTACGTATTTAAAATGTAGGAAAAACAGCATACTACCTTTTTAAACAAATTTAATGAGATTTTTTAAAAAGATTTGGAGATGCAATTGATTTAGTATAAAATCTCAATATTGCCAAGTTCACAATGTGTACCAGTCACAAGGAAGTATTGTGTCCATTATTGGTAGTGTATTTTTTTTTTAGTTTAATGTTAATTTTGATGATTCTTTGGACTGAAAATTGTGGAATTTATAGGATTCACAATTTTAATATACTTTACATAATGCATAATAAGCTTGAGATAAGCTTGAATTTGTAAAGATGATGTAGATCAATTTATACTCTCAAAAAAAATGAAAACATTGCCTGTTGTTATTGACATTCTTCTTATTTTTAATCTGTTTCAGTTGGAAAATTATTTAGAAAACAGCATGAAGTGTAGAATGATGCCAAGAACACCAATGATCTTAAAGCCTGTTGTTGTGCCACACAAGTTTGCTTGTCAAGGACGGATGGAAAATATTGTCCAAAGAAAACCCAACAAGTTGTCCACTACCTGGGAAAAAAGAGAAGTTTGTGCAATCAGCATTGCAAGAAAGTGAGCAGGTTGCAACTGAACAGATTGAACCAGAAAGAGAGGAGATAGATTTTAATATTGATCAACCTGTACTTCACATCATCAATTTTATGTTGACTATGGTATCCAAGTGAAACCACATTATTGAAGTAAAGAGACTTACTGTTATTTAAAACCAGACATGGTAACAACTGGTATAATGGCTATTTGTATTACAGCAGATGTTTTGACAAACACCACTGACATTAAAACAAAATTGAGAGTAGAAGATATATTCACTGACACAGACATTGAAAGCTCATCAGTGTAGTCTCTGTGACTGATTTTCAACCCATGTCTACTGATGGATCCAGTCCATCAACTGAATCCTTAGGAACTAATTATCCAAATACAAAGAGGAAAGTAGAGTCTAATCTTATGCTTTCCTTAGGACTTCCTAACAATGGACATTTTTTAATAAATGCTTTAAAAAATCACTGCCAATGATCAGAGCAGGATATATTCATTTGTTTGAAAAAAAAATTGCTGGAATGAACCATACCGTGTTCTGGGTTTAGACTTTAATTTATCCCCTGCCTATATTGGGACTTTGTTTTGAATAACTGTACCAAAATTGGCTTTTTTTTTTCAACAAATTTATTCTCTGGCCAACCAAAACCCAATTTTTTTTTTTTAAATCAACCCATTCCTTTAGGTCACGGTTTTCTAAAGTTTTTGTAATAATAGATTGTTTCGAAATAAAAATACAAAAGCCAAGTGACAATGTAAATCAAGCTTTGACTTATTCAGATTACAAAAAATGCAATACAATTAAATATTTAATATGATGCACTCCAGATGGTACTTGCTGCTATGTTTCTCCTGGCTATGGAGGTAGGGCATCTGTTGCAGAAATTCTACGTGAATCCAGATTTCTAGAGAAACTAGAGCTGTTATTCAGGTAATGACTGACAGGGGTTTTAAACATGTAGTAAAAGACATAACTCAAAAGGGAGCTATGCTAGTGAGACCCCCAAGTGTTGAAAGTGCAGGTGCTCTTTTATCAGGTGATGCATGTCTCACTAAACAAATTGCAGCCTTTAAGATTCATGTTGAAAGAGTGATAGGAAGACTTCGGCACTTTTATTTACTGTCACCTCATTCATCTATTGACAACAAATTGATAGGATTGATGGACATTGTTGCATGTGCTTGTGCATTGACAAACTTCCATTCTCCTATCATTCAGTAGCTGTACATATATGATGAAACTTTGTTTTTTTTTTTTTTACTTCCAAGAAATTATGTGTTTGACTCTTTTTTTTAACTTTGTTCTCAAATTTGTATTTTATTTTTATACTTATTCGTTTGTACATAAATGTCCTGTTAATAAATAATTTAATAATAATAATCTCCTGTTTTTATAATAATATAGCCCTCTGTCACCCCTATGGAGCATGGGCCTCCCCCTATGAAGGGGGTATTGGTATTTGGTATTGCATCTACATGTTATCATACAGTATTTCTATTTTCCCTGTTATATGTTTGTTTTGTTGAATTTTATGTAATCAGTTCCTTTATTGGGGAGATCCCTAGTTTTTTTTTATTTATTTATTAGTATTTTATTTTATAATAATACTATAAATATGTAGTAGTGGTGTTAATATATTATGATAACATTGAATAGTTTAACTCATGTACCAAATACATCAGTTAAACAAATTTGATACGTTAGTTAGACCATTGCTTTAAATTTGTGTACACAAATCATCCAAAATACAAGATGTACATAAAGTCTCAACCAGGCCATATCAAAAATTCAAAAACTTGTAAGCCTTTTTATACAGTGTGTTCATAAAGTTTCGATTGATTAGCCAAATCACCGAAACGACAAGAGATGTTTAAAAAAATGGAACAAACTTTGAATATCAATTTCCGACATTATTTGATATTCTCCACCATACCAACTTTTACCTGATTTCTACCAACGGTGGAGCGTTGAAGATTTTTTTCTTCTTCTTTTTCTACTTCTTCTAGTTGTGATATTGAGCTATTATATTAATATTACACTCGGATTTTTTTGTTGATTTTTCAATTAATTTTTAAGAATTTCAGGCCTGAGTGAAAGTGAGACTTTATGTATATAATTGTACATCCTGTATATTTGTTATATACATAAGAAATATCTTTGTGATGTTATATAAACTTTCTTGAAATAATTCAATGAATAAAATTTAAATGATTTTGGTTCCTGTGAAGTGAATTTGTTATTTTTTTAAAGTCCATGAATAGGTAACATACCCTAATTAAGCTAGTTATTCGGTATCATTTGATATATGCATATTATTGTTTTACATAGGTTATTTATATTTATTTTTAAATTAATTATAATTTGACTCTGATATTTAAGAAAATTCGAAATTTTGGACAAAAAAGTAAAAAAATAAGGACCACGACTTGCCGACACAGAATTTTTTGTGGAATCTAGAATATAGAAAAAACGATATTCTACCATATAAAACAAATTTGAAGAAAATCGGTTCAATCGTTTTGGAGATACAAGTAATTTTGTATAAAATCTCAAAATTGGCACGTGTTTACAATGTGAAACAATCACGAGGAAGCATTGTGTCCATAATTGGCAGTGTTTTTTATTATTTATCGTAGGTGGAGGTTGTGACATATCAAATCCAATGATTTTGAGGTGTTGATTACCAATAAAATTGGACATTTATTTTTAGCCAACTGTTACCTTTGAGTCACCAATGCCTTTTAGTCCTGTTCTTATTCCTAATAGGATAAGGAAAGTCGTGTGATGTTTACACCAGATTTTTTTTTTCCTGCCTCCGTGGCGTAACGGTTGTGACTACTGCCCGTAGTCCAGAGATCCTGAGTTCGATTCCCGGTTGGAGCAGACTTTTCGCATAGAAAATTCTGTTCCCTCTAACCATGTGAGGCTGGCAATTCCGGCCCTACCCAGGCTGGGTGAGGTTAATGTGGGTAGCTGGTACTATTCCCAGCGAATGGAGGGTAAAACCCCCGTCCTGTCTACCTCAAGTCAGGACGTTAAAGCCAAATAGAATCAATGGACATGAAAGGAGCCTAGACATTGGATCTGGACGTCCATATAATCCTCTCACCACAGTGATTTAGGTATCAATACCTATCTTACGGACACGGAATTATTATTATACCAGATTTTTAATATCTTTAACATCATAGTCACCGTGGCAGATTGAGTAGCGCGCTAGATTTGGACACACGGTGACCTGGGTTCGAATCCCAGTGGAGTCAGATTTGTTTGGTTCTGTATTGTGGATGTTACGGGATCCACTCATACTTCGTGAGGGAAAGTGATAACAGGTATTGGTGTGAGCAGCGACCGGTGAACCCGGTGGTGGTATATTATGTTGCAATCTTATAATTTATTGTGATATAACAACACAAAAGAAACAAATTTATCTATTTAGTATCACTAACGATTTAAATATAGTTTTAACCGAACAACATTTTAAAGCGCACGAATAGCTCAGTGGTAAGATACTCGCTTACCATGCGTAAAGTCCCGCCGACGAAAGAATTGTATTCAAAATTTGGTTACAGTTTGTAAGGAATACCCTAAGGACAGTTTGCAATTGCAAACTGCACCACTTCTCGTCCATCAGAGAGGAGCCATACTACACGGGATGGGCAAGCTAAAACAAGGACCACAATCACAGTATAGTAATCAGTAGTGGAATTACATCACATAATACACCCTGTATTGATTTTTTACTTTCCTTATCCTATGTTTAATAAGGAAAGTATGTATGATTTTATTTGTGGTGAAGCAATACAAAGAGCAGCCTCCTTTACTTTTCGAATTTTATTACGTTCATTTCTTTTTACTCTGGTAATGCCGCCACTGGTCGTTACTCATACAAGTAACTACTCATTTTTCCTCACGAGGTATGCGTGGACCCCGAACATCCAAGTACAGAGCAGAAAAATTCCTGTCCGCTGGGGATCGAACCATATGCGTGCAATGCCTAGCGCGTTAACTCACTCGGCAACGGTGACTACATAAGGAAAGTAATAAAGAAAGAACTGTACCTATTCGTCGAAAACTATAGACCTACCCAGTTTTTTCACATTTCTGGACTAATCATATCCTCAGGATACCAAAAAGTTGTTTTCGGCCATAGGTTCGTGCGTCCGTCTATCTGTAAGAATTTATGTGTGTAAACACGATATCTCGAGAACGGTAAGAGCTACAGACTTGAAATTTGGTGTAAATTGAGCCCGGGTTAAAAAAAAGTTCAAGATACAGGGTGCGGCGCGGTAATGTCCCATTTTGAATCGCCCAGTGTGAAGCCGCACTTCTAATTAGCCAAGTTCAAACAAAGTTAGAAGATGCACAAACTACTAATTTTTTCGATTCAATTTAGCTCTATTGTCAAAATCATTTTATCAAAGCAACAGAAAGCTTATTGCGTGGAGAGTTATTTTTCGAAAAAACAAGTGTATCGTAGCAGTACAGCGAGGGTTTGACATTGCACACCAAACAGTAACTCGATCTGCATGGAGGGGGTTTTCATGAAGTTTCCTAGGGTTGTTGTCACTCCAATAACGCATATTTTGTTTATTAACACAGCCTGAAATGTGAAAATGGGCTTCATCACTAAAGAAAAACTATCGCATCTGGAAGTATGGAGTCAATCACGGTTTCACATGCATTTTGTCGTTGAATAAAGTCTCGCTCGAACAATTCCTGCACCACTACCATTTCGTAGGGATGAAAATGCAGTTCTTTATGAAGTATCCTCCGCAATGAACGGTCTGATATGCCAAGAGCAGCAGCATGCTTGCGAGCTGAGCGCCTAGGTCACTGCATTATCGCCTCACGTACTCGTTCAAGGTTTTGGGGGGTTGACACAGTCTGTGTTAATAAATAAATTTTGCGTTATTGGAGTGACAACAACCCTAAGGAACTTCATGAAAACCCCCTCCATGCAGATCGAGTTACAGTTTGGTGTGCAATGTCAAACTCCCGCTGTACTGCTACGATACACTTATTTTTCGAAAAATAACTCTCCACGCAAAAAGCTTTCTGTTGCTTTGATAAAATTATTTTGACAACTGAGGCTAAATTGAATCGAAAAAATTAGTAGTTTGTGCATCTTCTAACTTTGTTCGAACTTGTCTAATTAGAAG